>OX104065.1:99105167-99131008 GCA_944474145.2 Dicrocoelium dendriticum
CATATGACAGAGTGTAGGTCTCGTTCCAGACTTAACGAAGGAAGCTCGACATTTAGTCAAAAAAGCGTAACTTTTGGCCTTGAACGTTAATCAGCGTATTAACACCACTGGTGCCCCAAATATGCCTGAACCGGCCACCCCCAGGTCTATTGAAAAAGTATGAGCAGGTCCTCGCGCAATATCCAATCTGTTCTGAACTCAGAGCAGGGCGTTAACGTGAGTGTTGGCTGGCAGGTGGTTGCCTCGACCACCCGAAAACTCAGGTCTTCAATTATTCCTGTTGGATTCTAAAAAATGGAAGTTAATCTGTAAGTACAGTTAGAGCAGTCGGCCTCAACCCAGGATGCACTAACGTAAGGTATCGTCAGTGTTATGTACGTATGTTCCCGAATAGACGTCAAATGCTTTAAAAGCAAATGAAATCGGTGACGTGAAGCAAGTGAAATTCATATCTAATACCGCAGGATTCGAGAGCTGGAGCACAGTCGATAAGTTTTTTGATGGTAGCAAACACGACAACACTTCACATCCAAAACTCTGTCTCACAGAAACAAACAACTTTAGAGGACCATCATATGAGAACGTGAAGTGGCAATCTTACAGCAGACATTTTCATGACTCAATCTAAATCTAAATGACATTTTGGAATCCAGAAGAAGCTCCCTGCTTGATCTGAGCAGGGTGTGACTAGGTGGACTACTAGACGAGAAATAAGGCGGAGATTGCGTGCTGACAAGGAAGCCCGGTGGACCAGTCGAGCCCAGATAATGGAGGAGGCAGGAGCGATAAGCAGTTATCGCAAGCCCTTCTAGCTGATTCGCACCACCGGTCCCAGGAAACTAGGCGTCAGTGAGACAGTCAAAGACAGCGTAGTAGCCTTGATTCACAATAAAGAGCGCCTTGTGGCTCGTTGGGTGGAACATCTTCAAGATCAGATCTGTTGCCATCCTGCTCACGGACCTCTCCCTACTCATGTGATGCAGAACGAGCCACGGCCGGTTAGTTTAAATGCTAGTTAGTCTGACGACGGAAGGCGGATTACCGTGTTCATTTACCTACCGTGGCTCGCTTATGGTGAACGCCGGTCAATTACAGTTGTTGTCCCCAACGCCCAATAACTATCCAATGTTAAGCGAAAATAGCAAAATGCTACTGCGCGTGCAGACATGTTGTTATCTCTCACCTTAGTGTTGAGGACGTATGGAATTCTCGGCAGACGAGTGATTTAGTGTGGGGCTCAGCTGAGTACAGGCGCAACCTGGTGAAGACGCACCGACAAGAGGCTGTTTCGGTCATCGAGCGGGATGAGTACGGACAGCCACAACTTGTTTCCGGCCTTCGCGCTGAGTGCCGAAGGTCATGGCTAACCATAGGTGTTGGATCGATCGATGGCTATCTGTGTGTCTCACCGGCTACGCAGCGAAGTCAGTGTAGGCGGGATAAAATGTGTAGCGGAAGCTACGGCGTGAAAGTGCACACGTGATGGTAGCTCAGCTAACCTGGTGTTGGATTACCTGAGGACAAGGTTAGGCATCGCAAGTCATGTCCATGTCGTGAAATCACTGCCACAGGTAATGGAGCACAAGCAGACAATGCAGTCGAGATCACGTAACGTGCCTGTTGCGCAGCGCGCGCTGATTATTCGGCTGCACGGTGCATGCGGTTTAATCACCGCATCATCTTCACGAAGATATAAAGCAATGAACACAGGAAAGCTTCCCGTCACCGTCCGGTACGTGCTTAAACTAGTAAAGAAGTTCGCGCAAACTGGGAGTGTGTGTGACATGAAGAGAACCGGACTGCCTCGCATCATCGCGGACGACTGTTCAGCTTGCGCTGTTGTCAGTGAACGGTCAAAAGGTCCCGAGCTCAGCATTCGTCGGATCGCACAGCGCTGTAGCACGACCCGATTTGCAGTACACCGGATAGTACAAGAACGAACATTTCGAAAGTTCCGTGCACTTAAAATGCAGGTTTCGAAACCATGCGATCTGGAGAAGCGGCATGAAATTTGCCACTGGCTTCTGGATCACGGGGCTATTCGTTATGTTATCGTTACGGATGAGGCATTGTTTCATCTGCACAGAAAATGAAACATCACGTTTGGGCTACCAGCAACCCACGAACATTTACCTCATCATGTACGCACCACAGTGTGAAACTGATGGTTTGTGCTGGATTAACATCCAGAATATATTGGGCCCTTATTTCTGTTCCGGGAATGTGACCGGTAGGTTGTTGTTTTGTAGTCCTAAAGCCTTATATTTTCCTTGTATCCTCGTATTTGGAAATGCTGCAGACATTTGTGCTTCCCAGTTGGAGGCTGAAGGGGCATGCAGTACCGTTTGGTGGCAGCAGGATCGTGCACCTGCACATTCTCCTAAAACGGTACGTACTTACCTCACCGACAAAGTTGGTCAACGTGGGATCGCACGCGGTGGCCCAGTGGAGTGGCTTGCTCGTTCACCAGGTTTGAACCCCATGGGCTGTTTTCTATTGGCATACCTGAAGTGCCGAGTGTACAAAACAAGGCCGCTTACATTGGACCAATTGCAAGAAAATATTGGGAATGAATTTCGCGCAATCACGAGGGATGCATTGAAAAAAGTGCTCGCCAATCGCATCAAGCGGTTCCTTCACTGCAAGCAGAACGTCGGTGGACATTTTGAACATATCATTCACTAGCAAAGATGACCATTCCAATACATTTCAGCTAATATATTTATCCACTTTTACGAATGCGTTAACGACTGAACCGATCCGCGGGCAAATGGTGCTAAGAATGCGTCCGGTCGGATAGAATTCGTAATGTCCAGGCTGTCGTTGAGCACATAAACAGCGTTGACACCGAAACGTTAGATGGCTACTTATGGCGAAATCACTGAATCGCTACGAGCTGAGGTTCGTCCAGCCCTAATGAAAGGCCGTCTGTGTTGTTGACTCAGTTTCAGGCTATTGCCTGTGAAGTTGGTGTTCGGGATGAGTTGAAGTAGGTGGCAACATGTGTAAGTGGGGTCGTTCGTATCTGGTAGACTAATGTGAGGTCTCCACAGAGCCACCTGTAGTGTCTGCTGAACACTCTGAGTGTTTTAGTCGCTGCTGGTACGAAAGGTGGCACAATCTCTTGACACATTTTGTTGCTCGATCATGGTGAGTTTCGAGCGCTGCAAGGTCACGCTTTAGCCAAGCGTGCCAGGCCTGGATTGTGTATCCGACGTGGGAATGCGCGTAGGCATTGAGCAGCATCGATAAGATGAATGAATCCAAATTTCCGAATGTCATCCGCAAGCTAACAACGTGCTGGTTACCCCTTTTGAAACGGATTCCGACTGTCTGGAATAACCGAAGTCGTCCTGCACCAGCACACCGAGATCAAGTTCCTGAGGGCTTGTCCGCAGGTCGTATGCCGCAATGTTGTGGAGGTAGACGTGTCTATGGTAGATGTGGACAACGTGTCACTTGACCACATTGAATGGCAGTGAATTTCTCACCGGTCAATGCCAGGTCCCATCTAGGTCGCACATGAACCATCTTGCCATCGTCCATTCCCTTGATCGCCGGCCAACTTTTAACGTCAGCAGCGAAAAGTAAAGATTTGTGGTGATGGCTCTCGAAAGATCGTCGCACTCCACTCGATTAGGGTCGGACAGAGATGTTCAAACTCTAAACTCTAACCTCTAACTGCTGTTCAGGGATAAAATTACCAACGCATCCTAATAATGTATCGCCGACGTTTTCCTGGTAGCCTCTCATTGCGTCAGCGATGATCATTTCCATGAATTTGACAAACGCAGAGAGAAATGTTACCGGACAGTAATTGGGAGGATCAGACGGACTTCTTTGAAAGAATCCGGCAATTGGCTGGGCTAGGTGAATGGCTGCTGTCTTCAGTGGTTTAGGGTGTAGGTTATCCACTCCAGGAAATCTGTGTGTACGCAAGGATAGTAGCTTTTTCAGAACCATTTTTGCTAGGAATTTGATGTTGGATAACACTGATGGTTGGGGGACAGAATCAAGTATAAGGTTTGAGGATAGTACCCCTTGAAAAGCAGGTCAGTACTGGGCCCGTGAAATGTTGGCCGACTTTTTGTTGTGTCTATACCCATCAATCGTGCTGAGTAATAGGATTCCAAGCTGCAACTTTCGAAGTGCGTTCACTCATCTGTTAAGAAGCCTGTGGTTCGAACGGAATTGTTTCGCTAAGTCCAGATGGTGTGATAACTTGTTTTCACGAACCAACTGTATGCATTAATTACTCAGAGCTACGTACACTGTCTCGTTTTCGGTGTCAGCATTGTTTTTGTGAAGGCGCCATGTTTTCCCCCAAGGCCATAAATCTTCATGTTTGGCTTCTCATATATATGTTATACACGTTAGCTAGAAGGTGGGAAACACCTTAGCTACTCTGCCGCAATACATAAAAGAAAAAGCGGAAAAATATGTAACAGTTGCAAGCCATCTGAGCTACCGGTAACGGATGGGCATCATTCCGGTAAGCTGCCAGCCGGCTACTATGCAGTAAAAACATAATTTTCCATGCAAACAGTGAGATCGTGGTTGGAGGGGGAGGCTAAGAGGGACGGGATGGGACAATGAAACTCACAGCGTGGCCGTCACTGAGATCAGCTCCTAGCCGTTTCAGCAAGTGTATCCAACTAAACGTGTTCATCGTCTTTCGTACCACAATCAGGGAGCAGAG
Source organism: Dicrocoelium dendriticum (assembly GCA_944474145.2). Taxonomy (NCBI): domain Eukaryota; kingdom Metazoa; phylum Platyhelminthes; class Trematoda; order Plagiorchiida; family Dicrocoeliidae; genus Dicrocoelium; species Dicrocoelium dendriticum. The sequence goes on from OX104065.1 coordinate 99,109,867, forward strand.
ACGCTCTAACCGAGGCCAGCTCCGAAGTGTGGGCCTTCATTCATCTCGACCAAGCCATCGCATGGTCACCTCTCCTCTTCTTCTATTCACACTCTCGGTGAGCCAAGGACGCACGTCGCGGGAGTCGGTGGGCTGGCATACATAACACGTGGCCGAGTCATCGGAGCTTGGTGCGTGAAATAACGGTGCTGAGCGGTTCCTTTCCTTTTCCTGTGCCGTAAACAAGGCGTCGAACACGGTCGTTGCTTACGCGGTATTCCCACCAGATGGGAGCTAAATTGCGAAGGCACCTGTGGTCGAGTGTATCTAGTCTTTTTACGTCCGTGGATCTAAGGGGCATTGCTTGGTGGCAGTGGTTAAAGACCCTACTCGCTCCCCTAGCTTGATTTTGTCACCATTGCAGCATGACAGACCCCGCGCGATCATGATTGTATCTTCGCACTCTTACCACCTTCCACGTATGCTGCAATACAGCAGGACTAACAAGTAAGAACTGGTTACTACTGATGCATCCATTCATCCTTTTCCTCCCTATTTCTCTCAGAAACTTCCAGATTGCACTACTAATAAGCCATCTGTTATCCCCAGGGTGATTAACGTTCTCCTCGATCTCACAAGATTTCCACCAACTACAGTCGTCATTCAACGGTACAACCTGAACCACTAAGTTGGGTGCTGTTTGCTTCATATTGCATTTGGGACTAGGGTTCAGGAGACTCACCTTGTACTCAGCTGGAAACCTCCCAGGAGATGGCTCGCAGCTGGCAGCAAGGTGTGGGATGTTGAACCAACATCGCCAACAGCGTCAATTTTCTTCTGTTAAATAAGCCGTCAAGAAATGCGATGCGTTAGATCACAGCATCAGCAAATCGTTAGGACTGAGTACCATACGGTCGTACACTGAATGCGCCAAACGGCCACCAACATAGAAGTAGCCACCTCGTAGTATTGGGCGAAAGCGGGCCAAAGGGCCTTGTCATATCTCCGCCTTAGAGGCCACTGAGTACGCATTTGCCTTTTCGAGCCATTCTAGCTCTGTTACGTAAGCGTAGAGTTGGGCGATTCGAATGACGTCGTACTCTGTTTTGTCGTGTTCATGCAGGGTAATTAGTCGATTGCGTTGCTAGACCCCATGAGCTCCCTGTCTACGGGCATTAACTTGCTGCTTGAATCGAGACAACCACATACCTACGTTTAGTAACTTAGTCCAGTCAGAATATCTGTTAATACGGATAAACAACGGTGTCACCCTTGCTGTCGCACAAACCTGAGCAGTGAAATGCTGCAATTCTAAGTCAGCTGGCTCAGAACTGGAGCAAAATCCGAGCCACTCATCATCGACAATAATCAGCAAACCACACCCAAGGAGGCAGCTCTTCAAGGATGCTAGGGACGTAGCGCCTCGCGACTTCTCAGATAACAGAGAGCTGTATGCGATCTCTTCAGCGTGCAATGTAGTATAAGCAACCGCACCATATGCAGCTTCAGATGCATCACAAAAGACGTTCAGTTACGGCCGCTCTCCTGTCCCCCCAAGCTTGCGAATGCATCGATGAATTTTCAAGACATCTAACGCTTTCATTTCACGTAGCCAGGAACTCCAGGTGTCACTGTCTTCATCAGTGACTGGGTCATCCCGACATAGTTTGTCTCGACAAAACCTTTGCAGTAATAACTTAGGGAGCAAAATTAAAGAGTCGATTAGACCCAAGGAATTATACATAGAAGACACTACAGACAACGTGCCCCTTCTCGTATTCGGACTCCCTGGTATGGTGAACTAAGAGAGAAAATTGTTCTCACCGGAATCCCAGGATAATCCAAACTTCCACCTGACCACCCCAGGCAATTCAGCTATCGGCTTAATTGACTCAGCGAGCTCCTTTTGCGGAACCGTATTGTACACCTGTATGTGACTGCAGACCCATTTACAAAGCTTGAATCTACCTTTACTTAGTATCTTCCATAAAAACGAGAGGTACCGTCCTCAGAATGATAGCCTACTCAGTAACCGTTGCCTCAAATAGTCCAACCTACGCCGAGCTGCCTCGTAATTGTTGGGAACATCTGCACTCCGATTTCTCCAAGGCAGGGCTATTTCGTAATGCCCACCAAGGAGGCGTAAGATATTTACGACGATAGATAGTGCTGTTTTATCTTCCCCGGGTAGTGACCGACTCTTCTAACCAACACTTTCGAAACCACTAGCAAATAAAACCTTGAGCTGCTCTTCGAGTGTCTTATCATCTAGATGTACACAACACAAGAAGACACAAAGCTGAATACTCCGACCAACGGGTCCAAGCAATATCCAACCAAGTAGAGATTTTGCATCAAAAGAAGGTTTTCGTCCGGCATCTCGTCATTCAATCTGCCAGTGGGCTTCAGGAACAACGGCACACCGGAGTAGCCTGATCCTGGTATCTTTCAAATCATTGAAGTTGACGTCCATCAAATGAGGCCATCCCGCAGCTTACTGGCTGACAGACATTGTCACTGGTTGTAGTGGTAGGTTACGTAAGCGTTTTGCATGGTGTACAACAATGGTATCGAAACCGCACAGAGAGGACGATCGGAAACTAGCATGGCCCACATCCAATGAGGTACAGGCGTTCACTGCTTGCACTTTCAAAGAAGCAGGAATCGATCTTTACTCCAGCCTCCCGTAGAATATCTTTCTGTACTATCTACTAAAACATACGTCTCAATGGATCGCAAGGGGCCTATCAAGTACACAGGTAACACTCCGAGCGAGACCTTTTCTAGAGTGCTGTAAATATTGTAGCAGTTGCTCGGTTCTTTCTAGATAGTCCTCTGCGTTGACTCGCTAGGTAACAGCGAGTGATGTCGTCTCTTGCGTATGGCCAGACTGCAACCCTTGTTGCCCTGGCAACTGACGGCGCGCGGACCAGTCGCTAGACGATTGTAACAGCTGCCCCTGTCTCTAACCTGATCCCAGCATCTGTTTACGTCCAGGGCTGCAAACTTAGAACAAGATAAAGTGGTGTGCTTGTCAGTACAAGCCAAACACAGTGATTCCTTGGGCTTTTCTAACATGGTGCATAGGGCGAACTTCCGATCGCTTCCTTTGCATCCAAATAATCGTCTCGGCCGAGCTTCATTCAGCTGTTGTGGCGTACTTGCGGTCGCCATCTGCTCAAACCTATTATCGGCAACACGAGCTTCGGTGGCGACCAAGTCCGCCAAGTCTCTAAATACAACTTCCCATCCGTCTTGAACAACTGATTCAGCCGTTCTCACCCATCTGGTTTGCATTGCGTTTGGCAGAACACTCTCTATTCGCTCGATGTTTAAATCGGCAGTAAAATTCATCTGAGACAGGGCTACGTGCAAATTATCTAGTCTTATGGAGAGACGCACAACAGCGTTGTGATCACCCTCGAGGGGTCTCAAACCGGTAATCAGACCTTTGGTTAATGATGGGGAAATAACATGGCACTGACCAAACACTTCGCTGTGGATGGACATGGCCTTGTGAAAGGCCTGTTCAGGGGGCAGCATTACACACTCGCCCACAGCCTCCTTTGTAGGACACTTACAAAAGCAAACTAGATAGACCAAACACTGCCTTCCGTCACTCACGCGGCTCTCGGAAAAATATTCAAACTGCTTAATGAACCTCCAGCAAGCTGCCGGATTACTATCGAAAAATTCTAACTCTGTCTTTGGCAAATCTAATGACATACGACAATCCTCCTGGTAACGGTTGAAAATATGGGATGAAGGTAATCATCAGTCGCACGGTCTCTTGACCATCATACAAAAACTGACTCATTCGATCCATCCTAATATTGGGTACATAACTAGAGGCATTGAGGTGGTCGCGGCAAGCAGGACTCACTTCCATTTCTAGCCGCAACTTAGCTAACTTTAATTCAGTGTCAGCCTGTTGTCTTTTAAGTTCCACTAGTCTTCAAGCGGCACGCACACTACTACAACTACTGTGCCATCCAGCGCGAGAAACTGTGTCATCAACGACAGACAAATTCTCAACTTGTAGGTTCATTCATGCATTCCTTGGCATTCGCGGAGGTTTTCTTATTCCTTGGCACCGTGCAACATGACGGGTCAGATGTTTCCAAAGCAAAAGAACTTTGATCATTTGCTCCAAAGTCAAAGACCATTAAGCACAATAACGCTATAAAGAAACAATGGCATCAGGTGAAACACAGGGCTTATGCTAAGAATCCAAATGGGTCAGTGGCAATAGGGAGGTGTCCGTCAGTGAAAACGTGCTGCGTTAAGGTTTGGCATATTTGGCCATACAAAGCAGTAAGAATCACACAGATCGATCAAATCAAGGGAAACAGTGCCATAAGACTGAACACAAAGGAGTGTACGAGTGAAAACAAGATAGGACTTCGATGAACTGGCAATCGTACAAATCGTCACAGTAATTTGGGCGTGGTATGTAGCGTTGGAACAGTAAATGGACAAGGAGACAGATACACGGATGATCCATGCTGCGTGATGAGGCTGATCAACGTAAAAGTAGACATTTGATGGGGATGCGACTTGGGTGGTCGTAAATTCGTTCTACAGGTTATAACGTGAGCCGTAACAGGAGGCTGGCCATTCGTTGTTGCCTCTCTTCACAACATTGCTAGTTGTTGGTGATGGTGTGTTGCTGACATGTTGTAGGTACATAGGCCCCGACGACTCACTTTAAGCATATAGGCTTTAACATAGGTCCTACATTCCCCTATTATTTTTACTCACTCCAAAGATCATCTGGGTTGCATGGCGATGAAGTATTGGTTCAAATCACCTATGTACTATCGTAGATAATGGTGCGCGAGTGTAATGCCTATATTAGATGAATTCAATGCTTACTAGGGCGCCTTTCCTGTCTGACAAACGTGTAAAACTGCACCTAGCGAATTCAATTCGTAGTGTTTTTTAACTTTCTCATTAAGAATGGTTTTCGGACTCAATGAGAGCCTCTTGTGACTCATTGCATTCGTTCTGTGCGATATTTGTTTGCTGATCAGTTAATTTGGCGTTGCTAATGATTAGTTTGCCGACTATCCTAAAGCGTTACTTGACATACCTCGTGTGCCCATGATGGTGAAGAGAGGAAAAGTAACTCAATAAGAGGAGATAATAAATCTTCGGAAACTTGGGTTGAAATGACATCAATCAGAGGTATGTTTATTACAGGATAACCGGTTGCTCGCAGATTTGCCATACTAGAAGAGGCTACTAGTCACCACCGTGATTGCCCCCATGAATACCATTCGGGAACTAAGTGAACCATAGTGTGAGCAGACCGCACGAGCGGAAGTATCATTATGAAGTGTGAATGCACAGCAGGCTCCCAGACTTACTGATTTGACGACCAGCATTCTGTAACGAGTGGTACGGTGGCAACATTTAACGCATTCACCACTGATTGCAAAAGAATGCCGTTCCCCATGCATTGCGAAGAAAAGGTTTCTCATAACGGTAGTAAAAGTGACACTACACAGAAGTGATGCAATCAACATAACTGTGTTTTGACATCTGTCTGGAGAACTAGATAAATATGAGATGGCACCGTTAACTCCGTAACAGTGTCTCAGGATTATGAGCTTAGGTGGTGTAGAAACTACACAGCTCTTAAGTCCTTAGTTCGTTAGAATAGCAGTCCACTGGGTCCTAGTTTGCTCTCAACTAGCAACTGATCGGGTTAGGGTAGCAGCAGTCTTTAAGTGTCCAACAGAATGTTCCCTCTGCATGCATTTGACAAACCTGGACTTGAAAGTTTCCTATCCTAACTCATATCAATTGACGCTTGAGACATCCTAACGCCTAGAGTTTCTTTTTACATCGATTTGCAAAATATGCCTGTTACAATCGTTGGGCGTAACTAAGCCTTCTCAAGGTTACTCGACCACCTCTCTAAATTGCTGATCGATCCACTTCAGAAGAAGTCCGTCTTGATTCGATACGTTAACTCATATGAGAGGAATGTTTGCCAGAGAGACGCTTCTCACATATGAGCGACCTCCGACCAACCTTCAGGTTAGGCCAAGCGCCATGGACGATGCAGGCTCTCGTCTAACTTACATCCCACTTCATGGGTCAGTAAGCAAGCCAAAGGTTTCGGGACCTAAAAAGTTGATCAATCTTTGCTGCTTCGTGCAATACCGCACAGGACAGCGAAACGCCCAAAATAACGAAAGGCTGGGAGTCCGGGTTGGTCGCTCAATTTTTGGTGGTTTGCAGAGCTTGACAATTCGGTCGCAACCGTTTTGTGACCACTTGTGGCGACGTTATTAGCGCAGGACAGTTGACTGTTTGATTACATCAGCTGTTGGCAAGCAAATGCAGGGATTTACCAGTTTTCAAATGACATGTTCAAAAGAGACGCTGCTTTGTCATCGTGTTTCCCAAGGAAAGGGAGTATAGTGGCCACTAGAGCAGTGAACAAGATGAATACTGGAGTCATTGGGCTTATTCTTGCAGATACTCAATGTGTAAAGCATCCATCAAGCAGTAGTAAGTGGCCTACGATGTTACACATACAGGTTAAGCAGTTCGAACCTACTATTGAACTGCCACAGAATAATGGCATTTCGGGGTTGGTAGGCTTTGGCCTATGTTGAACCATTCATCGCGGATGCATACAAAGGTGAACTGTTAATTAGACAAGAATTTATGGTTATCTACAATCCAGAACTTAATCAACGAGAACCCTAGAACAATTTTTTATTACTGGTTAAAGTTAAAATTTAAGTGCTCCTTTCGATGGCATGCTGATAATTGCAAATAGGTGCCAAGAGGAATTCTCCTAAAAACAGGCGAGATTTTCCTTGCCTGAATGAGCTCGATGGTCATGGGTATGAAGGTTATTATTTATGGGTGGTTTGCTAACTCACACTGGGTACAAAGGGGGTGAGTATGTCATCTCTGGCAGTTTTAAAATACAGTAATCGCGCAGTTAGGAAGAACTTGCATTGTATGAACTTTGACGGTTAACACATTTGAACACAAGAAATTTGGACACGTCCCAAACGTCTGTACTGCATTTCTAATTTTACGTGTCACGCTGTATGTCGGCAACTTGATAGAATTTTGAGAAATGGATATGTAATTGGGGAAAGATGACTGCTCCGGGGAACTCCAGTAATAACTGTCTGCGGTCGTGAATAATGCTTCTGACATTCCTGGTCACCCTGTGCTCCGGAATTTCAAGCGTAATAAAATAACGCTACTGCCATGACCTCTGAGCTGGAGTGGTGAATTCCACATAGGACAGTAAGCAACCGCTGAGCATGTATGCAAAGATAATAGATTAAAACCCTCAAGCAATTGCCAGTTTTTAAAAAGATTGCTGGCCCCAGTTTTGTCGGATATTCAATTGCACCAAGCAGCTTGAATCAAAGCGTCCAAAGGCGACGGCCTGACTCCATGGATTGCATGCATTTTTTTCCTCCATTGGAAGTTCATCAAATCTACGGGGCTGTCGTTCAGTCTTCCATCTGCGATAGTCCTCCAACTAGTACGAATTTAGTTTGCGATTAACAGCATGTATTCTAGCATATTAGATTTGCTGCTCTACTGTAGTTTATCGGGTCTATTTGATAAGCGCTTACAGGTATTTGCTACTTCACTGAAGCACTTGTCTCAACGCACTGGCATTCCAAAGCCACCAACTTCAGCTCAAATTGCAGTATCTGCTCACGTTAATTCATGCACAAAACTTGCCCTGGTGATCCTCACTAATATCAGTCAACCTTTTACTGAGTAGCTATTTTCTCTACCAAACGAAAGTACAGAGCAGTATATGCGCCCCCCTCCCACGCGGGTGTACGGCAAGTCGGTCATTCCTTCTTTGTCCGGATCCCTACTTAACCCGAAGACCGGTACCCAAGACTTAAGTAATAAATTTAAACTGCGAAAGTATGCGCACCCGCTAAACTTTTCTTTGGCCGTCTTTTAATTGTCACTGCATGCGTTTTACTCTTTTTATGCTCCTTTTAATCACATCGACGGATTGTGTGATAAATCTAAAATTCCAAGCTCCAAGCGAGCAAAAGATACAGTTTTTACTTGACTGCTTGTACATGCAAAGCATTACGTTCGGTTCCATTGAAAGGAGGTTAATTCCTTGCTTGCTAATCATAGCTAGTGTTCAGCGTGTTACATCAGAAGGTTGATTAAGTGCATGCTTTAACAAAAAACTTAGGCTGTTTGTTAATTTGATAATCGCTTGCTGTATACTAATGTCCTAAAATTAAGAAGGCTGGGGTCACCACACATGCAAGGTAGTTCAAGTCAAGTCAAGTCAACATAAGCTTTATGTACCCGACTGAGCACAATTTCAGCACATTTTTTACACTAGAACTGCGGACGAAAAATATTCGGTACGAAAGAAAGCTACTTAAAAGGACTGGCAAATGGTAAAAAAATAAAATATACATACATTCACTCAGGCAAAGTTTCACGTGTGACATCAACGATCTTCGTAGAGTTCACTAGAAGAGGTGATAAATAAGGCAAAACAGGGTTTTGATAAGAAGCAGTACGAGAATACAGAAGCTAAAATATTATGCGTGTAGATGAGAAAGAGCCACTTTTCCATAACTCATCGTGGAGTGGGTGATAAGGGTCATGTAAAATCTACGAAGAAAATCTGTGACATGCATCAAAATGCTTTGTAACAATGAAGTCTGCAAGAGAATTTCGGGATATTCCACTGCCTTAATCGAACGGATAATAATTGTAAAGTCCTTTTGAAGAATACCAGGGAAAATAACAGACCAGCAATGCAACCAAGGAGGGGGTATACAGGTAGCTACAAATGTATAGCTTAAATAGCGTGGTACTGAAATCATTTTGAGCAGCAGCACATAAGATGATAGTTTCCTTCACTTTCGAAAAGTTTCATCGATGTGCGTAAACCATGTTAACTTTTGGGATAAACATACACCAAGATATCTAACAGTGAGTGAACTAGGTATAATGCATTCGTTAACAACAATGGTGTTTGAAGTACTAGGCGAAGTTTGACGTTTATCGGCGTACAGAAGAGATAAGGTTAACTCTCGGCACTGTAGTGTTGAGGACAAGGGATCAGAAAGATGACTACCTTACAAGCTCGTCTAACCCTTTTTGAAGCGCCGAGAATGACTCGTTGATGGGAAAAAGGCTGTATAAAACAACGTCGTCCGCATATTTACATCCAATAAAACCTGATGGAATAGGGAGTCTCTCGATGTACAAAGACATCAAAAGGGGAAAGACGATTGCCCCTGTGATAGACTACAGTCGTTACCAATGGTGGAGGTCTGTTTACCGTTCAGTTGGGTGAGTTGCGAGAGATTTGTAAAATAGTTTCCAATTAGATTGCACACCGCAGGTTGGACGCCGTTTGTAAATAATAGGTTGAGAAGCTGTGACCTATCGACACTCCCAAAAGCATTTGAATGATACAAGAAAAGCAGACGCACGGCCTTAAATTTAACATCCAACGCAAATGCTATTGTATGAACGAGATAGGCCACTGCATCCAAAGTGGAGCGTTTGGGTTTACAAGCAAACTGAGAGACATCAGTAGCTGGGGATCTAGTAGAAATTAAAGGAATAAGCAGTCGTTCTAAGACTTTCAGCATGATAGATGTACAAGCAATAGGACGGAACTTTTGAGCTTTTTGGGGATTGGCGTTATCCTGACGAGCCTCCAAATGTCCGGAATAACTGAACAGATGTGTTCATGGTAAGGTCAGGGCGTCGGCGCACATTTTTAAAATAATTGGTGATAGGGTATCAGGTTCTCCGGCCTTCCTCACATTCAGCCTCTTGAGTTCCTGGTAGACCTCAAGGTGTTGGAATGCAAATGTTGGACCAGCTGCGGAGGGTGATAGCGGGCGAAATGAAGGCAGAGAGCAGGCATTTTGAGGGGCATACTGGAATTCAGAGTTGAGTTTAGCGACATCTATAACCCCTAGTTGTTTACTAGAGCCCTTGCCACACAATTGCTTCAAAAGCTGCCACAGGTCACGGCAGTTGTTGTTGTTGTTGTTGTTGGATAAATGGCATCAATGTACAGGCCATTCAGTCTTATAATCTCAGTTTTTATGGCTGAAGAAAGTAATTTGACACAATCGGGCAGTTTACTTTTATATGCACGCTTATTTCTTCCTTCCAAGTTGTTTGAGTAATGGGGAGGAGAACCGGTCTGCCCTTAACTAAATAGTCACAAGTGGGCAGCAAAGGTCAAAACAGAAATTGAGGTAGTCGCTCAGAAGCTCACATTGAACGGACAACTTGTTGTTGTTGTTGTTGTTGTTGTTGTTGTTGTTGTTGTTGAAAGCAGTGAAATCCGTAGAGGACAATGTTGTTTGAAGTCTCGCGATGTTGGAAATGAAACAGTATCGTCCCCTGATAGTTTTGTATGGTATATGAGCCAAATAAACAGAGTTTGTCCTACTGTAAATAATAGGGCATACCTTAATTGTGCAGTGGTCAGAGTTGTCGAGTGGAGCCGCTTTTGCGTGGAAAACGATCGAGCTTGGTTTGTGAAGACAAGATCCAATTTTGTTTCTAGTCTAGTTGGAGAGGTCATTATGTTCGTCAGCTCACGTGCTTGCATAAATTCGGTATCGCATCTATTGAAATCTCCAGCAATCACACAGACTGATCTTTCGAGTTTCGGTAGTAAGAAAGTGGATAATTCATCAGCAAATTTGTTCAATTGGGACGCTGTTGTTCCAGGCGATATGTATACATTTCCGACGACAACAGATCTAAAACCGCACAGGAGCCGTGGCTTGCATTCAATCAAATGACAGCTAACAGTGGTGTGTAGGTGTGTACGTGAATAATAAGGCTGACGAATTGCACCAGCGTTGGTTGGTGTAAGTAATCACACCGCCCCCACGATTTTGGGGTACTCTTGGTCGATCGGATCCGATAGTCAGTAAGTTGAATAATTTCATCTTCTATATCAGAATGCAACCAACTTTCCTGTAGCATAAAAACGGCTCCATTTAAATATTCACTTTGATGCAAGATTGAGGTAAGATTCACAATTTTTCCTAGTGATGATCGAAAATTACTGGAAAGGATCATTGGTAACTGCGTCAAGTTTACTGAACGACATCTTAGACTGACTTGCCAACGAGCTCGGTGCCTTCTGATTCTTCCTGACTGCTTTTTCAGAGTTCTTTTAAAGGTGTTCCTGACTTTATATGAATATTCAACAAATTGCGAGCAAAAAGCAGTCACGAAATGTCGTTAAAAAGCGGCAGGATAGGGTATTGTGGTCATCACCATGATCCAGATAAACAAAGTTGCGAAACGCTTTATACGAAACTGACGATTCCGCAGTAACTAGTGTAAAAATGAATTCTGGACAGTAACGGCCAATTTGAAAGCCCCTTCATACCGAACGTTATCATTGGGCAGTGTCACATGGCACACGGTCTGAATAAGATTGAGTGATGAGACTCTAAGTTTCATCTTGTGATACCATTGGGAGGGGGAGGTAAAAATCCACCTAATACAGGATACTCGTGTCGGTATCTAGGTAGGACGATGCGACCTAAACTATCCCAAGTGTTTAAAAGTCTGTGTAACTGGTAACAATTTTATAATATTATTGACCTTTCCATTAAAAAGTGACCCAAATCGTTTGTATTTTCCAACCCGATAATGAAATTACCAGACGCAGCCAACCCAACACACAACATCACTGCACTATTTCAGATAATCCACCGATGGCTTTCATAAACTTCCAGAAAACAAGGAAGTAAATGAATGGTTATTTGCTGGTTCCATGCAGCTACGAGATGTTCGAAGTGCCCACCGTCGTTTTGGCTACAGACGAGCATTCGCTGAATGGTGTCGGCGAGCATTTTCTGCAATGCCTCCAACAAAATCTGCCTATATTCGTTCACAATGTTCTTTTTCACTTCAGCCAAGTTTTTGGGTTTCGTTCTATTAACTCTGTGCTTCAAGTATCCCCATAGGAAGAAATCCATGAGATTCAGATCCGGTGGTCGCGCAAGCCATTCTACTGATCTTTCACGGTTGATCTAACGTCCACCGAATGTCTCGTTCAGGTAGACACGAACCGATTGCGCCGAATGGGCAGGTGCGCCATCATGCTGCCATCAAACATTATTCATTAGCCCTTCCGACTGTAGCTGCTGAGTGACGCTGCTCTGCACGAGGATGCTAAGACGTGTCAGACATTGGTACTGTTAAACCACAACCTACTGGACACATCCCTGGAACAGAAAAAGGGCCCAAGGATTTTTCGACCAGTCAACCCAGCCCAGGCCACGAGCTTCGCGCTATGTTGCACAAGTGAAGCTCTACATTGCCGAGGGTTGGTCGTTGCCAAAACATGATTCGTATCTTTACCATGCAGAGCACTGTACCGCCGGAATTTTTCCCTTCAATATCCGATGTACAGCATGCGGTGTGGTTTCGCAATGTTATGCGAGTTGCCGAATGTTGAGATGGCGATTACTGCGTACCTCTTGTGCAACCGCGCAAACTACTCATCATACATGATGGTGCGAATCCGTCCGCTTTGTTTGAGGTTGCAAACATCTACTTCGTTGATATTTACCGACATTTCACCCATTTAATCTAAATATAAGCAAATAAAGGAATAAAGGTATATTCTCCATTGTACAAGAGAAACACCATCGAAGGCCTGACCAATTTGTATAACTAGCAATTGTCTGACTGTGAGGGCAATAGTTGCATTCATGACTAAATTGGTGTGCTGTCTAATGGTGGCACCAGTGCGTCGGGACAGACTGAAATCTAAGAGCATTGTCACTTCAAGTCAAGCATTCGTTTTCATGCACTCATGAAGGTTGCATTTGTAGCTGTAACACATACGCGATCGAAACGCTAAAGTGAAACACGTTATAACTTTACAATGTGATCCTGGCAGTATGATTCCCTTTAGCAGTTAAAGCAGTCTAGTTAAAGCTTACGGGTTTGTTGGAAGCCAGTTATGGGGCGATAACAGCTTTTGTGGTGGTAGCAATACAGTGCCCATCGACCGGTCATCACATATGATCAGGCTGTTTTTCTCCGTTGCTAGCACAGCGACACACGTCGAAGGAAACACTTTTGCTGGCTTTTCACCTGCATGAAGGCTGACTACCGATCGATCGAAGCATGACACGTTAAGTGCGGCCATGTGGTGTCCGGCCCACGTCCAGTTCTCATAGCGGAACGGCGTGCGTTCCCTAGGTCTTGCCATGCGGTCGAGGCATGACGCATGCATTGCGGCTGTGGTGTTCTTCTAACATACACTTCTCACAGCCGAACGGCTCGGTGTACTCTGCGACGTAGGCACACATGTGGCGTCTGTTTCCCACCTCACCTTGCCGGCAAAGAAATTTGCGTCACTGGACAGTTAACAATCCAGCGTACCGGTTGTACGTCAGCACCTGAGTGCAGTCGCTCCTAGCTCCGGACCAGGTTAACAACACTCCAGGTGGATTCCCTCTCCATGAAGATCACATCAGAAATGTATAGTATAATATTTAACGTCATATTACTTGCTTTTACATTCATTTAGTGTAAGTTTTAATACCTTATCTATTTGCTATTGCGACACATTGCCCCAGCTTGCGTGTATTGATGATTGATTGCTTGATAATAGATTCCAGTATATCTAGCTATTACTTTTGTTACTAAAGCAAAGCTACAGGGATAGCCATCAAGGATAATCTGGATTGCATGTCGCGGTTTCTACTGCAATCAGAAGAGTGTCCTCAAAGTAATCCGCTAGCCAAAAAGTAGGACCTTGTTTTCTAATAGCATGGAAATCTTTAGCGCCCGCGAGATGGATACACGAGCACAGAACATCGATAGGATGCTGATGAACTTCTACAACCAAATTACCTAGCTCAGTGAACAAAGCAAAACCTGAACGACAAATCCGAACTACAGGCATTCCGATTTATCGTTTAATGACTCCTATAAAGGAGTCGTTTTGAAGCCATCGTTGTGTACTTGGATTGTTACACGCAGTCTTAGTGAGGACCGCAATTCACTTCTGTAGCATTGCAGTAAATATACTACCGAACATGGATTATACAAGCTAGCCAGAGTAACATCTTCATATATGAGTCAACCGGTGACTTTGTAATGCATTTTGTCGATGTTTTCATACAGGCAGCTTCCCTTACGGTAATGATAACAATGAGATAGCTAACAACCAGACAAACTTAAGGTGTGGAGTAAATTACAGAAGTTCAACCCTACGTCCAAGGCAGTCTTAGGCTGATAAATAAGTTCTATGAATCACGGGCAATGCCGGTCTTCATCAAAGCAAATATTCCCACTTCATTAATATGAATTAATGTCAAAAATCAGTTCGGGGTGAAGAATTCCTTTCGGTAAACCCTCATCGGTTTCAAACATTTACATAACACTGATTTTGGGGAAAGCGTCAAATCGGGCTGGGATTGACTTTTGGGCTGTTTGATTGATCAAAATTGATAACTTGAGACAGGGATATAGATGGTATGCCAAGTGGACTAAATAAAGGTGCATACAATACTCAGTATTCTGTAGTAATTAGGTAGGTAATATAACAACCAAATAACTAAATAAGTGTCCGTTGACCAAGATAGTAGTATCTACCATATGGATCATTTTTGTGCACATAATTCCGGCTTCGGATGGTGACTGTAGATAGCCTCAGCGATGGATAAGAGCTGTTTGCGGAATCCTCGGGAGAAGTGTTCAGGTAATGAGTATACATGTCAGCTAGAGATGGGGAAACACCTCCGCTATTGTACCGCAATACATAGAGGGAATACACACGTACAATACATAAATGAAAAATAAATACAACATTTACATGCCAGCTGAGCTACCAGCAACGGATAGGCATCGTTTCGGTAAGCTACCAGCCAGCTACTAGGCAAAAAGAAGAAAGAATTATGTTTTACCCTACGAAATGAGATCGTAGATGGAGGGGAGATTAAAAGGGATGGGTAGGGACAAAGAAACTCACAGCAGGAACGCCACTGAGGTCGGCTCCTTGCCATGTCAGCAAGTGTATCCAGCCAAACGTGTTCACCGTGTTTTGGACCCCAACCAGGAAGTCGTGAAGCTCCAACCGAGGCTAGCTCCGAAGTGAGGGACTTCATTCCTCTGGACCAAGTCATCGCTTGGCCACCTCTCCTCTTCTTCCATCCACACCCCCGGCGCGCAAACAATGTACGTCGAGGGAGTCGGTGGGCTTGTATGCGCAACACGTGGCCGAACCATCGGAACCTGGTGATGATGACTTTGAAGTCATTCTCTGAGGCTGTATGGAAACACTCAAGGAGGTGCGACATGATTGAGCTCAGTCATGTCGCTTATTTGGTTCAGAAACAAGTTAACGACTATCGTCCACGAGATTAAAATGTGCTCTCACAGCTCAAAATGTTCAAACTAAGGATGTAGTCATAATGATACTAGACAAAGACTTTGGAGTGATAATCATGAACAAGGCCAAATAGGATAAGAAAATGTGCATCACACTCGACGATTAGAGTAAGTTTGGAAGACTCAAGAAAGTGAACAAATCTGATGTTGAAACGCGCATAGATGGTCACCTTGAGGTGCGTCTGCATCATTGCGTGATATACAGTGGCCATTTCATTAGTTTGAAGTCGAGTGGTAGCACTACTCCGCAACTGACTTGGTCACCGAAGACATAAGAACGGACTGACACTAGACGCCAATTCTTTCAATGATGAGGGCACCGGGCATAGATTTGCTGGTTGGCTAGTGAAGGTGCTTGCTCCACAAAGATAACGGGCGAAGCCGTACAAGCTTAAAGGTTCCTTTCAGCTCCGCGTTAACCTATGCAGTCAACCTGTCAGACAAAATCATACGTTTCAGAAGTCAAATCCTTACTCACCAAAGTCCTGCTACCTCAGACGATTGATTGCGTGTGTGATTTAACTGAAAACTCAGGCTGTTCGTTAGCGATCATGACTGAATTGCTATAAGAATCCGTAATATTGTGCACCCAGAATGTGGACTTTCAGTGCCGGGACACACATTTCCGCTAAATGGATGGCGCAGCAATAGGTAGGCCACTAAGCCAGGTACTCCCAAATTCTTCATGCAGATGATAGAAGTATTCCTACAGAGATGCTTTTATTCATCGGAGTAGCACGTCGCACAATTGATAAGGTGCCTAACTTAGGGGTTACATGCGAAATAGAACAGAAGAATTGTCTACCATACATGAATGTCTTCACCGGTCGAAGGGATGAGAGATTATTTAAGAGGACATTTTACCGAAAAGGAACTTGGTCCGGCCAGTACTTGCACTACATCAGCTTTGCATCAGTGCGGTACAAGCGGACACTTTTGAAGACTCCGGTTAGGAGTACCATACGAATGTGCTCGGCGGGTTGTTTGGCCGTTGAGTTAGGGTTAATTAAATCTACACCTGTGGATAACAGCTACACTGGAAGATTGCTCGAGAAACAGAGCCAACCAGAAGGGACGAAAGACTGTGCCCAGGGCAGACAAGACGTAAGTTTATCTGGAGTTACCTTTCAAGGGTGATCTTACCAAGATGAACACAACTAAGCTAATAGTCCCAGCTACGCAAAGGAGCTACTGTGCTGCATGTGCTGTCGTCACCTGCCGAGCGTGAAACTTGCTCTTACCTCCAACGAAGGATGCTTACCCCATCGAGGCGAAAGCACACAGTGTACACCAATTCGTTTGTAACTGCAAAGCCAGTTTCATAGGCACAACCTATAGGACTCGGACCTTCCGAATTAAAGGAATGTGTCGAGAAGGATCTTGTG
This sequence comes from Dicrocoelium dendriticum, assembly GCA_944474145.2. NCBI lineage: Eukaryota > Metazoa > Platyhelminthes > Trematoda > Plagiorchiida > Dicrocoeliidae > Dicrocoelium > Dicrocoelium dendriticum. Next base: position 99,126,669 of record OX104065.1, read on the forward strand.
CTGCCTCCCCTGTGGTACTGCGGCCTACGGTCCGTTCTGTCTGGCGCGCAATGTAACTGTGAAACCCAAGGTCAAGGCTTGGTAAACGGTGTAGATTCTATGAAAAAACTATTCTATTTGTAGGTCAACCATGATCCCGCATCATCCTCATCCTGGCCACAAGCAAGATGAACGCGTTCCGCCAACCTGGTTTGCCATCTTTGACCGTTTGTTCGCGTCAGGACACTGCCGTTGTTCACTCAAACAACTGTCGCCAGAGTTCGCCAACCAGTTATATCGCGCCTGTGTTTCACGTTTGGTTGGCTGTACGCGTGCCTGGGTACAAACCCTATCACGTTATCGACATTCGCCAGCCACTCGTACCGCACCTGTGTTCCATACTTAGTCGGCCCTTCGTGCTCCGGAGTGAAGCCCTTTCAAGATGCCGACACGGTCTAGCCTCGCTCTGATTGGCCGCCTCATAATGTGTTCAGCATGGGAACGCCCAGACCCCCTACTCTCCTTAACTTCCGTGCTCGCGTAGACCACCAGCTTCCTCAATAGATAAACAACTCCTGGCCTCGGGTAACCGTTTGGAATAAGGCTCAGAGTTTAAACTTGTGTTGCGACACACAGATTCCCGATTCCTCCAGTCCGTTGAGGCTGTTGCGAAAATCCGGATGAAGCCAGTCTTGTGCATGCAAAAAGCAAATCACGTTGTGGACTACAACTTGACCAGATGTGCCTGTACAAGTGGTACGTTGATGACATCTTGGTAATCACTCCAAACATCAATGCTACTAAATCCCTTCTCGAGGCGGTGAACAACGCACACCCAAATCCCCGGTTTACTTGTGAATTAAAGGATAACAAGGGTCTTGCCTTTTTGGATGTGGTATAGACAAGCACAACAGACGTTTCGATACGGCGATCTGTCTACTGAAAAGCCGCTTGGGCAGCACTATACAAACATTACAGTAGCTTCACACATGTCCAGTATACACGCTGCCTCGCCAAAACCCTGTTCCAAAGAGCTCGTAGAATATGTAGTCCCGAATGTTATGAGTCTGAATTGCGATTTAGTACGCAGACGCTGAGGGCAAATGAATACCCTGCAGCATTTATCACGTTCCACGGCCGCCCGATGGAAGAGAAAAAACAGAAGCCGCCTACCGTTTCAAAAATGCTCGCTTGTCTCCAGTTGCCATTTAAAGGAGATGTCGTGGTAATGCTAGTTGTGCGATGTGTAGCCACAGTAATTGAACGGACCTTCAGTGCACTCAAACTAGTCCCCCTGTGGACAACCAGAGGTTACCGACACCTCCGGTCAAGCTTACCCAACCGATCTCCGCCACAACACATTGCATTTACCACTTTGTCTGTAACCGAGGAAGCAGTTACCTTGGCAGAACGGATCGGTGTCTGTGTAAAAGGATCGGAGAACACATTCTGAAGTGGGCTGCGGACGTCAAGCACGAGGACAGGCGTTGAGCTTCAAAATGCCTACCTCATCGATTGTTAGGCACTTACTGAGCACAAGTCATCAAGCTGACCCGGACGAGGCGTTTACGATTATCGACCGCAATATAAATGCCAGACTATTCAAGCTTACTGAGGCGTAGCCATTAATCGCAACCCCCCTGACCCTTGTATGCAAAAGCAGCTGACTGTTACACTCAAGCTCCCTTGGAGATTGTAACACTTGTTTCACAACTTGTGATCCTGCTGCGGTGTATGGCGGTATGTGCCTACTCAAGTAAAACTCAAACCTTAATTCTGTTTCATAGTTGCTCGGTTTAAAATGCTCGTTGCATGTGATCAGAGAGCACGAAATGGTACCATCTTGCAGCATCCGTCTTCTCATGGTATTGTTTAGAACCACTTATCAACCTAAGGATGTCCAGGACGTATGAGGTGCACTTACAACATTCACTCCTCACCTGACAGTATCCTGCCCGCGCAACACAACTCTATGCACCTTTCCACATGATTTATTGATGTCCTGGCAGTCGCAGAGGATAATAAACGGCGCTCTATCTGCTGCATCGAGCAGTGTGGATAGGGGTAAGGAGGTTACTGCTCAAGCCTTCCCGTCGTCTTATCCTCTCTTGCGCTTTCTCATCCTTATCATCTCACGCCCACTTCCATTTTATCCCCCTTTTTTCGACCCCCCAATTATTGGCCCTCTCTATCTTTGTGCAATACTCGTTTGTTTTCTGATTCCAACTCACAATTAGTCGCAGGGCATTGCTCCAGTCCCGTTGATAGGTCCATGTTTAACCAAGTAAATAATGTCAGTTTATCCGTTCCTCTTTAGAGCCCCCCGATCCTCTCTAAGACTGGCATGCCTCAACGTGCGCACTTTGTTGCAGATTGGCCAACAGGCAGCACTTGCCCGAACACTAGAGACCCTATCGATCGACATCTGCTGCTTATCGGAAACCCGCCTGCAAGATGCGAGTTCCGTGATTACCCTGCGATCCCCCACAAGCGACACTGGCGGCGCGTTCTCATTGCGTTTGTCTGGAGATAACGCAGCTTCAAATACTGGTCAAGCCGGTGTGGGCATTGTTCTGAGTCCCCGGGCTGAAGCTGCCCTGGTTGACTGGATCCCAATGAACAGCCGGATGTGCGCCGTCAGATTGGCTGGCTCGTTCAGAGCTTCGAAGTCGCGCGTAGACAAACGGTGCCTGTTTGTCATTGCGGCCTACGCGCCCACAAATTGTAGCGCTGATTCGGTGAAAGATGAATTCTATCACCAACTGAACGAGCTCCTTCGTCACAGGAAAAGTACGGATACTGTGATCCTGGCTGGCGATCTGAACGCCCAACTTGGAAAACTGTCCACTGATGAGCTTCATCTGGGCGGCCAACACGGTGTAGGCTCCCGTAATGATAACGGTGAGCGGTTGCTACACCTGTGTGAAGATGCTCGTCTCTTTCTCGCGAGCACTAACTTCCGACACAGCACCCGCAGAAGGGTGACATGGCGCCCACCCGCCTCAAACCAGCCATGGACGCAAATCGACCACATCGCGATCAGTTACCGCTGGAGAGGCTGTGTCCAAAACTGTCGCTCAATTTGGAGCACGAGCGTGGACTCTGACCACGCACTCGTTTGTGCCGATCTTACAGTTCGCTTCGGTGGGCGCATGCGGCGTCGCTGTGAGCGCATAGATACATGCCAGCTGGCGAAGCCAGATGTCCTGAATGCGTATCAAAGTACGCTGGCATCCGGGCTGAGTAAACGCTCTCTGAACACAGTAGAGGGCCACTGGTCGCATATTCACCAGACGTTATTAGCAGCAGGCATGTCTTCATGTGGCAAACCAGGTTGTCGAGCTAGATGTTGGGTTTCTATACAGTGCCTGGAACGTTCTGATACTCGCCGACACCTCCCAACTGGAAGCGAACACAACGAGACTGGCAAGGACTTCAGGAAAAACTTCGTACTAGCCTGAAGACCGCGAAGCGTGGTGGTGTCATCGTGCATCGGAGATGGAAATGGCCGCTACCCTTGATAAATATCCGGAGTTAATCCGCCTGATAAGCGAAACGGGCAGGAGACCTGGTATTAACGAGACCGTACGTGGTGAGGGTGGACGACCGATCCGCAGTTTGTCAAAATGATTGGAGCGTTGGGTCGAAGACTTTGAAAAGCAGCTTAATCATCCAGTTACCAACTTCTCTCTCGGGAATCGATCGTCCTTCTCCCTGGGTCGTCCCCACGGACCGCTCTTCACGCGCAGAAGTCGAACGTGAGATTCGACTGTTAAAGGTAAATAAGGCACAGGAGCGGATAGAATCCCTCCAGCTCTCTTTAGATACGGGGGGATTTGATCTTTTCGCTGATCTGCACAACAGTTATAAAACTGTAGAAGCAATAGAGTGTATCAGGAAACTGCAGCCGCTAGATAATAGTTCCAATTCTCAAACGGGGCCAAGTTCTGAGTGCGGCAATGATGAAGGGATCAGTATGTTTTTAATTTCTTCTATGATACTCGCCTCTGCCGTTCTTCATAGACTTGCCGGCACCCGTAAAATCCAGCTTCGCAAGGAGCAAGCGGCTGGATTGATCACATCTTCACACTACGTCAATTGTTGGAGCACCGTCATATTTATCGGCGAGCCACCGTAGTCGTGTTCCTCGACATCAAAGGTACCTTCGATTCGGTTGATCGATGTGCCCTTTGGGGACTGTCTACTGAGGGTGTGCCCAAAAGTTTGCAACTGTCATAAGGGAGCTGTGTGCGTATAGTTCGAGCAGAGTGAGGGCTGACGGCAAGCTGTCGCCGTCCTTTAATATCTCCAGCAGTGTGAGACAAGCATGGCCCCTTTCAGCTGTCCGTTTTAACTCACAG
>OX104065.1:99131505-99215098 GCA_944474145.2 Dicrocoelium dendriticum
CGCCAGATTTCCCAGGTTCGATCCACTTCTATTACCGAACTAGCCGAACTAAGGGCGCAAATCGTGGCGCTTACCAATCGACCAGAGAAGTCAACACTGTCCCGATCCAAATGCCAAAATCGTTCTAGCAATGGAATTCGTTCCAGATCATCTTCGAAATCTCCTCCTAGGTCACCCTATGGTTGGTACCACGAGCGATTTGGTCGCCAAGCCAAATCTTGTCGGCCGTCCAGTTCCTTCAAACGCCAAACGCAGGGAAACGAGCTGGTCAGCAGGTAGGGGCGACGGACGTTGCTAGTTGCCAGAGTCACCTTTCTTCCTCACTGATAGTGAAACAGGAGTTCGCTACTTGATGAACACTACTGTGGAAGTTAGCGTTCTTCCCCGCGATAAAAAGGAACCGAATGAGAAGTTGATTTGATCACTGCGCGCAGCCAATGGAACGGTCATTCACTGGTAAGGCCAACGCTTGCGCAGGCTTAATTTAAACCTACGACGTTCTTTTAAATGTATTTTCCTCGTCGCAGATGTCCAGGCACCAATTCTTGGCTTTGACTTTCTGCATCACTTCGACTGGCTTGTTGAGGCGAAGCGACACCGTCTAATTGATCGCCAAACAAACCTAGTAGTTGTAGGTACTCTGACCGACATTGCGTCAATCAGCCCTGTATACGCCAACCAATCAAACTCAGCTATCGATCAGACGCTTCTGAGCAAATTCTCGCAAGTCTTCCGTGCAATAGCACCGTTGCCATTTGCCACAGATGCTGCAAAGCATCACATCATTACCGAAGATCCGCCTGTATTCGCTAAAGCCAGACGAATAACTCCTGACAAGCTAGAAATTGCTCGCACAGAATTCGAGCACATTCTTGAACTAGGCATCGTTCGCCCGTCTTAAAGCTTGTGGGCGTCGCCCCAAAGGCCAGGAGACCGGCGTTCATGTGGCGATTACCGCACGCTTAATAACGTAACTGTTCCCGATCACTGTCCTATCCGTCACATCCAGGATATCACTGCTAGTCTACGTGGCACCCATGTGCTCTCGAAAATCGGCCTGGCCTGCGCGTATCACCAGATACCAGTTACTGAGTAAGACATTCCGAAAACCGCCGTTAGCACACCGTTTTGGCTCTCCGAGTTTTCACGCATTTACTTTGGTCTTCGCAACGCAGCCCAGGGCTCCCAAACGATTCATAGATTGACTCACTAGTCGACATTTCTTATATCCCTACATCGACGACATCCTAGTTGCAAGCGCTTCTGAAGAACAACCCGAAAAGCATCTTAGGATTCCGATAATCTGACCGCTAATAGCATCATTATGAACGCCGACAAATGCGTATTTCAACAGCTTTCCGTTGAATTTCTTGGTCACCATATCGATCAGTTTGGCATACGGCCTCTAGATGATAGAGTCCGCGTGATCAGAGATTTTGCCGACTAGGTTAGCCGCTATTCGCCGTTTTAACGGCATGATTAACTATCGTCAACGTTTTCTTCCACACGGTGCCAACTTGCTAAGTCCACCAACCGACGTAAAAACGGTCAGGTGGAATTGACTGCTGCCGCTTCTGATGCATTTAAGGCTAGCAAAGAGGTCTTAGCCGATGCCGTCATGCTTCGCCACTATGATTCCAACGCTCAGCTCAGTGTTTCTGTTGACGCATCGGACACCGTCATTGGCGCCGTCCTACAGCAACTTATAAATAAATTCTGAAAACTACATGTTTTATGCCCCAGACGCCTACAACCTGCCGAAGTTAAGTACAGCACCTTCAGTCGCGAACTACAGACCGTTTGGGCTACCGTTCGATAGTTCCGGCACGTCCGTGAAGGCAATACCTTCATTATCTTTATTGAATATAAGCCGCTCATCTACGCATTCCGAAATCAACCAGCTCCACACTCACCACGTGAGATTCGCCGGCTAGATTTCATTGCCCAATTCTCGACTTATATTCGACATATTTCTGGTCAACAAAAGGTCGTCGCTGACGCTCTGTCAAGTGTATCTGCAATCGACCCTGCCGAGCAGGAAATCGATCTGTCTGCTATGGCCGCCGCGCAATAAAACGACCGGAGCTTTTCGGAACGCCGTGATTCTTCTTTGATCTCTACAGCCTCTGTCGTTAGCTGATGGCACAAGCTAGGGGATGACCTTGAACCGTGGTTCCAGAAACCTTTCGTCATTTCCTTGTCGACACACTCCACAATATCGCCCAAGTAGGCATTAAAGCTACTGCTAAGCTCGTCTCCGAGAGATACGTTTGGCCGGGGATGCAACGAGATCTTACGTGCTGGGCACGCAGCTGTTTTACGTTTCAGCAAGCCAAGATCCAGCGGCACGCCTCCGCTCTGCTTGGTCGCTTCCCATCCGTTTCAGCTCGTTTTGCCCATGTCCATATTGACATAGTTAGACCGTTGACCCCGTCCAAAGGAATGGTCTACATTTTGACCATGATCGCTTGTTTCACCAGTTGGCCCGAAGCCGTTCCCATCCCTGACGTGGCTTCGGAAACCGTAACTCGCGCTTTTGTTGAGCGGTGGGTCGCTTCATATGGCTGTCCAGCCACAGTGACGACGGACTGTGGTCTGCATTTGGAATCGTCCATTTTGAACGATATTCTTATTGGCACTAGATGCCGACGCATTCGCACAACCGTCTAACAACCACAGGCGAATGGCATGGTGGAACGTTTCCCCCGAAAGATGAAAGCCTCGCTTAGCGCAACAAATGCACTGAGTTGGACTGAGATGTTGCCTATGATCCTCCTTAGCATCCGATCAGCTCAAAGGCCGATCTACGTACGTCTAGCGCCGAGCTCGTATATGGACAACCATCACGTTTACCTGGTGATTTTTTTTCGATAGTTCCAGAATTCCCCGTTACGAAGCGAATTATGCTCGTCAACAAGCCAAAAGCACGCCTCACTAAAAGCTTCCCGAAGTCAGAGAGCAACAACGTAAGTCTTTTGGTCCACAAAGCATGCAACATTGTCCGTTCATTTTTCGACGTCTCGATGGTCTCCGCAGACCACTGGAGCAGGCTTACGAAGGTCCTTCCAAGGTTCTGCAGCGTAAGGAGTGCGTCTTTATCATCGACCGTCACGGTGAACGAGAAGCCGTTACGATTGACTATCTCAAGTTTGCTCCCGTAAAAACCCGAGCTCGATGAAGACCATTGCCCGTCTTCTGACGAAACAACCCAGCCCATGATAGGAGATTCACCTGTTTCCAACACCCCTGACCACAGGCAGCACTCTCTGTCCAAGCCACCCACTTCAGCTCCGCCGCTTCCCACCGAACTAAGCTGCACGTCTACAGCAATTCCTCCAACTTTGCGATCCGATAGAACGCCTAAGACGACACCTTCTTTTGAGTCGCACAAGTCGACTAGGTTGGGTAGACCAGTTCACTGGGCAGAGATTAGTTTTCTTTCCACTTTTCTTTCCCTTTTGGCCAACACCCTATGAACACCGAAAACGGCAACCGCATTTGAAAACCCAAAAATAACGCAAAACGTTTTGAAAATCCAAAAAGGAACAAATGTGTTGAAAACATGTTGAAACACACGGCATACTATCCCCGCGCGCGATTGGTGGTCGTCGCGCGGCAGCGAAGCGCCGTTACGGCGTACAGCTGACGATTTACTACCATTTTACTTCATTATGAATGAAGGTGGTAGTTCCTCGGTTGCACTTCTGTGGAAGTTTGTTATCCTTTATACAGCGCTGACAGGACCTAGCAAATAGTTCTGCTAAATTATGGATGTGACCTGCATGCCATTCGGTTGAATTTTGTCTACTCCAGCAGAACTATGGGTACTCAACGATAACACATCCCGCAACACAGCCAATGCAATGAAGAAGATATTGGCTAAATATGCTGGTGCGATAATAGAAACGAGTTATCCTCGTTTGAGCACTAATGTGCTTTGAAATGAGTCGAAATGACGAAGCCAAGAAGCATTTGCTCATTTATTTCCTGTTCGTATGTGTCCCTCAATTATACCCAAAGGTGGGACACCGGGTTTCACGGCACGAAGACTATTAACGTGTCTATATACTAGTCTACATTTTACGCAGAGTCGGCTTCTTGATTCGCGCCGATGTGTCCTTTGTCAAAAAGGATCAAGTTCCCACAGTAGCGAAGTGGTATCATTGTGTAATCCCGGTTTCGGCACTGGGAGAGCCTTTGTGAACTAGCTATACTATATTCACCAAGTACATTTTCCAGTCCTGCCCCACAAATAAGAAATTTACTTTGTCTTGGCGATGAAAGCATTATCCTTCTGATGCGCCTGCGACCCATGAACAGTGAATTTATACGGGCTAAAAAGCGCTGCTTTACAAGACCTGTAAGGCGGTCTGATGGGTTATCGAAAAAGGCTAATTAAAAAGGCGCACTTAGTACTTTTACTGTCAAAATGATGGACTTATCGTTTTTAAGGCAGTGGCCCTGTACTCCGCGTATTTCCACAGACCCCAGAGACAACAAACAGAAAATCCAAGGTATTTCCCGGGAGAATGACAGAAAGATAATGCTAGGTAACAAAATGACTGTGTGCGTCGTCCAATCGACTTTCAAATAAAGTTAGTGTGAGTTCAGAAACAACCGACTCAGGAAGAGCATTCCACGGGTGACATACGCGAACGGGAAAGAAATTTCAACGGCACTTCAGACGACTGTATTGTTCTGCTGGTTTCATGCAGTGACTTCTCAAATGTGCGTTACTGCTGAGCTGCAGTAAAGAGCGGCACACGTGATTTGGATTGTGCAATATCAAGCATGACATTATCAGTTGGCCCCGTAATCAGTGATACCGCCTGCTGTATACTCCAAAACGTCCCAGTTTTTGCTCGTATGAGAGTTTACGCAATCCAGTGATGTATTTGAAATCCCGACGGTTAGGCTGCTCCAGTGCAGTGAAATCGTACTTCAGCCACGGCTTCCAGGCTTGAATTGCGTATTCAGCATGGGGGCGAACATACACACTGGTATTCTATCAAAAAATAGTAAACTATTTGTCCGAATGTCGGTCGCAACAGGCCAACGTGTTGGTTGCCAGTTCTCGATGTCTATTCAAATTGCCGGGAACAGTCCAAGTTATTCTGAGCCAGCACGCCAAAGTCGCATTCGTCGGAAGATCGCAGCAGTACTTGCGTTCCGAGCCTGCAGTGTTAGGTACTGCGAGGTCGTATGGAGAGTGTCTTGCATTTGCTCACCCTGAAATACAACAACTTTTGGGTTGGAAAAAGAAAGCCATCTAGAGTACGCCTGTGTGCAATACCGATGCTTCGCTGCAGCGCAGCCACCACCAGCTGAAAGGGTGCAAAGGATACTGCGTGGGTCGCCCTGTCCCTGCGCAGACTCGAACCCGCGCCGTCACTTGACCACTGAGGCACGATATGTGGGTCACACTAAAGCAAATTCTGGCCGTCACTTTGAATGTTTTCAGGCAACTTCTGAGGTGTAATCCGTTAGAAAAATCCAGGCTACCTCTTTAACAAACGGGGATAACAGTACATAGTTTGTCATCCGCAAATTCAGAAGGTGCCGCATAGCATATATATCTGAATCATAGGACCGTATGGTCACTGCGACCAAAAGTAATACTTGGAATTAGCCCGTCGATCATGGATTCCGCATTGCTGAACAAAAGAGCAAGCACCAGTGGCCAATTTGGAGTTCGCAATCTAGTGAGAAAGGAGATTTACTCGTACAGAAGGCAGCTGGAAAGTAACTTGCAGACAGACTTCAGACTGCGTCCTATTCGGTGCTAACACTGCCACGTCGTGAACATTGATGTCAACTGCTGAGATAATGTGACCATATGATCGGTTCACCTCAATCTTCAACGTTTAGTCCAAACTGTAGGCCTTTTCCGACATTGAGTTGACTGGGCGATAAAGTACGACTACTATTCATAGCGGATTGTTCCATAGCCATAGCCAGTACCAAAGAGAATCAGGAGCTCAGGTTACAATGTGATAAGTGCGTTCACATCTGTATTTCTGTGCTAAAGAAGTACCTCAACTCCAATACCAGTCCTTTCTTTCGGAAGAGGTTATATAGCGCGTAAAGTAGTCTCAGATTAGCTGGCACAAGAATTAACTAACTCTTGGTAACCATGATGAGATCCTGCAGACACGGGACCTGACGATCTCTAGGTTCTGCCAACTTACTGAGGTCTTGAGCGCTAGTGTACAGGTAAGATAGCGTTTTGAACGTAGCAGTGTGCAGACGGATGTTGATTTCAGGTTGTTAGGAGTACACCGTTTAAAGCTCAACCGCCACTTCTTTCTTGGGCGATTGCTTGTCCATGCTTTTCAGTCGGGCTTCATGGCAGTTGAAAGCACCCCAGATATTAGTGTACACCCTTACTTTATCGTATCATGTGAGGTGTTGTGGGTGCCATTGTGCTCATTTCTCCGCAAAACCGTTTAAACGAATGTCTCCTTGAGGTTGCAAATTCCAAAGAACTACTTAACAGTCGTAGCCATACGCCCATTGCCCTCAGCCGAATTCGGACCAGTTGCCTAACACAAAACGAGAAGTTACCTAGTAGGCTTTAGGTTATTCCTTTGGAGTAAAGCATTACCCCAATCAATCTGAGACAGTAGTCTTTGTAGCTGAGTAATAGAAAATTTCGCATCCATTGATTATGCGGTGGCATTGTACAGAAGAAGTGCTTCGCGGATGCGACCCCACTGTTCACGGTCGTATATCTGTGCTACATCATCAGAACGATCCTGAATCTCGGAAACACCTTGAGCAGTTATGTTTTTTGTGCTGCCGTTTTATTCGGAGGTTAATATGCAATGACCGTTTCCTCCTGACGCCCTTTCCAAGGGAGATCAAGTAGTATGCGCGCCCCCTCCCGATCCGAGCTGACCCTTCTTGGGATCAGTTTCTCGCAGTCAAGAAATATGCCATTTAGTTATCTACTAACTGAGACGAACTGCTGACAATGGGCGGCCTCCATGTCAGCTGTCGAGTTCTGTGTTACTCGAAGTCGAGGCCAACAGTAAGGCACTGAATCTGGGTGACGTGTTACGCGTCTCAGCGCAGTGGACTCAACTAGAATACCGGTCCTATCGCGGTTAGCATTCCACTGGTTAGAATCCACCAGTAGCTCAGCTTATATTGCGCAAGACCGGAGTTGGGGAACATTAGTGCAACAAGAGTTAACGCAGTGTGGTGCCATTAATTCAATGCTTGATCCCTGATTAACGCCGCACTGAAATTCGTTTGGTTCCTACAGGGGCTGCGAACTCACACATTCAGATGACGTTGAACAAGAAAGTCGCCTCTCCAGCCCAGAACGGAATCACCGACGCCATAATCCTGGAGTTTGTGAAGTAGTATATGTTGGTCCAGACGGTCGAATACCTTTGAGAAATCCAGGTAGACTGCATTTACTCCTTCACTAGTACCCACAACTTGTGTCCAGCATGCTTGGGTGATCAACAGGTTGGTAGTACAGGACCGATTTTGGCGAAATCCATGCTGCACTATAAATAGAATTTTGTTAGTCTCTAGGTACCCCATGAGCGCCTCAGCTACCACGGACACCATGATCTTGAACATCACCGGAAGTCATGTTATCGGGAGAGAGTTTACTGGTTTTGCACGACTAACAATTCTGTAGCTTGGAGTGATAATCCCATCTTTCCACATCGTGGGCACGTGCATTTCGTTAAGATATCGTGGAAAAGATATTGCTAACATTTCAGCTAAACTCATGGCAATAGCTTTCAACGCCTTCGGGTGAATGCTGTCTTCACCCGGGGAGGTTACTCCTTCAAAGACATCGGCCGTTTCGGTACAGCTGAAGGTAACGTGATCTGCGTAAGTACGATGTAAGATGTTTGCACACCTTGGAAGGTACGGCCAAATTGTTATCCAAGTACGTTGGCCACCACTTTTATCGTTTGTGGTAGCCTGCAGGCTGTGTGCAGAGCGAGAATTCCGCGCTTAACACTGTGAAGCTTGTCTACGTGTCTGTATATCAGCTTGAGATTAGAGCAATCTTTTATCACAGGGTCATGCTGGTTCTTTACTTTATCCTCCCGGACAAGTTTGACACAATGGTTACTTGGTGTTGTATAGACCCCCCAGGTGTCGGGTAGGGTTACGTATTGATTGATCCATTCTATAAAATGGGAATTTTTGCATTGCTGAAGATTAACATTTCCTGTGATTCAATCAATCCCAAGGGTCCTCGCTCAGGGGGCTACATGGGCGAGCCAGGCCGAGTCCCTCAATGCTATGCATTTCCAAGTCTTGCTCTTTAGGAACGAATTCATTTTGTGCATCGATAGATATTTGTTTAATATGTGCTTGACACGAGCCTGTTGAATCAGTTGACAAATTGTCGGAAGGCCACTTCAGGGGACCAATCGGATAGGAAAGACCAGTTTGTTGCACCATTTAGGTCGGACAGACCAACATTGTTAGTTACGACGTGAGCTTCTTCGGTATATTCTTTAGGATGACAGTTTGGTGTTCAACTTGTGCCTACGTTCCAGCACCCTATCAGTTATTTGTTTGGAGTAGAGCAGGACTTTCAGCACACTTGGACCACTTCCTTCATATTTGGGTGATATGGGGAACGTTGAGTTGGCAATCACGTCGTGGAGAGAGAGGGTTTCGTCGATGTAGCGCAAATCATCCAAGTTGCAACCTTGGGTCAGCGATTCGTCGGAAGACTGGATTTCGGGAACATCATGGATAAAGATTTGTATTTCGTCGGTTTGCTTGCGGTATTCTCCTGGGTTTTGCTTCATTTGCCGACGCTCACTCCAGTGGATGTCAGGGAATATATGAGTACCGATTGATGAATCACGAAGACGGTGAGTTGACGAAAAGGCGGTCTCCACTTCGGCACCAGACTGAAATGCCACCTGAAGTGGTCTGGGCTTGCCATTGTGAACTGAGTTTGGGTGGCGGACGATGAGAAGCAAACCTACCTGTTTGGCTTGGAATCCCATTGCTTGGCATATGGATTCCAAGTGATTCAGGTCGTCCAGTCGTTTGTCATTAATAGAACAATGAACAATGAATCTATACGGGTTAAGCGGCGTTGCTTTACAAGTCCCGTTTGATAGTTGGTGGGGAAATCAACATAACCGTAATGATGATAAGAATAGTAAAATAGTTAATAATTGGAATATGCCTTAGACGCAGATACGCTGGAGCATATTCTCTTCATGGAGTTCTGCGTCTTCTTGGTGTTGGGAATTTTAGATAACAGCGCCTCCTTTTACTGGCGGCGTGGCAGGCAGTCTTCTAGTAAAGTTTATATATATATATATATATATATATATATATATATATATATATATATATATATACTGGGCCATGTTAACCACAGCGAAATAAAGGGAAAACGAAATACAACATGGTAGAAAAAGGATTTTCTCTTCGTTTTACATGCGATTTTGAGCTATTTTGAATTTTTCTGAGTTTTATGTTCCATGACGCGGCAACTAATAGGTAACGCAGTGGAACAGCACTGTCTCTACTGAGACCTGTTGCGTGCTATAGCCTCCAACGTTTCTAACCGCTGGGAGTCCGAATCGCATGGTCCCCATCCTGGAAGGCGTACCGGTCCGACGGATGCTAATCTTGAGTTTACCTACGTCATGCTCCTTCTCCACCTCATTGGTCGTCCACCGCGGCACTTTTTCCAATGGCTTCCGCGGAGCACAAATAAAGCCCGACGAGGAAGGCAATAGGATGGCATGCGCAATACAGTGGAACAATGGAACATTGGTATATTACGGGCAAAAAGCGGAGACTTAGCCAGTACCGTAAGATGTCCAGAAAGACAACCACAACATGGTGAATAAAAAACAGTGGCAAAATGAACATCGTCTTTGTGGACTCACCAGTGTTCACACAGAAGCATGCAAAAAGGGCCAACCTAATTCGTGCAATCTTCGTCACATTATATCGTCTATCGAAACACACAGGCTACATCTCATAATGTAGGTGGGCTGGAGCAACTTCAAGGCGTCTTTTAAACACAGGTGAAGTGGGGACAGAAACAAGCTAATTTGGGATGGCCTTCAATGGCTGACACACACGAAGAGAGTAAATATTCCGTCGACATTCTAGCTGACTGTACTGTGTGGCTAACTTGAACTGGTGGCCCCTCAAATTCCTGTTGTGACTGAGTTGTAGTAGGTGGTGCCAGACGTGGTTGGGGTTCCTTAGAATCTGGTAGATCATAATAAGGTCGCCACGTAGACGCCGATACCGGCCGCTGTATGTTTTAGGATCCCCAACCTAAGTTAATAGGGAAGATTGAACAACCCTTTGATGTGCTTCCTTGCTCGTCGCTAGAGAGTTCCGAACGCTGCAACGTGTTGCTCGTGCCAGGGCTGCCGGGCTTGCATTGCGTATTCCACATGAGGCCGCACTTAGATGTTAAGCAAATGCAAACAGACAAAGGGATCATACCACATAAATATCCACCGCAGCATGCCAACGAGTTGTTTTCCAGTCTTTGACGCCTTCTCAGATTGTTCTGAGCAGCCCAGATCAGCCTTGACTAGTACCCCCAACGTCGCGCTCCTGGGTGGCTGCTAGCAGGACATGGTTTCCAAGCTTGTATTTGGTGTTCGGCTGTGGCGATTGGGAACCATCTTACACTTCGCCGAATTGAAATGGAGCAGTTGGTGGTGCTGCACTCATAGGCCCTATCCAGGTCTCGCTGAAGTGCATCGTGATCCCTTGGGACGGCAATCGTCCGCAACATGTTAACATCATCAGCGAACAGCAAGAAATCTGAGGCAATCAAACGCGTAGGCTCATTAATGAACACGAGAAACCAACGCGACCCCAGAACCGATCCTTGTGGAATGCCAAATTTGACATAAATCGGATCGGACAGCGCACTTTGAACTCTGACTTACAGTTGCCGATCAGGAAATTCCTGATCCATCTAAAGACAGGATCACCAACTCCAAAGCTTTCGTACCTGTGAAGCTGAATGCGGTGGTCCAGTCGGTCGAAGGTATTGGAGAAGTGGAGGTAAATGACGTCTGTCCCTTTGTCTTCATCAACCGCTTCCATCCAACTACTGCGTGCAAACAGGTCTGTACTTCATGAACGGTGCTGGCGGAAAGCATGTTGCTCAGGTGCTTTGGGGTTGTGGCGTTCTAGCTGAGCTACTAAAGCCTCAGTGATGATTGCCTCCAGCACCTTTGCGAGCACAGGGAGGACGACCACTGAGGGATAGTTGGCGGGTTCCGAGCGATTACTGCTTTTGAAAATTAGAGTGATTAAGCCATGTTTCCATATGATAGGCACAATTTGCTTATCCGCGTAGGTTTGGTGGAAAAGCGATAATGGTCCGGTCAGCGTCCTTGCTGCTACGTTCAGCGCCCTCAGGTGAATATGATCTATTCCGAGGAGAGCTGTAGGTGCATAATGAGAGCGGTTTCTTCAACACAACCGTGACAGTAAAATTGATTTTAGTGAGTGTTGAAGTTGGGGCACGGGATTTGTGCATGTAACACTGGTGGAGGTCTCTTTGGAAGGTTGGGGCATACTGCGTTCGTAGGGCGTTGGCTGCCTCTTCGGCACTCTGGGCCACTCCGACTGGCGTGTTAACTGGGGGGATACCGAGCTTCACTTTTCGGATGGTGTTAACATGCTTGTATAGGAACTTTTTGTTTTTGGCAAATTTACAGGCCAAATGTTGTTGTTGAGTCAATTTGTCCTCACGGACAAGCATATTACAATGGTTGTGCTGGGTCACGTAATCGCTCCAGCTTTCGGGACTAGGACGAGCTCTGTAAGTGTGCCAAGCTGCATTCCTTATTGACATGCACTTTCGGGCTCTACTTCTGATGAAAGACGATGGATTGGTGGAGCGAACCCTCTTCGTTTCTGAAGCAGTTGCGATTAGATTGCTGAAGCGTCCAACAAACTGCATTCCGGTGCAGTCAGGTGAGCCACTTTTCAAGAATTCCCAATCGGTCGTCTCAACTAGGTCGTTCAGAATGTTATAATGTGTGATAGTATGTGTTAGTTCGGTGTGTTCCTCCGGATATTCAGCGTAACCCAAATAGTTAGAAAGTATGGTGACATGATTGTTTAACCCTAGTGGGCTGTCTATAAATGGCCTGTTGACCATGAGTTCGTCATTTGTATGTACGAGGTAAAGTACCGATGAGTTGTTATCAGCTTTGTACCTGATAGGTGAGATGATGCGGGATACTTGCGATAAGCTCTTTCAGTGCAGCCTTGTATGTTTCACTGGGGGATGCCGAGATTTCCAAGTCTTGCAAGTGGAAATCGCCGGAGATAGGAACGTGGCTGTAAGTTAGGAGTAAGTATGTCATCAGTGATGATATAAGGTAGGAATCCATCTCTGGAGTGGACGATAGGGTGCCGAGTGGTCTGCATGTTTGCTTTGCAACCATAAGGTCCCCGGTTCGAATCCCCTGTAGGGGTGGGCGTCCTCGCGGTATACTCAGCCCGCGCGCGACTGGTGGTGGTTGCGCGGCAGCGAAGCGTAGTTACGGCGTGCAGCTGACATATTATCATAATTATCACTATTATTACTGTCACTATTTACTCAAAAATAAGCTTGAATGCCCCTGATTTTTGTGCAAATCCCATGGAAATTGCAGTAACGGATGAAACTATGCTGTATGATAGACAATCCTGCAGAGGTAGAACAGCTGGACAGCGCTGCTAAATCCGAGTTGGATAAGTGTAAGAAAGTGGCGTAGCAACTGCTTTTGCCGCTCGGAGCGGTGGTATAATGTTCGCCCTGACCCGGGGGAGAATAGACGCTTGAAAACCACACAATTAGCTCAGGGTTAAGTGTACATTAGTTTTTGCTGAAACGGATGAGCACTTAGGACATTAAAGTAAGTATGGGGGAAGCGACCACAATGGGACAAGTAAGGGGCTCGCTGAAAAGGACGCATGCACAGGTGTCGTACTGGGTAACGTTAAAATATTCAAACCATAGCTCCTCTGGAAATTTTGATATCGAACAATCAACGGTGCTAAGAATGCCCCCCTGTCACATGCCTCCCGGGACGGACAGCACTCCCGCCACCTTTGCTACGCTTCTGCTGTAAGCGCAGTAAGGTGCGTCGAGAATTTCGTATAGGAGACCCAAAAACAGAAGAGCATCGGTACTGCACAAGCGAATAGAATGAGGCGCTGTGCGATGTTCTCAGACAAAGTGATAGTTGGATCCACAACGGAAAGTAGTAAAACTGGGAGTGCCGGCGCACCTCCTCATTTAAAACGTCAAAATCCGACTGGCACTTTTGGCTAACAGGTAGAAGAAACCACCAACTTGTACCGGAGATTAAAGAGCCTGGTCGCGTACCACTATAGATTCACTGTTTTTAGTGTGAGCAAAGAATGTGGGTTTTGCATAAGCCTGAAAGACGCCAGTGATTAGTACATATTTGTTAGGTCCAACTTTAGTTTTTTGTTATTTGTGAAAGGAGTCCCATTGAAAGAGAATTGTACTGACCTTGCTCCACCAATTCCAGGGGAAATGTGAAAGATTGTCCATATAAACAAGGTTCCTGGCCCAATCGAACTTCCACTGGTTCAGATAACTTGCGCAATGTAAAGCATTCAACCTTTGAGCTAGATCATGGTTGTCTCGTTTAATTCGTTCACCCTCCTTTCGCCAGTATGTTTCTTGTAAACTAGAAGAAATATGTTATTGTTTAAAGGTACTTGACACCTCTTTGGTTTGTGGTGAGGTTGGTTGGGTATTTGACCGGATGACTGGGAAATTTGTTTAATTCGAAGGGCTAGACGTGCATTTTCCAGTTCGTTATGCCGCCGAGTTTCTTGTTTGAACTGTAGATAAACCAACAGGATGGGGCGTGAACAACGCAAGTTACGCGACAATTTTTGGAATTCAAGTGTGACAACTGGAGTGACTTGGGTGCGCTTGTGTCCACGGAAGGTTTGAGGTTTGCCAACTAAAAATACAGAGGTCAAAAGCAATGTACACAGATCTAAACAAACTTCGAAATGCTACATGGCAAGATCGTTTGAAGAGTGCAACTAAGCGGTGCTTCTGGGTGCGGTGCCTGTAGTTCAACCCAACTGGCTGACAAATCCAAACTATCTGGCATATAATTTGACCAAAATGCTAGTAAAAGGTTTCGCAGTGAATTTACAATGGCAGTGCGGCTATACCACACGTAACACAATATGTACAGATTCATATCCATTGGTATAGAACTCGAAAAATAAAATTACAAATACCATCACCGACTGGATTCCAAAATTAAGGAGCAGCAACACTACGTTGAGGGAGAAATACTTGCATGTATCTATCTTATTGCAATCGCGTCACCAGTTGGTGCCCGAAGGAAGCAGCATTACTTAACGCTTTTTAGGAATAGCTTGCTATGATATTTTGCTTACTTTTGTCACACTTCCCATTGATCACGTTAATGTAGGGAGAACAGTGTAAAGCTGAGGAAACAGTAATGAACCTGAAGATATGCAATCTTTCACCAGTTTATAACAGCGGACTTGTGTTTGTCCGTACCCTTTGATTGTCCAATGATTTTACTACTTGTGTATCCACGATCACGTTTTGACCCGAATCTGACCTTGAACGAATGATCCTGCTAATCGCATATTTTTGCACTCCGGATATTTTCGCCGTTGCTCCGTGGCATTTTGTCGCATACCACTGTACCCATACATATTAGTATTGTTTTTACCAGCGTTAACTAGCAATACCATTTTCTCGGGTACACAACAGTAAGTCTTATATTTGCCTGGAATTATAAACTCCGGGTAGTGCTTCAACGACACACAAGTGCAAGTTTTGCACAATTTCAATCGTCAAACTCCAAGTTTGGTATCGTACGATAGATCATTTCAATAGGGTCCGAGCGAGCTATGACTCGTTCAATTGCAACACTGCGTCGATCTACTACAGGGTGATCCTGGCTTCCCTAAAGCAAACTTCACCCAGTAGCTAGGCCAGCGATGCCCAAATTCCGGCCCACGGACCAAATGCGGCCCGCGTTATAATTTCAACTGGACCACAGCCTCAGCATAAACTAGTAAATTCAGACTTGGACGTGTTTCGTACATATGTAATCTTTGTTATTATCTTACTCGCAGACTGAGAATGGCCCGACATATTTTTACCTCACAAACTGTGGCCCACCTTGCAAAAACGTTTGGACACCTTTGAGCAAGGCAAATCCGCCTAGTGGTCAAAAGACCAAGCCACATAGGTCCGTTAACCCTACAACTATGGGACTGCAACACAGACACAGCCGCAATTTACTGACACGAAAGGGAAGGCCTGGAGCCATCGTCCCGGCGTCACCGTGTTATCATGACCTCAACGCGCAGACGTCACTCGACGTATTTACGCCCTTAGAACCGTAACCTAACGTGTGCTAGCCCCGCCACCAACTTGACCTACAGCGGGTGGAATTAGCCTTCGCGTGTAGACCTTGAAACCAACGACATCTGCAGAACTAACAATCACAATAGTACGCCTGCTTGCCGATGGAAAGCTAGGCCTAAAGTTTCAGAGCTGAACGTTAATTGTGGCGTAGAAAGCTGTTGAACTTGTGCGATTAGGAATAGTATGCATAAAATGCCATAAAAAGTCCACTCTAAATGTGCTCGCTTTAGGCGCAACTAGACAAAAACGTTAAACTGTGATTGCTTCCAGCTAGTTCTGCACTAAGTGTAGGGCTCTTCCACTCGTCAGGGGTACGGCTGCATTGACACAGAAACGCGACAGACTGACAAATCTTGTAGAGTAAGTAGGCGCCATGGGAACTGTTAAAAAGGAACCAGACAACTCAGTGTCTCGAATTTGGTGCTCCACATCCAACTCCAATTCAGAATAGTGTAGCCAGGCCGAATATAAGAGCATCGATTAGGCGTTAGTCCGCCGGACGCTAGGAATTGCTCACAAAGATGCATTCTCTACACATTCTTCCATAGAGTCACGTGCCACATCGATAACATACGCCTCCGTTGTTGCTATTCACTTGATGGAGGCACCTCCCATCCTAATCCTGCCTACTTCCAAACTAGATTCAGTTAATACTACCAATAGCACCATGAGACTCAAGACGTCATCAGTTGTCCAACGAAAGAAAGCTGCCACCTCTCCCTCCAAAAGGAGAACATGAGACGATATTATAATTCTTCTGATGGCATATGCTCCAGTATAACTGAATCCGGGGCGAACTCCATAAAAAACAAGATATCAGCTGACAAGCAACAGTGGGACATCCTGGCTCAACTATTAGGGATACAAACTAAGCCGGCTAGAAGGATGCGCTTCATCCATCACCCATACTCCTTACCCTACGGTGAACCGCGGTTACTCCAAGTAACACTCCAGTCACCTAATGATGCAGTCGCAGTTCTCTTGGCAGCCAATCGCCACGGTACCGCGCCATGCACTGTTCGAAGTTTTCCGGATGTTCCTTGGAGTGAATGTCAGGAACGCAAACAAAATCCGGGTGACCTCCGTAAAGAAAAAGACGTAAAATCGACCATTGTCCACGGTGTCAACGAGCTCCAAATAGTGAGTGAGCTAGAGATAAAGCGCATGACTTGGATGAATGGCGTTTTATCCGTGAAGTTCTCTCACTCGAAACTGCTACCACCAGTTCTACATTATGGCTACCGCAATCACCTAACCACAAAGGATGCGACCCCCGAGTTATGTGAGTAACATAACAATCCCAAACGACGGTAGAAAATGTGATCGAAATATGTCACGAAGTGCATAAAATGCAGCCATCCCAATCACCTATAAAATCGATAGGTACCCGGCCACAAATAGAAAAGGTAACACCGAGCAAGCAGTTCACCTCTGCACCCCTATCAGCATGTAGCTCAGTACGGGGACAGTGTCAAAACACGCCGGCAGCTGAAGTAGGACGGAGTACTCTACACAACAACCCAGAATGGCCCTAGTGTAGAGCGGCGGATTCCAGTGACTACTCGTGAACCGGAAGGACAACAAAAACGGGATTGCAGAGGATTAACAACGGGCTAGGGCGCAATGGATGAGACGAGACAAGGCTCTTCGAGCGCTTCGGATCGTGCTGACGGCGGATCACGCGCGGCAACTGGTAACGAGTAAGGGCCCAAAACATCGGAGGAGATACTTGTCGAGAACGCAAGGAATCAGACAAATACATTGTTGTGTTGTGTTTTATTTTACTATTTCTGTACCTTCGTTTGAATCCCATGGTTTCTGATGGCATTATGTCTGTTAACAGACTTTTGCAAAAAAAAGACAAATACGCCGCTAGCCCAGCCCACAGGAAGGAACGCCGGTCGAGTGATGCACCCACAAGAGAGTAAGTCGAGAGATTTCGAACGACTCATGGACGGCCAGAATCGGATGAAGCGAAGCTAAGATACGGGCTAGAAAGCTGATGGGGTTGTCTCGAAACCCAACCTCTGTAGGCACCTGGAATGGAGCTTCACCCAAATCCTCATCCGCATTGCGTTGTAGGAAGGAAACAAGGTCCCAATCTGTACGGGTTTGTGAGTTGTCAGTGGCACGTTCTTGTGGCAATACACGGTCTGCTTCCCACCCCCCGGCGTCGTTTTTGTTACACTAGGGCCACCGTCATCGATGCTACAAAGAACCACCAACAGTCGACCCCGCAAGGGTCGGCATAGATCCTCACCGGAAACCAGCATTCACACACACAACTGCTTGCATACCAGTGTACAAGGTAAGGTCAGCAAAATAACAAGACTTCGTACTTGTCAGACCTCCATGCCTTGGGACATAGTTATGGTCATGGAAATATGGCTGGACACTGAGAGCACCGATGCTGGGATTGCTCTACCTAGGATGGCTTCACTACGAAACCATCGACCTAGTACAGGAGGCCGCGTGTCCCTGTATTGCCGATCCGACATGCATGGTGATACCATGGACGATCCAGAAAAAGTTATCGATTCGCTTTGATGTTGTTTGTACCAAAGACTTGGTGATGTGCATTTACTAGCAATGTTTTACCGCCATCTAATAGCCACCTTGGAAATGGATCATCGCGTAGCTTTTGCAATTAAGCGAGTCCTGACAAAACCACACAGCCACGTCCTTCAGGTGGGGGTTTTCCACTTTCAGCCAATTGAAGCCTCAACATCACTCGACGAAGAATTCAAGACTGACTTGCGAGTTGTAATCGCCAACGTGCTACTGTATGATCATGTCACCACTCCCACGCTATTCAGAACAAGGGACACACCATCTGTATTAGAACTTGCGTTCACTAACGAGGAAGTAATGCTCGATACAGTGATTCTAGTATGCACCACTTGGCCGTAACGGTGATGTTCTTTCGTTAGATCACCACCGCGGAGTACATCGGTAAGAACGACGACATACACGTCATCGCCTATTACGATATCCTGTCGTACCTCGTTCAAGAATCTGACTGGTCCATCTTAATCGGGCAACCGCCTGATGTCACCTGGTTCGTGTTTGTCATACAATTAACCGCGCTAGTGACAAATGTGTCGGAAAGCAAGGTCTTTCGCCCAAAGTAAGCGACGTGCTTCTTGAGGTGCCTTACTAGGAAATGCATGGCCTTAAAAGATTCAGCATGGCACACTTACGAAGCATTCCCGAGTAGTCAAATATGGGACGCTTACACAACTCAACGAAACCACGGAGTCAAGTTGCTTCGCGAAGGCAAACTCTGGCACCAACAGAACTTAGCGGCGAGGGTTAATAAAAATCCTAGTGCTGTACAAGCATGTCAACCAGCCCCGAAAGGTGCAGCGCGGGATTCCAGTTTTACGTGCAACAGATGGCCTGGCGAAAACTACGCAAGACGCGGCCAAAAGGCTTCGCCAATATCTCATCCACACTTTCCAGAATGAATCATCATTGCACTTACTTTTGACACAGTTCTCCTCGCCACCAGGTTTAAGCCACGTGTCGTTCATAACAGCCATTGTGATGAAAAGACTATTGGCATTGCGCGTGCACAGCTCTCCTTGTGTGGACAACATCAAACCGAAGACAATGAAGACAGTCGACATGAACATTGCCGAACCATTAGCTCGGTTATTCCAACGATGTCTTAGTGCCTTGGAGGTTCCCACAATGTGCAAGTGGAATAGTCATTCTTAGTTACAAGAGTGGAAGTTGTGCGAAGTCCAGGAACTACCGTCCAATTACTCCCCACCCAGTGCTATCCAAAATAACGAAAGTTATTGACGCACAAATGCTCATGTGATACATTAGGAGCAACAACATCATGACGTCATAGCAACAAAGATTCTGCCGTAACTAGTCTTGCACTAAACCTTACTTGTCGGCCGGTGGCGGAGTGGTCTGGGCGCCTGGTTTGTAACTGTAACGTCACCGGTTCGAATCCGCGTAGGGGCGGGCATCCTCGCGGTATACTCAGTTCGCGCGCGTGGTTGCTTGGCTGTGAATTTTCATTACGGCTTACAGCTGGGGACTTATTACACTTTTTACCAACTTGGTTCTAACCAGAACAAGCTAGACAGAATAAGTCGATGCCAAATAAGGAGTCAACGCCGTTCTATCGCTTGGACCACCGCACTTTTCTTCACAAGCCTCGAAGCTACAGAATCGGTGACGCTGTGTACGGTTGGATCAGCAACTTTTTCATCCAACGTCAGCTGAATGTGAGAGTCCGCAGTTCCATTTCTGATCCAATTGACGTTCAGTGTGGCGTACCCCAAGGATAGGTACTGAGGCCACGTTGATTTCTGGTAAGCATCAAAGATCTCACTAGTGCATTTCAGTCGAATTTCTTACTATTTGCGGACGGTGTCAAAATCTGGCATAACGTCAAGACAGTGATCACCCAGCCCTGCAGAGCGAACGCGACAGGGCTTTTACGTGTTCACCCGAAAAGCGGCTCCAACTCAACGTGTCGAAATGTAAAGTCGTGGTCATACGCCATCAGCATACCAAGGAATATTGACTTGGTGACCTGCAGTTGCAACGCGCTTGCCAGGAAAGCGACCTCGTGGTGATCATGCGGGATAATCTTGGTTGCTCGAGACAGACGGAAAAGGTATCTAAAAGAGCCAGTCAACATCTCAGACTCTTACAGAGGACTTTCGGAAATTTCGAACCATCAGTCTTTTCGCAAATGTAGAACGCCTACATGAGGCCCCACGTGGAAGAGGCGACCCAAGCCTGACGCTCTTGGCACAGGCGTGATAGTGGGGCACTTGTAGCTCCCCAGCGTAGAGTGCACAAACTCGTCAGGGGTTGGTTTCACCTCACTTACTTGCACAGACTGCAGGCCCTGAGATTGTACAGTGGTGAATATCGATGTCAGCGAGGAGACCTAATCATGGTTTACTTAATGCTGACGAACCCAGTTCACTGTTGGCGCAACCTGTTGCAGCTGAGCCAAAATACCGAACTGAGAGGAAACTAGCACAAACTGCGGACGCACTACAGTCGACTTGCTTGTCGATAAAATGCCTTCCCCCTCCGGGCATCCCGAATCTGGAACACCCATGTAAATAACGTCATCCTTGCCCCTACATTAACGCTTTACAAAAAAAGTCTTGATGACACACTTTCCCACTTGCATTGCTTGATATAACCCGTTTCACTTTGGAGGACGAAATAACACGAATCAAACTATGTGCTTAACAGCCCTCACCGTAACGTGGCGGTTAGGAAACATGCATCAGTGTTCATGTGAATTGCTGGAATGGAAGCTTAACTGGATTGACGTATCATATCAGTCAAATGAAGTGGCACACGAGTGAGCCTTCTCAGTTCCGTTTTTTATTTCGCGTGGAGCAAGTGAAGTGTAAATGCACACCCTACTATTTTATGTGTGCACATTCTATTCCCATTCGGAACTATCTTTATGTAGCAGTACAGTTAAAGCGATAAGGCTTAAAATGACGATTTACCTATCCTTTGATCCTTTTGAGTTTAACTTTCACTCCAACCATCCTGAGGGACTTGTCAAGCATTTGCATTTTACCCGTGATAAATCATCACTCACTGCTTTGATGAGTCCCGCGAGATGTTGTTCCTCGCGCTTTCTGATTCGCTTTACACTCCTTGTAGCCTGTTCAATACACGTTTGATTCAGCCGCTTCTAGATTCCGTATTTGGCACGTCTCTTACGTGTCATCATTAAGGACTAGTATCTGAGGCGCCACCCAAAAAACCTTGTCCATAAGCACCATTAGGAAGAGTTCTGATGGAAGTACATGAGCGGTCGGGTTTTCATTTTGAAGCCTTTTGAATGTTACTAAAGTACAATCAACTGTTTTCCAACATGGTTAAAATTTGGGAATGTTTCCACAACTCTCATTTTGCGTTTAGGATTTGTGGTGAACCCAGTGTCTTTGGGTCATGGAAAACAATTGTAATTTTCATTACGAGCTCTTCGGTATTCAACTGTGCTCGGTTTAAGATCCCATTCTCCAATCCAAGTAGCGGTGCATCCGCTATGTAGCTGCCCAGAGTTTTCCTCTGTTTAGTTGAGCCTGCTGTGCAAATTTCTAACCGAATAACCTTTTCATTGTACACTTCGGTGATGGGTGCGGAATTTTGGTTGAATCGAGTAACGCGTGACGGCATCGTGTACTGCACCCTTCCGTTTCCCTTGATAGCAACACTCCTCGGTGTCTTTTGTATAAAGAGGACAACAGCGAACCTTTTACCAATAAAAGTTTTCACGCATCCATCTGAGTTTTGAAACCGCTACCTTGGCTCCCACTAAAGTGGTACTGCTTGTTCAGCGCGGTACACTAAATGGGAGCTGACAATAATTGCAAATAATGCATCTCGAATGCAATTTCAGCGATCGAAATGACAGGATGACAAGCAGTAGTGTGTAAGGTAATCCAAAACATACAATGGATTGTACGAATATCCTAGAATTAACCCCAACCTTTGTGATAAGCGATGTCTATACGGCGCAGTGGCCCAGTGTTGAAGACCTATGTGTATATTCTCTTGGTCTCGGGTCTGGGCCCCAGTTCCCATCCTCTGTCTGGTGAAGTCGGAGAAGGACGGAGCGGTATGGATTGCAGTGAATTGTTGGGGGTACACCAATACGAGCGTTTGTCAATTATCAGTTTATACCTACGAAATTATTAGTAGATGCATCATAACACAAGTGAGGTTCCTACCGAAAAACTCAGTTTAACTGACTAATCAGAGAGGTCCACCATGCGAGCAAATACTGCATAGCACATACGATGAATCCTCGGTGGACTGCCAAGTAGGTAATGTAATTGGCCCAACCATGGATCGGTCCTCTGCTATACTGCACTTAACTGTATTTGCTATTGCTGCTCACACACCTTCACACGCCACATTCCATTAGTTACCAGTCATTTGTATCCGTTACTAGCTGATTCCCTTTCCTTGATTCTAGTCCCCCTGGTTTCTTTGACGACCAATGACCTCACCAAGTTGCCCTCCTTCGGCCTCCATCTTCGTTCCCTCTGACATGCATTAGGGTAGGTACACTCATGCAGATCGGGCAACAGACTGGTCTCGCGCGCACCTTTGAATCCCTCGTTATCGATGTTTGCTGTCTTTCAGAGCCCAGATTGAAAGATCGCAGTACTGTGATCTGCTAGAAGTCATTCAGGAATTCAAGTACCTGGGCAGCTATATTAGCACCCGTGAGATTGAAGATAAGGTTACGAACCGCATAGCAAAAGCTCGAGGTGCTTTTGCCGATCTCCGCCACCTGTGGCGTAGACGCGACATTACTCTCGCCCTGAAAGGCAGAGTTTACAACGCAGCCGTCCGTTCTACTCTCTTATATGGTTGTGAAACCTGGCCCATCAGGTCGACTGACAGGAAGAGGCTCGTTACATTCGATCATCGCTGCCTTCGCAGCTTAGCTCATGTCTGGTGGGAACACCGCGTGAGCAATGAGCGCGTTCGACGTCGCGTATTTGGTGCAGGCAGAGCGAGTGAACCGCTCAGCACGCACCAGCCTCCGATGGCTGGGCAACGTGTTGCGCATGCCAGCACACCGACTCCCGCGACGTGCATTGTTTGCGCGTTGTGGGTGCGGTTGGAAGAGGAGGAGGGGAGGCCAAGTGATGACTTGGTCGAGAGAAATGAAAACCCTCACTTCGAAGTTGGCGTCGGTTGGTGCATCCCGACTGTCTGGCTGGGGTCCTAAGGACGGTGAACACGTTTGGTTGGACCCACTTGCTGATATGGCTCGGAGCCGGCACCAATGGCGTTTGTGTTGTGATTTCCTTTGCCCATCCCCCTCCTGTTTAGTATCCCCTCCAATCACGATCTCACCTGTTAGGCGTAATATGATTCTCCTTTTTACGGCAGCCAGCTGTTAGCTCTCCGGAACGATGTCCATCCGTTACTGGGGACTCAGCGGGTGTGCTACTGTTTTCCTTTTCTTTTATTTTGTATTGCGGCACAATAGCTGAGGTGTTTATCACCTCCAGCTAACATGTAATGATGATGATGATGTACTGTGATTGAGTTGAGGTCACCCACCCATCAGGGAGCCATATTTCACCTACGTCTATACGGTGACATAGAAGCAGCCACAGCAGGTTTGGCAAGCGTTGGTATTGCTAAAGTATAAAAGCTGAAGCCGCATTGCTGAAATGGTTCCCGATTAACAGCCAGTTATGTGCAGTTCGGCTTCGGGATCTTGCAGCATCAACAGATGTCGTGATGAGAGACACAATTTGTTTGTGGTTTCAGCTTATCCTCCAAGTGATTGCAGTTGTTATTCTGTCAAGGAAGAGTCCTATCGTGAGGTTTTGAGCAGAGGTTACAAATCCGATATTGTTGTACTTACTGTGAATCTCAACACATGGATTGGTCGTTTATCATCATATGAAGGTCACCTTGGTGGTCAACATGCGCTAGATTAGAGCCACTCATCAGATCATGTTGGCTTGCGGTATACAGATCAGTTAATGAGCCCATTATCCCTGCGACTCATGAGAATGTCAAGATATGGAAGACGCTCATTCGATTTGAATTCATAAGTCAACTTTATGTTGGAGTGAACGCTAGCAAATTGGTTTATTAATCGTACGATTTGCATCCTCTTGGAACCAGAGCCAAGGATATCATCTACATTCCATTTGAAATACGGAAGGTGAGATATCGCTTCACTTAGTTTACTTTCAAGCATCAACATGAAACATTCGGCCAGTACCGGGCCCAACGGACTACGCATAGCCACACTGTTAACGGGGCAGGCAACCCTTTCCTAGCATTCCGGAACAGCTGACCATGAGGCAGGCCGAAGCCTATTGGCCGACCAATTATAGCGCGCTAAAGATGACGTTTCAACTTGTACGCTAATAATCGGGATGGTTTATCTTGAAGCCTGTCAGTGAGCGTTACGCCATTCCATTAAAACTAATGATTCGACCCCACCACCCGAAATGTTTATACTACTTGTCGGATGCGCAATACATATTTCGCGCGAAGCCTTTCTTTTCTAATCTGGAAGCCGGCCGGTCAGCTTGCGCGGTAGCAGCAGGTTATGCTTACAATCAGCAGAAACCATCACAGATTTTGGCGACAGAGGTGAAGTAAAGCAGGCTGTCAATCTCATCAGAAGACATGAAGGCTCTTTTGTTACAACGACAGCAGCAATTTGAAGCCGCACATCTGCGAATGATTGAGGTTCTCACCCGAAGGTTATCTGTTCAGTGTACACCCATCCAGAACACTGGGAAGCCTTCTGCGGACGTAGCGATCATCAGCGTTAGTGAGTTCATTTATGATACTGATTTAGGACTAATACTCGATGCTTGATTTAGGCGCTATGAAGATGTTTTCGGGACATATTTTTCTAGTCTCTGTGATACATCAAATCGTCGTCAGCTGTTGCAAAATCTGGGAACAGTCAAGCATGATAGATATCTCAACTACATTTTGCCGAAGTGTGCCCAAGATTTCGGACTTGATGGCACAATTGCTCGGCTGACAGTAATATTTGGATACAAATCATGGCTTTTCAATAGTTAGTAAAATTGTTTGAAGCTTTACAAGGAAGACGGTGACAGTTTTATTGCTTTTGCAGCTACAGTAAACTGTGAATGCCAGAAATTTACTCTAAAGTCCCTTACCGAAGATCAGTTCGGGTACCTGATATTACTGTGCAGTTTGCAGTCCCCAAGATATGTTATAACGCGTAGGTCGTGAGCTATATATCCGGTACGCGACTAGCTAGTCAAGCAAAGGAAACGGGTAGAACATAAACAATTTAAGCTAGGGAAAATGTTTGTTGAACGTGTGAAGAGCTAGCTGATGCTAAAAATAGGGCACCAGTCGAGAGCTAGTTAAGGAAGATGTAGCTTGGCGTCGTTCGCCGTCCGAGTCGCGCTTCAAAGGCGAATATCGGGTGTTTCAAACAAACGGGAACTAAGTTCTGATAACCAAACTGATTAATTCCATAACGCATTAGAAAACTATAATTTTAATATATTTCAGAATAATTTGCACAATCATAAAGGGAATCTTCAGGTCGCTGCAATGCCGAATTCTGGACCAGAATACTTGGGATGTTGGAACGCGACCCAGATGTCACCTTACAGAACGTCGTTTCTGAAGCCCAGAGGATCATGAATCTAAAGCACGACGCAGCTATGGTGGAGGATTTAAAGACGCATACCGGTGATATTACTGTCCAGCAAGTTTCAAGGAGCAACGCCCCAGCAACTGAGCACAGGAGAAGTCCACAAGCTAAACCCCCATCAGCTTGCTGGCAATACGGAAGTTGGCATTTTGTGAGATGGTGCCCTGGCTAGCCGAACAACTTCCACGCGGGGCCAACTGGGTAGTCCGAGTTAATCCTGTTCCAGCGAATGGTTCGACGCCAGTGTTCTAGGACGTGGTGCGTTTTCACCTAGCAAGCTTTCTTCCTATAAAAAGCTACAAATGTCTGTTTAACAACACTGTAACGTGGCGGATATGACTCGACATTATTTTTGTTCGTCGCAATCAGCCGACAATTCAGATATGTCGACCAGCTATCCGGAAAAGCACCAGACGGCCGTTTCGCCCTATTGAGGTTCATCAGTGGTGCGCATCCTTCGGTCCTCTGCGGAGGATCGAACCCATGACTGCTAGTGGCTGTTGCCAACTAGCCCGCAGCTTATGCAACTGCGCCATGGAGGACGGTATCCGACTATCATGAATTGTTAGCTAAATCTGATATAGCCAGACGCATACTCCACTGCAATGCAGACACCTGCCATGCAGATGACAGCGGTCGGCCTTCCGGCGTAAGGACTTCCCGGTTACGGCAGCTATGAATCGACATAGCATTTTGTGGAATCCGTAAAGGCGAACTGGTATTACTTATGAATGGAAGGATTTTGGTGAGTATTTTTGTTCGTCGCAATCAGCCGACAATTCAGATATGTCGATCAGCTATCCGGCGGATCTCACTCCATCTAGAAACGTCAGCCACCTCGAAGACATTATTTGATCCCTCCCTATTGTGGCGAATTCACCGAACACCGCTTTCGCACAACAGTAGGAAATTCACTCATCATGATGACTCACCCAAACGCTTATATATATACATATAACCTATCTCCAGTATGTATTATTTAAACGGGAACATTCGGGTTCAAATACGGATCATACGCGTTTCTAATACCATGATCATGCAATGTAAGCGTGTCCTGCACTGTCTGGAATAAAACCTTTATTATATTAATTGTGGATGTTTGTGAGTGGCGTAAAGTTAAACATGTTAGTTAAACATGTCTGCCAGAGGTGCCATAGACGTGGATACAAGGAGACCCTTTGTAATTCAGAAGTATCGTTCAGGTCTGCATACACTGCTCGAAGACTAGGTCACGGCAAGTCTACAAGGATGATAAACGCTAACTGCACCGAATATGTTAAGGATAGGAGGAGGTTTGTCACTATCATCATCATCACTGCTATTTCGGTAAAGCTGTCGAAGAATGTCAGTTCACCTGACATTAAACCGACCGGCCAACAAGCAACGAGCACATCAGGCCCCCAATTCAATTTAATCGGTCAGATTGAATGTGAGGGCCGCTTTGCTGATTTCACCCCTTGGGGAAACATTTTTGTCACAAGTCACGAGGACTCGAACCTACTGGGGCTAGATTGGATCGAACGCTTCAGCCTTCTCGATGTTCCCATCCACCAAATCTGTACAAGTGCTCAGCCCCACAAGCTCCATGCTGTAAATTCCCTGCTGCCCATCCCCAGCCGCACTGTCCCACAAAAAATGTACCCTCGAATGGAAAGACACTACAATGAACGCCACAAAACGCTAGCATGTCAATTTTCCCCAGGGTAACGTGTTTTAGAGACTGTAGTGTGGGAAGTCATTATTGGGTGATGAGATCGATCCTGAAAAGACTTGGTCCGGTACTCTATGAGGTCAGATACGTACTTTGATTTGGACCAGGCATGCTAAGCAGCTGCGCCCAACTAGCATTCCTGCTAGCATTAGTAGTCGACTGCTAACGATAGATAGATAGATAGATAGATAGATAGATAGATAGATAGATATGCTATAGATAGATAGATAGATATGCTATAGATAGATAGATAGATATGCTATAGATAGATATGCTATCAAACATTCAGAAAGCTTCGGATGCACCTCGAACAGAAGTTCCAAAAGAGTCGAAATGCAACAACGGCTCCGGACTGATCCAGTACGGATATCCGTCAACCGAATGCAGCTGCATCCAACAAGAAAGCCGTATGTTGCTTTTTGCGGGGAATGTGTTAACCGGACAGACACCCCTTTCCTAACAGCCCGGGACAGCTGACCATGACGCAGGCCGAAGCTTATTGACCAACAAATGAGAGCGGGCTAAGAATGACGCTTTACCTTGGACGTTACCAATCGGGATGGTCTACCTGGAAGCCTACCAGTGAGCGTTATGCCATTCCATTAAAAGCTAATGATTCGACTCCACCACCCGAAATGTTTTTACTACTTGTCGGGTGCGCAATATAGATTTCGCGTGAGGCCTTTCTTTGCTAATCTGGAAGCCGACCGGTCACATTGCGCGGTGGCAGCAGGTTATGCGTACAAATAGCGGAAACCAAAACACACTCAATCAGTTTGGCGATATGAGGTTTGCTGGAATCGGAAAGTGACACACTCCGTGAAAAGTAACAAGGACCGTTTTAGGAGGTCTGCCGGTATTGTTAGACGGAAATACTTCTCTTCTACCAAGTGGCAAATGTAACTAACTGTTGCTAGCGAAGGGACATTAATAAATAACGACTGGACGTCCATTGACACAAATCTGTCGGCTAAGCTGATTTGTGCTAGTTTTTCGATTATTTCAAAAGAGTCCTTAATGCTGTGCAATTTACAGCGCTGCCTCACTGGCGCAAAGAGCCGAACTAATCAGGGAGCCATCTTGTGTTGCGGATAAGTTATCATCGACAGAGTGAGTCTTGATGGCATGCCATCCTTGTGAGTCTTTGGTAACCCACACAGCCGTGGCGTCGATGAACCTCTCGGCTTCAAGTTCTTGTAGGTGCTTTTGTCAATTACACGATGTAGGAGAAGCGTTTCAAGTATCAAGTTATACGGCCCTCAACCTCTGTCAGGCTTTCTTTGATCCTGACCTTGAGAGAAGTTGCGTGCTAATCGCTCACTTGTTCATTCGTCAAAAGTTGTCTTACTCTAATCATCGGAGACATTGTTTAGTATCATTCGATAGACCATTTCAACGGCTTTTGAACGAACTGTCATTCAGTGGACAATGGTTTATTACGGGTAAAAAAGCATCGCTTAACAAGTCCCGTGGGATGGAAATTTTTGCGAAAATAAATTGCATAATAAAGTGAAAAGCGTTGTGGTGGACTCACCATAGACTTATGTGAAATAGCGGAGATGTTCGCGTATTAAACATAAAAATCCATAAATCCAATGGTTGAGCGCTTGGCAAGAAACCGTTTGATTGCGTTTTGTAGCCCCTGGCTAACAAGTCATAAAATGAAATGTAAGTGAGACAATGCATCGTCAACACGTTGTTTAAATATCGCCAGATTGGGAGCAGAGACGACATAATTAGGGAGGGCATTCCAAGGCTCACACACGCGGAGAGAAAAGAAATTTCTACGGCATTCAAGCCGGCTGTAATGAATTGTCAGTTTCAGAGGGTGACCTCTTAGTTTAGTGTTGGGGTTCAGTTCCAGCAGCGGACGGCAAATGTGGTTTGGGTTCTTCAGAATCTGGTAAACCATTATGAGATCCCCCCGCAAAAGCCGATATCGACTGCTGTACATTCTTAGAGATTTCAGTCTAAGCTGATAGGGCAGATGAAAGAGGCCCCTGACGTTCTTGGTTGCCCGTCGTTGAGGAGTCTCGAGAGCAATGAGATCATGTTTCTGCCACGGCTGCCACGCCTGAATAGCATATTCCACGTGAGGTCGCACGTAGGCGTTAAGCATTTGGGGAAATATTGATGGTTCAAACAGACCGAAGGCTCTGCGAAGAAGGCCGAAGTGTTGATTTCCGGTTCTCGTCGCCTTCTCTGCTTGTTTGGAACACCCGAGATCTTCCTGTACCAATACACCCAGGTCCCGCTCATGAGAAACCTTTGCCAAGGTGTGGTCTCCAATCTTGTAGGCGCTCACCTGCTGGTGACGCAGATGCATCACTTTGCACTTAGCCATGTTCAATTGAAGCTTGTTACTCTTTGACCATTCGTAAATGCAATCTAGGTCATGTTGGAGCAGATCCTGATCTGCCTTGTTACTAATCGCCCGCCATATCTTGACGTCATCGGCGAAAAGCAGGAAGTTTGAGGAGATGACTCTTGCCAGGTCGTTGATAAACACTAGGAATAAGCGCGGTCCCAGCACTGAGCCTTGCGGGACACCACATTCCACCTCAATTGGGTTAGAGAGTGATCCCCTAACACGTACTTGGAGCTTTCGTTGGTAAAGGAAGTTGCCAATCCAACCAAGTACAGGATTTCCGATTCCGTAACTCTGAAGCCGTTGAAGTAGGATGCGGTGATCAAGGCGGTCGAAAGCTTTGGAAAAGTCCAGATAGATGACGTCGACTCCGACCCCATCATCGGCCACTTCCGTCCAACTACCTCGAGCAATAAGTAGGTTGGTGGTGCATGACCGATGTTGACGGAAGCCATGCTGTTCCGGTACCAAGATGTTGCATTTTTCCAGATAGTCCATCAAAGCCTCAGCAACGACTGCTTCCATCACCTTCGCGAGCACAGGGAGGAGAGTCACTAGACGATAGTTAGCAGGATCGGAACGGCTACCGCCTTTAAAAATAGGGGTTATAATGCCACACTTCCACATAGTGGGGACTCGTTGTTCATCAAAGCACCTTTGAAAAAACTGTGACATTGCTTGGCGCAGCTACAGGTCTCAAAGCAAATTCACCCAGCGCGATCCATAGGCTTAAGCACGAAAATTCTCAATCACACCTTCGTGTATTCTGCCCCACGTTCAAGCTGACACATTCGACTGGCACGCCAGAGAGGACAGTCTACAAGAACACAACTGCAAGGTGAACACTGTAACCTTACCGACAACGTCAATAACAGAACGACATTTTGTCCTTGAGGGTGGGTCATTCAAATGCTTCGTAACATTTGCTCAACAAGCGTGATACCCAATGTGCCACCGACTAAAGACCTATGTGGATCATGTTCCAAACTTGTTAAGGGGGTAATTTTGTGCCGCAACTGTTGCAAGTGCTTCCATGCGAGATGCCTCCGAGTTAAACCTAGTCAGGCCAAGTTATTAAGCAAACCAGACTCGCTATGGTTCTGTGTGGAATGCACATCGATCCCACTGATAAAAAGCGTGCTCCTATTATCTCAGAAGTATGACCAGCTACTAGCCAAGTTTGAGGAAATGGTGACCACCAAAATCACTACGGTTGGGGTAGGCATAGCGGACTGTGCAACCCAATCCTCCCCCTTGGTTGCTGCTCCTAACCCGCGAAGAACTGTTAATAACACCGTAAGCAACACGACACCTAGAGTCCAGAACATCAACAGCTGTCCCAATACCACACGTAGCTCACATTTGACTAAAGCGGTTCCCAGTTCGGTCGGAGTAACTACACGTAAGGCTACTTCCAAACTCCCGACGGAGTGTGTAGAAAAAGAGCAAGCCGGTACTAGCGAAAGTTGGGTTACGGTTGCCTCCAAGAAGAGCCGTCATTTAAAATTAACATCACCCCCAACTGGATCTGAAACTGAGGAGCGTAGCGGAGTTTTCCTAGTGCAAGCACCACCGGTTTCCTGCGGTACATCTCCGAGTACTTCAATCACTAACCGCGACATGTCGAAAGGTGTAAAGAAACAACTACCTGTACTGAGCGTACTGTGCTCCAATATCCCAGAATCAAAGTCGACATCGATAAGAGGCAGGCAGTTGGATGACCTCAACCAGTGGGACATTATTAGTAACCTAATCGGAGTTGTACTGAAACCTGTACACGTAGTGCGTATTACACGACACCCCAACTCTAAACATTTCGGTGAGCCAAGACTTCTGCGCGTTGTGCTGAACTCCATCACTGAAGTAGAATCAGTACTACTGTCGACAGGTAGTCTCAGAAATGAACGCTGCTCCATCCGTATCTTTCCAGACATCCCATGGGGCGAGCGTTATCGAGTTAACCGCACCTTAGAGGACTACCGGAAGGAAACTTCAACCAGAACCATACTTCTTCACGGGTTCCTGAAACTGAAGCATGTGATGAGCATGAAATAACAACCCATGATAAAGAACAGTGGTGTTATATTCGTGAAACACTCTGCTTGGATGATGTGTTAGCGAAATCCGTGTCACGACTGCGTACCTCACCGAACTACAAAGGAAGTGGCCCGAGAGTGTTGAAGGTGGTCCTTCAGTCAAAACATATGGTAGCACGGATGCTAAAAAGCTGGTACATGTTCCGTTGCAGGCTACCATCTGAGGTTCGGCTGAAGACAATCAGCGATATGCCTCCTAGAGATGATATGTCACTCAAAGAACCAAACGCGATGGGATCTATGAAAGAACAATGCACCAGTAGTGTGCCGAATGAGCCCATACAACCTGTAGAAGATGATATTGACCAGACACCTTACACTGTACGTCGAAGATTAGACACGGGACTAACAACACGGACGATGAATAAGACGTTAAACCCTTCACCAAGTACACATCGAAAAAAACGATTAGTCGCCGGCCACTCACTGGTCGGCGAAACTTCACGTATGAGTTGTACAACCTCCGAAACATTGCTTAAATCTGAGAAACTTTCATGTATGTACACTAACGCCCAAGGGCTCCTCAGTAAAATTACCGAACTTCGACTACGTCAGGTTGCAAATGCTTGGGACCTAATTTCTATTACCGAAACTTGGTTACACCAAGAGGTGACTGATGCTGAGGTTGAGATAGCCGGAATGTCACTCATCCGGAACGACCGCCCCAGCAGAGGAGGTGGAGTCCTACTCTACTACCGCAGCGATCTACAATGTACAATAGTTGATGATCTGGAAACACACGTTACCGACTCACTCTGGTGCCGTCTCCGACTAAGACACAACGACGCATGTCTCGTAGCTGTCGTTTACCGCCCCCCAACGTCCACTCCGGAAATGGATTCCCGCTTGATCCGTGGCCTGAACAGAGTAACACGCACTAGGTACAGCCACATTCTCATCTCCGGGGACTTCAATCTACACAATCTGGAGGTTTTGGCATCGCCAGTGAGCAGTTCAAAGCAGACTTGCATGAACTGATCGCTAATATTCCTTGTACAATCATGTCACCATGCCCACTAGATTCAGGACAGCAAACAAACCGTCCATATTGGACCTTGTGCTCACGAATGAAGAGCTCATGGTTGACAAGTTATTGATGGATAGTCCATTAGGTCTCAGTGACCATGTAGTAATAACGTTTAACTATGTGTGTTATGCAGAGTATCCATCTGAACACTCGGAACTAACTCATACAATCACACGCTACCACGTATTGAAAGAACTCGCCGACGCAGCTGCTTGGGAATTCTCAAACAAAAGTCCCCTTGACAACGTTTGGGCAGAGTTCGTTAATAGACTCAGCGACATCGTCAACAGAGCATCAGAGACCAAGCCCTTCGTCCCGCAAAATGCCTTCAATTCTAAGGAGCAGGACTCGAAAATGCCTGGCGATAAGGGATGCAGCATGGCGTGCTTACAAGATTAACCCCGACTCAGAGACTTGGGGCAATTTCCTGATCCATCGCAACCATTGCACTGCACTTGTCCGTGAGGACAAAGTAACTTATCAACAGTGCCTAGCCAAAAATTCATGGCAAACAACAAACTACTATATAGGCATGTCAATAAGCTTCGTAAAGTGAAGCATGGAATCCCTCCACTTTTCACGACAGGCGGTAGAGTACAAAGCGCCGAAGAAGCAGCTAATGCCCTGCGGCTGCAATACGCCCCAATTTTCGAACTCGCAACCTCTACTTGTCCCATAACGTCATGCACATTACCGACACCATTGTTTACAAATGTAATTTTCAACCCATCAATTGTGTTAAGGAAGTTACTCTCACTGCGTGAGCATAGTTCTCCGGGAGCAGACAACATCCGCCCGAAGGCACTGAAGGCTGTGGCCAACAAGCTAGCTGAACCACTGTCACAGTTCTTCCAAAGGTGCTTTGATGAACAACAAGTCCCCACTATGTGGAAGTGTGGCATTATCACCCCTATTTTTAAAGGCGGTAGCCGTTCAGATCCTGCAAACTATCGTCCAGTGACTCTCCTCCCTGTGCTCGCGAAGGTGATGGAAGCAGTCGTCGCTGAGGCTTTAATGGACTACCTGGAAAAATGCAACATCTTGGCACCGGAACAGCATGGCTTCCGTCAACACCGGTCATGCACCACCAACCTACTGATTGCACGAGGTAGTTGGACGGAAGTGGCCGATGATGGGGTCGGAGTCGACGTCATCTATCTGGACTTCTCCAAAGCTTTCGACCGCCTTGATCACCGCATCCTACTTCAACGGCTACAGAGTTACGGAATCGGAGATCCTGTACTTGGTTGGATTGGCAGCTTCCTTCACCAACGGAAGCTTCAAGTACGTGTTAGGGGATCACTCTCTAACCCAATTGAGGTGGAATGTGGTGTTCCACAAGGCTCAGTGCTGGGACCGCGCTTATTCCTGGTGTTTATCAACGACCTGGCATCAGTTATCTCCTCAAATTTCCTGCTTTTCGCCGATGACGTCAAGATATGGCGGGCGATTAGTAACAAGCCAGATCACGATCTGCTCCAACATGACCTAGATTGCATTTACGAATGGTCAAAGAGGAACATGCTTCAATTGAACATAGCTAAGTGCAAGGTGATACATCTGCGTCACCAGCCGGTGAGCGCTTACAAGATTGGAGACCACACCTTGGAGAAGGTCTCTCAGGAGCGTGACCTAGGTGTATTGGTACAGGAAGATCTCGGGTGTTCAAAACAAGCAGAGAAGGCGACGAGAACCGGCAATCAACACTTCGGCCTTCTTCGCAGAGCCTTCGGTCGGTTTGAACCCTCAATCTTTCCCCAAATGCTTAACACCTACGTGCGACCGCAAGTGGAATATGCTATTCAGGCGTGGCAGCCGTGGCAGAAACAAGATCTTGTTGCTCTCGAGACTCCTCAACGAAGGGCAACCAAGAACGTCAGGGGCCTCTTTCATCTGCCCTATCAGCTTAGACTGAAATCTCTAAGAATGTACAGCAGTCGATATCGGCTTTTGCGGGGGGATCTCATAATGGTTTACCAAATTCTGAAGAATCCAAACCACATCTGCCGTCCGCTGCTGGAATTGAACCACAACACTAAACTAAGAGGTCACCCTCTGAAACTGACAATTCAGTATAGCCGGCTTGAATGCCGTAGAAATTTCTTTTCTCTCCGCGTGTGCCAGCCTTGGAACGCCCTCCCTAATTATGTCGTCTCTGCTCCCAATCTGGCGATATTTAAAAAACGTGTTGACGATGCATTGTCTCACTTACATTTCATTTTATGACTTGTTAGCCAGGGGCTACAAAACGCAATCAAACGGTGTCTTGCCAAACGCCTAACCAATGGATTTATGGATTTATACGTTTAATACGCGAACATCTCCGCTATTCTACATAAGTCTATGGTGAGTCCACCACAACGCTTTTCACTTTATCATGCAATTGATTTTCGCAATAATTTCCATCCTACGGGACTTGTTAAGCAATGCTTTTTTACCCGTAATAAACCATTGTTCCATTGTTCTATCCGGTCAGTGCATTATAGCTTGCTTTCGTCACTTAGAACGTTTATCTTCTTTGACCGTAATCGCTCTTGTTCATGACAACTGGTGAATATATGTCCGGCTTTAGTACAACCACTCCCTCAGCTCTCGTAAGGCTTTTAAATGACAGCTGGTAAGCGCACACTTTTCGTTTACCGGTACCATGAGTACTTCATACGAATTGTCAAATAGCTTATTCCTAAATCAACTGACAGCATCATGGCCGGTTGACCGAAGTCCAGCTACTTCGTCGAAAAATTTCTCGAACTGTGCTTCAACAAACAATCAAGTCAGCTTATTGGGAGTAATTTTGTAACCGATCCCAAAGGCTAGCGCTTCCATTTGCATATTATCCAGTTGTACATCTGATACATTCAAGACGTATTTACCGAGATCACATCTAACGGTTTGGCCATTTGCTTCCATCAGGGATTTCATTAAGCACTTTTTGCAACTTCCTTTCGTGCTATCGTTAGGTCTCTGGCAAATTATTAAGAACACTATTCAGCCGCAAACGGACAGACCTTCCACAACCGGCATCCGGTGAGTGTGTCGCCATCAAAATTGTCAGCTTTGCCTTTCTCGTATATAACTGCGCTGAAGCAATGCGTCTAAGGTTGGTATAAGAACGTGTGAGCTTGTTTCTGCGTAACACTTTTAGCATTGAAAGTGGGTGATCCAATAACGTAACACACACGGAAAAAAGTAAATTTTCACACGTTTGCCAGATAGCTCGCAATTTAGGTTGAGAGTACGATGCAGCAGACCGATAGATTGGACGGGAAATCGTCGATCTAGAAATTTAAAAAATTAGTTAACTTTAGCGTTTTGCACATCGAAATGAGAAGACGAATGTTGGCAGATGCTAGTATTTACTATTATCTCGTCGATACCAATACAATAACTGG
Source organism: Dicrocoelium dendriticum (assembly GCA_944474145.2). NCBI lineage: Eukaryota > Metazoa > Platyhelminthes > Trematoda > Plagiorchiida > Dicrocoeliidae > Dicrocoelium > Dicrocoelium dendriticum. Next base: position 99,167,731 of record OX104065.1, read on the forward strand.
GAAATCTTTTTATAAGTCTCATACGGTGCAGTCAAGTCAATGAAGTTCATCGTTATGATCATTGTGGTTGGTATTAGGACCACGGCACCCACGGGTTGATAACAACTTGCTTTGGGACACATAAAGCTGGTCTAATTCGGCTTGTCGCGACGGCCTCTGCAATGCGCAAAAGGCGTGAATTTGTATGACGCAACAACATCGGGAACATCGATCAAGGCTTAATCCAGTGACGAGTCGCCTGCTATGGAGGACGCAAGCGGCTTACGCGAGCAATTATCGTCGGAGGAGAATTGATTACCTTCGTGCTGAATCCAGTTTGGTAAGTGTTCCTTCACTCTGGCAACCAAAATCCGTTCGGTTCTGCCGATGTAACTGATCTGCAGTCACACACGAATTGGCGGACACAATATGATTTGGCGGCGACGGGTACCTCATCCTTTAATGAAGGTAACAGGAAATTTCTTGTTCTGTTGATAAATACAGCCTCCGCAAAACACTACGTAGGTTGAATTGCCCAGACTACGTGTTACTTTGTCGTTCTTGCTGCATTGTCGCAATCAAATGGCAGCTCAATAGGTAGTTTGCTGTTGTCGACAAGGTTTGTTTATGCAAATTTAACGAGTAGTTAACCAACTTACTAGAGTTCAAGCTTACTTAAAGTTGTCTTATTAATTCAAATCGAATGAGCGTCTTCCATATCTTGACATTCTCATGAGTCGCAGGGATAATGGGCTCATTAACTGATCTGTATACCGCAAACCAACATGATCTGGCCCATGCCTACGCTTCACCAGCTTCTCACCGATGGCACAGAAGCACGCGCTGGTGAAAACCCTGTTCATTCGGGCCAGACGTATTTGCTCAAACGACTGCCTGGTTGAGGAGTTTGAGCTGATCACTAAAACGCTTATGGAGAATTGGTAACCAAAGTGATTCATAGACAAACGCAGCCAGGTTAGTCCGACTAAAAACAGTGTTCACAGCTCCAAACTAAAAGGTATACATCGAGCTACGATTCAATTGTGACATCGTAGCAAGAAGGACAAATTAACGCATAGTCTGGGCAATTCAGCCTACGTAGTGTTTTGTGGAGGCTGTATTTAGCAACTGAACAAGAAAGTTGCTGTTACCTTCACTAAAGGATGAGGTACCCGTCGGCGCCAAATCATATTGTGTTCGCCAATTCGTGTGTGACTGCCGTGATGGGGCTGCAAACGCTGGTGATTGGAAATGCTGTGATGCCGATCGAACGTCACAGGTCAGACTGAAGGGAGTGAGCAGGTTGCCGGAAGCAGGTTGGTCAGCCAATAAGGAAATAGTCTTTCCGTACTCGCGTCCACCTTGCAACTATCCACTGAACGTGCAAGTGACCAATCAGGCGCCAGCAGGCGAAGGAGCGCATACTCGTGCACCCTTGAGGCAAGGCTTGTGGCATTGGACCGAGAGAAGAAGCGCACGGGCTCAATCCCGCCAATCGTACATCCACTAAGCAAGTCAAGAGGATTTTAAACAGTGAACGTGGCAAGCAAGCATAAACCAATGGAGAGGGAGCCAGCGACACAATGCAAATAACGGGGATGAGCCACTGAGAGGGACAATTGTAAATAGTGTATATACTCTAAATATTCGAGAGTAATCTTACTACACAACTTCGTGATCGCGGCCCAGTCTTCTTGCTTCCCGGAGGACTAGACGACAACTGCAGATCAGTTACATCGGCAGAACCGAACGGGTTTTGGTTGCCAGAATGAAGGAACACTTACCAAACTGGATTCAGCACGAAGGTAATCAATTCTCCTCCGACGATAATTGCTCGCGTAAGCCGCTTGCGTCCTCTATAGCAGGCGACTCGTCACTGGATTAAGCCTTGATCGATGTTCCCGACGTTGTTGCGTCATACAAATTCACGCCTTTTGCGCATTGCAGAGGCCGTCGCGACAAGCCGAATTAGACCAGCTTTATGTGGCCCAAAGCAAGTTGTTATCAACCCGTGGGTGCCGTGGTCCTAATACCAACCACAATGATCATAACGATGAACTTCATTGACTTGACTGCACCGTATGAGACTTATAAAACGATTTCCCAGTTATTGTATTGGTATCGACGAGATAATAGTAAATACTAGCATCTGCCAACATTGGTCTTCTCATTTTGGCGTTTAAAATACTGATGGGATCTAACACTTTTGAATTATCAGTTCACTTATCCCTCATCGTCCACTTTACGCCCTCCGTACCCAGCTGCCTCCGTTGCGCATTTACTGCAGATGCATAGTACGAAACAGTAGTTTGCCTTTGTTTCTGCATTTCATGCGGTGAAACGCTGTTTTCCCTATTGCACCTTCTTCGGGGTTGTTCATGCATTGTGCGCAGTCATCCTCAGTCTGCTGGCATCGTTGTTCTGCAAAATCTGGCACGAAGAATATGTGCCTTCATCCGAGGGCGAAACAGTTTTCTCTATTTTATGAAGGGTGTCCGCATTGTATGCACTAATCATCGGTGGATCGGTCTCACTTTAGTTGCCTCCAAGCTATTGGCCTCCATTCATCTTCGTAGACTGCCCGATTCGTGTTTCACAGTAAGTTGACGAACAGGCTGTCTTCTGACCGGCTAACACCTCGAACACAGCTACTCTATTAGAGGCCTACAGTCTTTGCACTCCTAGACATCGGTGCTGCATTCGAATCGTTTGATCGACCTGCACTACAGTGTCACTTGCTAAAGAACCCGGTCCCGGAATAGTACACAACCATCCTGCGTGCATTCCATCTCCACATCTCTGATAGAGATGGAGGGTCTATGGCATGATTACTTTGTCCTTCGCTGTCAATATCGGTGTACGACAAGCTGCCTTATATCCCCGCTCCTCGTCAATTTCGCCATTGAAGTGGTCCTGCCGAGAGCTCTGGAAGACTATCAACATTTTCGGCTGCAAATACTACCGGGTGTCGGCCGGTGAAGGAGTGGTCAGCACGCCTGGATTGCAAATATAAGGCCACCGGTTCGAATCCGAGTAGGGGAAGGGGTCCTGGCGATATACTCAGCCCCCGCGCGACTGGTGGTGGTCGCGCGGCAGCAAAGTGCCATTACGGCGTACAGCTGACGATACCTTTTCGTTTTCACTACTACCGTGTAAGTGAGCAACAGACTTAGATACTGATTATGACATCGCACTAATTGGTAACGATTCACAGAGGATGTAAAATATTCCAAAATGTTTGGCGTTTGAGAGACGTAGTTACGGAATGTACTTCACCGCGTCGAAATACAAAGTGCTGCTCCTGAATAAGCACTCCCCAGTTCTCGTGCTCACTCTTCGAGGCACACATCTTGAACACGTTGATATCATTGTAGACTTAGGCAACTGGGTGTCTGCTGGTGGCGCTCTCAGCAAGTAAATATCTCTCGGTATAATCAAAGTCCTGTCCTCGTTTTTCAACCTGCAACATTCGTGGAGTTGTCGAAATATTCCTCTCTTGGTCGTGTTTATAATGCAAGCTTTCGGGCGGTGTTTCTATTTGGCAGTGAGTTATGGCCAGTTCGCGCGGATGATTTGCGCCGACTCTCAGTCTCTGATAATAGGTGCTTAAGGAGAATTGCTCGTTTGTGGTGGCATCGACGTATCTACAGTGGTGAAGTCAGACACTGTGTCTAACGTAATGTGAATTTTCCTTTCAACATCCGGTTTTACTGCGCCAGTTAAAATGGCTGCGTCACTTCCTAGGTATAGCAACTGAGCTTTTGCCCTATAGCTTCGCATTTGCCTGTGTAGGACTCGACTGGAAGAGACCATGCGGTCGTCAGTCATACTCCTGGCGTCGGCATATGAAATCGTTGACTTCATATCTTGCTGCCATCGGATCCAACGTCAGCTTGCTTGGGGACTTGAGGATGAGAAGTGCGGATGGCTGGAAACGATTCAGGAAATAGCGCGCAATTGAAATCAGTGGAAGATCAGTGTGCAAAGTCGCGTGAAAGATAAATAAATGTTCCATATTTTTATAGTGGCACAGTAGCAGAAGTGTGCAGCTCACCATCAACTAATGTGCCATAATGATGGTGATACGGCGACTCTGTAATCCGCTGATCGCCATGAGTTTGCATGGCTCTCTCCCTCCCTCCCTCCCTCTCCCTCTCTCTCTCTCTCTCTCTCTCTCTCTCTCTCTCTATATATATATATATATATATATATATATATATATATATATATATATCGGGGTTTCTTAGTAATGTCGCACGAGATGCGATATTATCTTCATGGCACCCGCATAAACCAACGACCATTGCGGGGACGGGGGTGTTGGACGTAACTCAGTGCTGAAAAATTCCAACCCAAAATAGCTGTCTCAGCCGATTCGCTTTCCAATTACACAGACATATTGTAGGGAGGCGGAAGGCAGCGCTTGCCCAAAGGACGGTTAGATTATTAAAACGGAGGCGGACGAGTATGGAGACCGATGCAATGGGGGCGATTAGCTGGAGAAACCCAGGCCCACTAGAACGGGACGAAAACGGGACAGGAGCGGCACCCGTGGGTGAGCCCGAGGCAGGCAAAGCAGGTGGAGAATTTGTTGAAGACGCAATACATCGGACAAAACCGCCGGTATCGCATTTTCAAGAAACAACCCTGGGGAGAGTGATGCAAGCAAAGCGCACGCTATCGAACGACTCCGGGCTTGTCAGAATCGGAGGCGTGGAAGCGAAGATACACGGGCGAAACGGACATAGAAGATGCGTTCCCGTACCCTCAGAAGGAGCATAGAAATGCCACGAGCGGAGGCCAGGAGGGATGGTGGAACGTGGGAAAGGAACCTGACTCATTAATGTGCGCCTGTGTGAGTGGTATAGTGTGTGTGTTCGCGCCAATAAAGATCGTGCTTCATTACCGCGTTGTTTTATCGCTACAATATGTCTCTTATTTCCTGTCAACGAATACGTGTTGAGGTTGTGGTTTCGTCATCGGCGGTGTCCAGGGTACAGCAGGACGTCTGGCTAGATAGATCGACCCATCCACTCTCAGTGTACAGAGAGTAGCAAGGAAAAGCAGCTTCGCTATCTTTTGTCTGAGTCAATTAACGTTACGGTAACCTTAGACTTGTCTTAAAGCTTACGGGTAGGTATATTGTGAAGGCGACGCCGTACAGGCGTTTCAGTTATCGGAGAACCAAAGTCTAGATACTATAACTGTTCGAACATGGAAACTCAGGCCCAATTTGCACACTTCCCTCGTGGTACCTTACCAAATCGACGTTCCGCTGCCCTTCATAACTCACAACATATCGGTGGAGGTAGGTTTCTTAACTACGCATCCTTTGTCTGGCTGATTAGTGTACCAAGCGTCCTTCGTCCACGGCGATCCATGAGTTCCCTGATTTCCTTGCGCCTCCTCGTTTGCATAAATGCTACTCACTGGATGTGCGCCACACCCCAAATTTTTCGGCGGCAGTCGACCTCCCGCGCAACCTCTCAGATTTCCGAGACTGTTCCATGCATACCATAGTTTTTCTGCTGGCACGCACCATTTTCTCAATTCGCTAGGATGAACTGACCGCCTACCTCCCTGGCCGGCGATGGTGTTTACGGGCTCTCTTCGACCGATTACGTCATGCGGTCCCTATCACTTCGGCAGGAGTTTCCTTTCACTGGCAACACATGCGGTCGCACGCTGGTGGTCTTTGTACTTCGCCTTCGAACGTATTGGAAAGTCTGCGGATGGATTTCTCATGGTGAGTCTGGAATTTTCCACCATCCGCCTCTGAGTTACCCCCAGATTCCGGTTCGGTACCTTTTTGTTGTTCCGTGCTTCCCTTGGTGTAACTGGTAAGTCGGCTACACTCATATCTCCAAATCGACAGGAAATCGAGGTCAGTGGCCATACATTAACTAGAATAGGGGTGTCTTGATGCGTGCTTGCTTGGACGCGCGATGACGGAGCAAGAGCATTGGTAAAGCTTCTTCCTAACCTCCCCTTCACCAACCATTTTTAATCGTTATATTACGCCTTCAGTTACTCCGTTTGTTTGAGAATGTTAAGGAGGGGTTCGTATCTGCTTGATGCCCATTTTCTTCAAACATGTCCGAAATCCATCACTTTCATAGCATTGACCCAGGTCTGTCAATATGGCCTTCGGAATCCCGTGGCTGGCTATCACGTGTTTCATCACTGCCTGTTATCGTCACAGCCCGTTGATCCGGAATTGCCATGGCTTCGATCTATCGGGTGAAGCGCTCGATTGTCACGACTATATACTGATTGCGTTGTTTTGTTAACGAGAACGGCACTATAAAGTCGACTGACCACAGCTCAGCCGCCTCGGACACTGGAATCGACAGCATAAGTTGTGGTGTTCCTTGGCTGTCTTCTTACAAGAGCTGACACTACTAACATGAAAGTACGTATGAATCGACGTCATTTTTCGTGCCAAGTCAGAAAGCTCGCTGTCAAAGCAAATCATATGTTCTGGTACACCCGGTGTGAGCCATCTCAATTTCGGGGGATCACGGGCACCGACATCAGTATTCCGGCTCCGTTGACGTGTAGGTTCCAAACTCCGTGAGGTACAAATCGTTGACTTTGGGAATTATTTGAAGCGGTTTGAATCATTATTCATTCGTACTGCTATCACTCTGTTCAGGTGTCTATTCTTCCTTTGCTCAGCCGCTAACTGCCTGGGCGGGGCCCTCAAAATTGGACGTGCTTTCCTGCTCCACCCGCGGACTTAGACGCACGCTTTCGGCAACGATCTGCTTTATTTTTCTTTAACAACTTTACAATAATCAAGGTCATGTTAACCAACGTTCTCGATATTTTAACATCTCTGTGTGATTCTACTCCCTCCGAAGGTCTCATATGTTCCTGGTCAAGCCCCAGGAGATAAACTGAAGCGAACCGATAAAAAGAACAAATCGACCAACAAGCACTGTGCTGGATGGAGGGTCACTCCACAGAAGAAAACATTGCGGAGCATGACTATGCCCATCATGCTTAGCTCAAATACCCGATCACTTGTGAGCAAAATGGATGAGATTAAAATCACCATCTGTTCTCGTGAATAGACGGATCTAGGTGTAATTATGCTACAAGAGACCTGGCTCTATGAGGCAGCAGACGACACAGCTTTAGCGATCGAGGGATTCACTTGTCATCGTGCCGACTGGAAATGTACATACGGCAACTGTGGCGGAGGAGTTATTACTTATATCAATCTATCGTGGTGTACGTCATTGAAATACATGTTTCGCTTCTCTTCGTCACGTATTAACTGTTTAATTTTGAAACGTAAGCCAAGATATTTACGCGGCTACCAATAGATTTTACTGGCAAATATCAACATTTCCCCAAGCTACCCAACATCTGAAATAGAGGGGTTTTATGCTTAACACATTACAGCTATTCCCTACCACGATGATTATTCTCTGTGCATTTTGCTGATGGTTTTAACAGATTTGACACTGCTTTTCTCACTGATCTCAGATTACAAACTCTTGTAAACGCTCATGATGATTGAAGCAATCCTAGATCTGATATTTGTAAACAATGCAAAGTTGTTTGTTGTGTGCAATCAGGCGCCGATTAGTACCTCCGAGCACTCAAATATCAAGTTACCTCCTGTCATCTACAGCAAAATAAATCACAAGGAGCTCACTCAATGTACAGTGATTTATCACGGGTAAAAGATCATGTGCTCGGCAAGTCCCGTAGAATGGCTAGAGAAAAAATTAACATTGAAAGGATCAGTGAATAAGTTGTCATTTTTATCGCCTAGCGATTTAAATGCACTACTGCATAACGATAGTTTGAAATGGGAATTGGATGCACACACACACACACACACACACACACATAAATAGTCTAGAGAGCAGTTATAGTGCAGTAAGTGCGCGCGAAATAAAAAGGACACGACAACCCTCACTAGTGTGTTGCTTTACTTGACAGATGAGTTATAGTAATTCAGTTTAGATACATTCATGCTACTCACAAGTACCTTCTGCATGTATCCTCATCCCACGTTGCAGAGAGAGACGTTAGACAAGGGTATTACTCGCGTTATTTCGTCTCCCGAGTGAAACAAGCTACATGAAATACTGCAAGTTGGATAGCGTGTCATCAAGACGCCTTTGGATAGCATTAATGTAGAGGCAAGGATGACGGGACTCGGAAGGGCGTTCCAGGCACGGGAAACACGAAGGGAGAAAATCTTTCGTTGACAGTCAAGTCGACGGTTTTTCGTAGCCAGTTTAAACTGGTGGCCTCTCAGGTTGGTATTTGGGCTCACGTGCAACAGTTTGCGGTATGGGTGAATCGGGTTACTCACTATTAAGTAAACCATGATGAGGTCTCCTCGCTGACGTTGATACTCACCACAGTAGACTCTCAGGGACTGCCGTTTGCGTTGGTAGCAGAGATGAAACAATCCTCTAACGAGTTTGGTTGCTGCACGTTGTGGAGCTTCAAGTGCATTTATGTCAAGCATGCGTCAAGGACGCCAGGTCTGGATCGCATATTTTACGTGAGACCTCACTTAGGCGTTCAGCATTTGCGGAAAGATTGATAGCTCGTAATTTCCGAAAGCCTTACGTATGAGTCCAAGATGTTGACTGACTCTTCTTGATGCCTTTTCAGCCTGTCTCGAGCAGCCAAGATGATCCTGCACGATGACCCGCGGGCATTTTCCTGGGAACCACCTTGCAAACGCTGGTCCCCAAATCAATATTCATAGATAAGCTGATGGTGTAAACTCACAACCTTGCACTTCGCCCCGTTGAACTATAGCAGGTTGTGGTATGACCACTAATAAGCCATGTCAAGATCCCTCTAAAGTGCCAGGTGATCATCCGCTGTCTTGATATCATGCTAACTTTTGACGGCATCTGCAAATAGCAACGAACTTCGTCTGCAGTACAGTAGCAAGATCGTTACTGAGTACTAGGAATAAATGTGGCCCCAGTATCGATCTTTGGGGCACGCCACACTAGACACCAATCGGATCGGAAATGGAGCTGCGAACTCTCAGATTCAGCTGAAGTTGAGTGAGGAAGTTGTTGATCCAACGGAGCACACGGTCAACGATTCCATAACTTTGAAGCCTGTGCAGGAGAATGCTGTGGTCCAAACGATCGAACGCTTTCGAGAAGTCCAGGTAGACAACCTCGACTCCCGCACTGGCATCTGCTGACTCTGTCCAGCTTGCTCGGGTTAGAATCAATTTTGTAGTGCAGAACCGATTTTTTCGGAATCCGTGCTGCTCTGACACTAGTATGTTGTCTCTTTCAAGCTATCCCTACTTCGGCTTGGGCAAGCGGGTAGTATCGTGCCTTCTGTGAAAACCATGGATTTCGCAATTATTACTACGTCGCTCACTCCTGTTGCTACTTTCCCTGCTACTCGCGCTTCTCCATCACCCGCCAATTTTGCTCTTGTTGATAATCCACAATCTGCTGAATCTACTTCCAATGCCTGTCTCGCTAATGTCCAACTCGTCCGATTATCATCTATCCTTCGACGCGTTATTCATTCTATCTGGCAGCGTTCAATGCACGGACCCTCCTACAGATTGGAAAACAGACTGGCCTGGCGCGCACTCTGGTTTCGTGAAAGGTCGCTCGTGCATCACCAATCTTCTGTTGACCAGACATGAATGGTTACAAACGCTGAACCAAGGAACATCAGTCGACGTCATTTACATTGACTTCAGTAAGGCATTTGACAAGGGAAATCATGCAGTGCTCCTCGACGTACTGTGGGTGATCGGTGTTGATAGCTCGCTGCACCAATGGATCAGGAATTTTCTTGTTGGTCGAAAAGTGGAGAGTCCAGGTCGATAACCATTTAACCGACTGGTATTCATCGAGCAGCGGCGTGCCCCAAGGCACTGTACTGGGGCCGATTTGGTTTCTCATCCATGTAAACGCTGTGCCTAAGCTACTCCAAGCACCTTGTGCGTTGTTCGCAGATGACTTGAAGGTGGGGAGTGTAATCCGCACACCCAATGATTGTGACCTGTTTCAGCAGAACGTTAACTGCCTCTCCACGTGGTCTGCAGAGGTAAACCTTCCGATCAAGTCGCAATTAATGAGGCTGGATAAGTGTGAGGACAGTCGAACTGAAACGGTGACTGGTCAACCATTGTATCCTGTGCCTTCCGTGCGCGACCTCGATGTACTCTCTCGCTAAGACCTAAAGTCCATTGACAACACGAATAGGCTGTACCAAAACAGCCTTCGGATGCTTTGGGCGCTCAGGCGCAGCTTCAGCACTTGTTCTGAAGAGATTACCACTCACCTCTTCGTCTCAATAATACCACCAATGCTAGAGTACGGTTCTCCCGCGTATTGTCCTATCACCCGGGGTGAGGTAGAAAAGCTTGAGCGAGTGCAGCATGTAGCCACCAGGCTGATTCCCAGCTTGCGAGGTTTACCATACGAAGACCGGTGTAAGAAACTAGGGCTGTACATCCTACCTTATCGTCGAATGTGGGTGGACCTCATCATGACGCATCGGACATTACATCTGGGAAATTACCCTATATTGAGGCCGATGCTTCATCTGCGTACACCAAGCAGCACACGAGGACAACGGTACAAGCTTGTCGTACCGGATTTGAAGCAGGTCGCTCAGCAACTCTGCTTCGAACGCAGAGTGGTGAATGTATGGAACGGCCTGCCACAGCACTTAGTTGAGGCGAAGTCGGTGTCGGAATTTAAGAAGTTCATGGACAAACACTTTGCCGAAGCAAAATATATTTAGCGCAACACAACATAACGGGTCTTTGTCCCTGAGTGATATTAGATGCAGGTACACAGAGCAAACTCTACTTGCTGCTTCCAACCAGTAATCAGTACGCAGTTTCTGCCTACGCTCCAACCGACTGCAGCTGTGCATCGGTTAAGGATGACTTTTATCGTGGACTCCACAATATTTTGTACAAGGAAGAAAAATCATGTTTCATCGTTCTTGCCGGAGATCTCAAGGCAAGAGTAGGTCACCTGCTTCTGTACGAAAGTCATCTTGGTGGCAGTCACGTGCTTGATGAGAGTCGTTCTGACAACGGTGATAGACTTCTCACGTTATGCGAAGACCACCGTCCCTCTCTCAAGCACGAACTTCAGGCATGCCAGAAGGCATGCGGCCACCTGGCTCCTCCTTCACCAACGCAACCGTGGTCAAAAATAGAGCACATTGTATTCAGCTTTAGGTGGCAACGTCCAGAATCGTGGATGGAGTTGGTCTACATACCTTAATTCAGGCAACGTCCAGAATCGTAGATCGAGTTGGTCTACATACCTTAATTCAGATCATGCTTTGGTCTGCGCTAACATCTGCATGCGCTTCACCGGTTGCTCAAAATGAAAGCACCATACGCCCGACATTAACAAGTTAGATGACCCCACTATTCGATAAGCTTATAAAGCTTCCTTGTCGCATGCATTCATTAGTGCTCCACCTCAAGAAATCGAAAATCATTGTAGTTTCTTGTGTGAGGCAATGCTATCTTACAGTCATTCAACCTGCGGAATCACAAAGCGCCCTCTGAGGGGCTGGAGTTCCGTACACTCACTGGAATGATTTAATCATCACAGAGCTATCCCATCCAATTCAAATAGCAGTGCAATGCATCGCATCTTCAGCCAAGAACTTAAGCTTAACTTGCGAGCTGATCGAGAAACTTGGTGGTCCCAGCGCGCCTCATAGATAGAAACGGCTGTCCGCTCTGGAAACTTTCGCAAACTCTTCCAGGTCATACGGGCCACTGATCACAAAAGAACTGGTGTCAGTGAGGTCACTTGAGAGGTTGACGGAACGCCGATCACCAACTTAGGCGGATGGGCCGCTGGACTGAAGAGTTCCGCACCCGATTCAGCTGGCCTCCTCCGCCGGCGAGCCTATCGTCTATACCAAGTTGTACGCCTTGGAACGTCTCATTGGAACCACCCACAAAAGCTGAAGTCTGCTTTGAGCTCCGACACTTGAAGCGATTCAAGTCTGCTGGCCCAGGCAGAGTTCATCCGGAGCTGTTCAAGTTCGGTGGCGAAACAATTGTCAACCAACTAACAGCTCTGTTCTCTAAGATCTGGTATGAAGAAACAGTTCCATCCGCTTGGGGCGAGTCAATTATCGTCTCGATCTTCAAGAAAGGTGTCCGTACCCTATACTCTAATCACCGAGGAATCAGTCTAATGTCCGTTGCCTCCAAGCTGTTAACATCCATTCTACTCCGCAGACAAACCCCGATACGAGAATTGAGCTTCAGTGAAGAACAGGCTGGTTTCCGTCTCGGTCGAGGGTGTATAGACTACTTGCTTCCGCTCCGCCAACTCCTTGAAACGCGTCATTTTTACTGCCAACCAACTATCGTTGTTTTTCTGGACATCCGAACAGCTTTCGACTCCGTCGATCGGCCAGCTTTAGGGCGTTGCTTACAAAGGAATGGAGTACCCGAAAAGTAGTATATTACCATCTTTCGAGCATTATATTGCAATGTCTCAGGTAAATTAAGGCCTTACGGTAAGCCCTCTTCACCATGTGCCGTCACTAGCGGTGAACGACAGGGTTGACCCATGTCCCCGTTTCTCTTTACTATTGCGATCGAGAATGTCCATTTAAATGCTCTCGAGGACTTTCAGGATTCTGCTGTGAGCTTCTTCCTGGCAACCGCGTGATCGATTTAGATTATTCTGATGATATTGCCTTGCATGGTGATGATGCACAGTGCACACAGACTGTTCTAAACCGCTTGACGATTGAAGCATCAAAGTATGACATGACCTTTGCTTCTACAAAATGCAAAGTCCTGGTCCCGGATTGGCATCCACCTGCACCAGTGCTCAATCTTCAATGCACTCAGCTTGAACAAGTGACAAGTTTGTTTACCTACAAAGCTGTGTCTCTGCTGATGGTAAGATTGGAAAATATATTTCCCTCTGCATTGCTAAAGCCTGTTCGGCGTTCGTCGCCGTGACTTTTCACTATTAGTAAGGGGCAGGGTTTGAAAATGCTTGTGTTCGCGCGGTGCTGCTGTATGGGAATGAGTCCTGGCCGGTTCGTGCAAATGACACGTCGGATTTTGGCTTTTGACAATGGAAGTCTGCAGAGAATAGCTCGAGTCTGATGGATGAACCACTTGCGTGTTGGACGTCGAGTCTTGGGTAACACGGGACTTCCACCTGACAGATTGGTATCGCTGCGACAGCTGAGATGGCTGGGCTACCTTCTACACAAACCATGCGAAAGGGTGCCCCGAAGCGCTCTGTTCGCTCTTACAGGACAAGACTGGAAGAAACCGCGCAGTGGTCAACCTAGCGAGTGGCGACAAACGATTAAGACGCAGACTTCCAGTTCAGCTGTCTTAGTTCCCGTGCGTCTTCCAACCTGAAAGATCAAAGAGGAAGAACACCGCTGGCTGGAAACTCTTTCAGTGATGGTGCAGAACCGGGCCCAACAAAAAGGTGTACGGGTATTTGTCTAAATTCCCATGATTTATATCGCAAACATTACAGACAAAAAAGCTAAAACGGCGTGTGACAAAAGACAAACAAGATTCAAAAACAATAAAAGCTTTATTTAATCCTCGTCCTTTTCTCGTTATTGTGGTCTCTGTATTTATTCATCATCATCATCATTATACACATCAGCTAAAGGTGGGAAAACACCTCCGCTATTGTGCCGCATTGCTGACTCTATGTCTATCATAGACTGCTGATTATATATATATATATATATATATATATATATATATATATATATATATATATATATATATAGCGCACGACGCGAATACCGAAACAACTATTAAATGGTTAGCTGAGTGGTGGGAAGCGGCATGCGGGAAAACCAAAGCTTTGTTACCAGGACCTGATCAAAGGGAGTCTCTCACATTCTACTCTTGATTGCAGGTCATGGGAATCGAAGACAGTTTATCAGCGTGAATGGCGTGATCTGATCACGAAAGCGGTTACCGAGGTGCAGGAGAAAGACCTCATGCATGTGGAGAAGAGGCGGAAAGTGCGGAAGCGGCAGGTGCTGATGGGTTGTACTCCGTCGATATCGAGCGCATGGTGCTGTAGCAAACGCAGTCGCGAGTGCATGAATCAGGCAGACCTAGTGAGCCATGAACGAGGCCGCTCGAGGCCAGCACCGAAACGATGACGGGTCCTGCAGAATACGTAGGCAAAACCGGCGCAGCTTTTGTAGGTACGCTGCATTCGATTTACTAACCGCTTGCCTGCATGTCGGGTCTCTTTATTTCAGGTTGTGGGTTTTCCATATTGTCTTATTAATGTCTACGTCAACTATCTTCTATTAACTTGTACACGTAGTTCAAGTTAATTGTAGGTAACTTTAATAACATTTCGCATTTTCTTTAAATATATTTTCAGACATCTTGAACTTATAGCGACTTTTTGGCAACCAATTTATTTCATATGTTCATTTATTGAAGAGTTATGTCGGCATATCTGTATGCATTACTCGATGTATTTTATTTGAAATGGTCGTTTCAAGTTATTTGCCGTTGCTCGACATTCCCGATGTGGCTGCGCTTGATGTGCATGTTTACAAGGTGCCTACCTGTCGATTACCCACCACCTCGTCCATACTGGCTCTAGGAGACAGTTGGTCGTTGTTGGAGGGGATGGGGTGCACGGTCCTTATGGTCGTGCTAGGCTAGAAGAGAGGTTGCATGCACTCAGTGTGGAGCGGACCACGGTCTGGCCACCACAGTGTGTGCGCTTGTTTCCCCAAATACAGCGTGCTTGTGTTTGCCTGTGAAGGAGTGTGTGTCGGCTGCGTTGATGAAACGTGGCTCCCATCCACATGCATCCCGGTCTTATTCCTTCGGGTTTACACTGGATATGGGGTGTGTGGTTGGAGCTGTGAGTGGTGCAGCGCAAGCCATCCATGGTCCATTGTAGGCGCAGGCGTCCTATGATTGTCCACATTGACAAGCAAAATCGAAACCGGATGCCGCCAACCTTGTATCCCATGAACGCCTCTGCAATCATACCTTCCATTAGTTTGGATAAAAATGGGAGGAGAGTGATTGGACGGTAGTTCGATTGCTCCGCATGATTACAACTTTTGTAAATTGGAGTGGTTAGTCCATGTTCCCACATTGTGAGAACCTGCATTTTGTCGAGACAACGTTGTAGGAACCGGGCTAATGGTTCGGCAAGGTTCATGGCCACTGTCTTCAAGGTCTTTGGTTTGAGGTCGATCACGCCATGTGTGCTGTGCGAGCGCAATGATATTAGCCTTTTCATCACATTGGCTGCTGTGAGCCATACGTGGTTTAATCCTGGTGGCGATGGTAGCTCTGTCAAAAGCGGATGAAATGATGATTCACTGGAAAGTAGGGATGAAGCGTTGGAGAAGCACGCAGGCTGCATCTTGTGCGTTTTGCGCAAGACCATCTGTTGCACGTAAAACCGGGATCCCGCGCTGCACTCTGCGGAGCTCGTTGACGTGTCTATATACCAACTTGGGATTTGTAGCAACTTTCCTAGCTAAGTTCTGCTGTTACTGGAATTTGTCTGTTCCGATCAACTTGACGCAGTGGTTTCCTTGAGTTGTGTTAGCAACCCAGGTCAAGTTACTTGGACAGGCTTTGTAAGCGCGCCAGGCTGAATTACTTAAAGCCACGCATTTTCAGTACGGCGCCTCGGGAATGAATTCACTTGCCTCAGGCGAAAGATCTTGCTTTCTGACAAATTGGCTACTAGCTCGGTGAAATGGGTGACAAACACTATCCAAGCGACATCGGGAGGCTGCTCGGCCAGGAAGGACCCGTCGGTTGCTTGAATGTGGTTTGACAATATATGGTAATGTTCAAAGACATAAGCTTCCACGCAGTTCGCACTGATATACTCCGTGTAACAGATGTAACGAAAGGACAACATCGCGTGATCGTTACGGTCAAGTGGTGCATCTGTGGTCACGGTAACGACCATAATTTCCTCGTTGTTCAGCCCAAGGTTCAAAACAGAGCGTGTGTCACCAGTTCGGAATCGAGTGGAATAGGTAACATGGTTGTACAGAGGTACATTGACAATCACCTCTTGCGAGTCAGCACTGGAATGTCCGCTGTGCAATGCTAGGATTTCGACTGCGTGCAGGTTGAAGTCCCCCACCGGTAGGACGTGACTGTGTGGTTGTGTCAGGACTCGCTTCATCGCAGGAGCTAGGCAATGATCCATTTCCAAGGTGGACATTGGAGGGCGGCAAACTATTGCTGTCCCACCACGTCTTAGGTGCCTACGACACCAACGAACGTCGACGACTTGCATTTCGGGGTCCACAACGATATCAAGGTCGGATCGCCAATACAGGGGCACTGTGCCTCCTCTGCTAGGTCGAGCGTTCCGTATAGTAATTATGCCGGGTTCAGCAATCTTAGCATAATAAAGATCATAAGCTTAAAATAAGACAATGTACACCTTCGAAATATAGCGACTACGAGCAATAATTGCATCGACAAACTTCAATACATTCCTTGACAGTGATTCATGTACGTATTGTAATCAGTTGACGAGCTATCTCAACTTCTGCTCTGATAGCTGCTGTCTACTAGAGACGATTTATATTCGTGCTGATCGGTTTTCATGTCCGTGCCTAAACTGCCTGCGTAAAAACAAAGAGAAAGGGTTCCCAGAGAAAGGTTACGTTGCAGTGAAGTTTCTATCTATTTCTATCAAATTATAGCTGCGCTGTCTAATCCATCCATATGTCCAGACCATGCTGGGAAACTATAACTGCCGAGAGGTATGCTGGATGCCAAAACAAGTTAGTGTTGTTTCTCACCGAATGTCAAATCCAGACGTGGACCTTGAAGAGTTGAAACGAAAATTGTGTTGTTTCAGTGCTAACCACTTCTTACACTTCCTCCCACGTGTTACCGGTCCCATAATCGCATCATCTGTCACTGACAGAAATATAGTACTCAATCAACTACTGCAGCTAAATTTCAACAAAGCAAGTGGCCTGGATCGAGTATCTTCCCTTGTTCTCAAGGTATATGCTGATTCCTTGGCTCAGCGTCTTGCTGACCTGTACAGCTCGTACATACAAGAAGGTGAAATTGCCAACTGTTGGGGCAATGTTAGAATTACACCGGTGTCAAAGAAACGCTCAGATAAATTCCGGCCAATTGCTTGCAAACTTGAGGGTCTTCGAGAACATTATCCTTGAAAGGATGATGACTCAAACTCTTCCAGATGATCCACTTTAGTTCGCTTATCGTAGACTGAAGTCCCCTAAAGACACACTAGCCTATCTTGTACATTCAATGCTGACCTCACTGGACAATAAGAGCAAATCCGTTTGAGTATGTGAGCTTCTTTTGATATTCCTGTGGGATACCGGAATCCACTTGCTGAGAGACTATTTCCGTGGACGTGTTCAGTTTGCTTGACTTGGGGATAAAAGTTCCTCGCTACTCACCACAGCCAACAAGGCTCTCCAAGGAGCCATATTATCACCACAGCTTGTTCCCAATTATGTCGCGTCATTACCCGGTACTGAAGAAGCGATCTCGCTAAAATATGTAAACGATGTGCTCTTAGTTTTGCAGCATCCGACCTCAGCCTCATCAAGCAAATTAGTAGGCTACCTGGAAGAACTTACATTAGAGTCCAGAGCTCAGTTTCTATTAATAAATGCATTAAAACGCAGTGAGTTTCTTTTTCACCTTCATAATGACCGACAATATTAGCAACTTCTACTGGATCGCCCTGACGTTCACATAGGTGGTAGGTAGTTGCACTCCAACGAGTCTATGAAGTATCTAGGTGTTACATTCAGCCGTGATCTATCATGGTCACTCCATGTGAATGAAGCTTTTACAGAAGCGAGGAGGCTTTCCTTTTACGCTGCTCATTTGCGATCCTCATCTGTCCCCCGCTACCTAGTATTGCGATTTATCACCGCTTGTGTCATATCTCACTGAACTGACTGCTCCCCTGTGATATTCCCTGGTTTCCAAAGGAAGCATTTCAAAATCCTATCTAGGTCATTGACACAACTGTCTCGGTGTAGTGGTATTCTTAAGCCGACATGTGTTGACATTATGGTGTTTACTCACTCCACTTCAAGCAAAAAGCTTGCTACAAAAATATTAGCTAATGCAAGTCATCCCCTTTATGTGCACTGTCTGACTGTATCTCAGGTTTCTCAACAAGACAAAAGTACAGATCCATTTATTCCCTTACAAGGGCTTACCACTCATCCGTAATCCCATATTTGGCGCGCTTTTTGTGCGAACAGACCTCAGTCGTTATGGAGCTCACAAGTAAGTTAATATTGTAACAATATTGCCGTCTTTGCTGCTTATTACTTTATTGTGTATCATTTTTACAATGCTGAAGGCGTGTGCGTAAAAGCTAAATATCCGCCCCGGGTGCGTTAAATCACTTTTTTGAATTAAAAGTGGATCTGAACTGAAGGCGATGTTCAGCTAACCATCCTCGTTTGTCATGCGCGATAAAACTCCGACTTTTCGTTGCTTTTTCCTGACGTGTGGTTTATTGTGTAGTCGTATTCTTGTATGCACAGAGTCCATCTCATCAAGTTGCCTCTTGGGTCTTTGGAAGACCTAACCAATTCCAGCGATTTGTTATTGTTTCGACGTAAAGCCGCTGGCTCAGCAAGTATGGCCGCCAGTTCTCCAGAAATCAAACCATTGCCAGACATTACTTCCCTACTACTGAACAGTTGCGTTCCGATGGTGCCAAAATTCTGCAAGCGTCTTTGATTGTCCTCTGCTTCTGATTTAACACAACATCGATTCCAACGTCGCTTACTTATGTGGCAATCGTGAACGTTTCTTCGGTGATCGGGTTTCAACGTTATTTCCTGTATCCACCTCTCATTTTGAATGTCTTCAAACCCTCGCTGAGTTTCTGTTGTCCAGGTGAAGGTTTTTCTTTTCCTAATAACACGTACAAAGGTGATGTCAGGCTGCTAACATGCCTGACGCATTTATGCAACATGTATTGCGGCCCAGAAATGCCCTTAGGCTGCCTTTTGTGGTCAGAACTGGGGTGCCTTTAAGTTCCAATACATTCTCCGACTGCGGTTTGAGTTCATCCTGACCAACCTTGGAAACAAGCAGTATCAAGTAAGTTTTCTCGATTTGAAATTTAGGTCAATTTTTCCGCAATCCTGACTGTTGCTTCTTTTTGCAACATTGCTTCCAGATAACGGTGGTATTCTGTAGTTAACTCACGATTTTCTCTCCATACACGGCCACCTTCTCTAAGTCTTTCAGCAGGCACAACATCAAATGTCGGAAGGTGAATGGAGCACCAGACAATGCAAATGGTATCGTAGTAACGGTACTGCCAATCGCCGACAATAAACGCTGTCCTCACTTGGTCCTCTTGTTTGATCGCTAGCTGCTACTAACCAGATCCCATGTCTCTTGTCGTGAACATTCCTAACTTCTGCAGTATGTAAAAATATCTGCCACTGATGGTATCGGTACGAAACAACTTAACAAGCTATCTTTCAGCCTTCTGAAGTCAGAGTAAAAGCGATACTTTCCATTAGCCTTCTTCACCCAAACAAATGGAGAGTTACATGGGTTATGAACCTCTCCAATTACACCTGCAGTTAACATCTCATGCACCTACTTTCTTATTTCAACCTCAAGGTGCATCAGTATTCTTCCGGGTCCCTGCAGCCAATTTGTCTCATGCGATAGCCGAAGCGCGTGTTCGATCCAGTCAAAAACCCGTCAAAACCCGTCCTGAATAGAATGTTGCTGATGCAGCTGCCAAGGTAAGTGAATTGATCAAGTACCTTCAGTTGCTCGTTAAAAAGGGTCATACCATTTATGCGTATATCGTAACCACAACCGCTTCTACCACCATAGAAAACGACTGTTTTCACTCCATTTATGTGATTACTTAGTAAAACAGCGGCCTCTATGTCGATCAAACACTGTTTTCGTAGTCACTTCTACTAGCACTTCCATCACAACTTTGTCCAGCATCCCAAGTATGCAATCTTCAACTCGAGAACAAAACGGTGCTTAACTTTTAGTTGGTATAAACGGTGCACTGCGCTTTGACGGACACTGCCGTTTACATTGTCCCAGTTTCCCACCACGGCATCATCGTCCCTTTGACCGTGTCTGCTGACAAGGAACTCGAAGTATCTCGATGTCTTGCACAATCTGCACTAGACTCTCCTCTATCCCGTTCAATCATACAGCCACCTTTCTGATCTTCCGCTGTCAACGTAGCGACTTCCTCATGTGCAGACGCTGGTGCTGTAGTGCTAGCTCTGGTACATCCCTTCTCTGCGTAGAGTTCGCAATCGGGAGCAGAAAAGCCACGTTGACGATAGGCAGTCCAGAAACTGCTCCACCAGCAGCTACTTTCTTGCCGCGTCGTCCAAATTGGTCAGAAGTTGGTACAACAAGTCACTGAGGTGTACAGAAAAGATAAACACATCCGCTGACACCCCAAGCCTGTTTGCCTTGAATCGCCGCATCGCAACCTGGCGATCGGCTGGGCTGTCGAACCCGGCAGTCACCGCCTCCTTAGCGGCGGTCCCCTCCAAGTCCACTGGACCCTTTGCGCCTCTCCCAGAATCGCCTTCGCTCTTCCTCTGAGCAGGTTCTGCAAGGCAACCAATTTCACCCGCTCCTGCTTCCCTCCAGCTGCATCCGCAACGTCTTTGAATTCCTCCAGGAAATTCCTTACGTGCTCATCTTCAAACGGCTTCGGCCACGAATCTTTACTTTCTACACTTCGCTAGTCAGGGCACCAAATGTTGAGGAGACGACGGGGTACAGGAGAATCATTTGTTGGAGTACCAACGTCCAGCTACTACAACATGGAAACTTAGGCCCAAGTCGCGCACTTGTGGTACCTTTCAAACTTGCCATTCTGCTGCGCCTCATAACTCACAACATATCGGTGGGGGTAGATTTCTTCACTATGTATCCATCATTTGGATGATTAGTGTATCAAGCATCCTTCGTCCGCGGAAATCCATGATTTCCCTTAGTTCCTTGTGCCTCATAGTTTTCACACATACTACTCACTAGTAGTGTGCCACAGGTAGACATGGATCAGCACATAACAGGAAACAGATAAAAATCTGCAGAACGAATTTTTACTGTTGACTAAGAAATTGCATGAAAGGCAGCAGTGGTTGGCGCATGGTGCAATCTGCTTTCTTTAACTAATGGAAGTATGACCATATACGTCATCAAATGCCATGAATCCATGTTTAAAAGTAAATACAACAAGCTGACTGAGCTGGCATGGCGCAAACAGAAAACAGATCGGTTTTACTCCTTAATTTCGAATTATTAGATTTCTAATTTGATTGCAACTTAAAATCTGTCACGTAAGGCATGTAGTGGTAGTTTGAACTAGAGGCGATAAGTAATGCCACGAAAGGCAGTTGCATTATGAGTGTACCCAAGTGGATAATGGTTCACCTGCCTGCGAGTCAAATGGATAAAGGACAGGTCAGTCAACAGCCGTCAGAATGTCAGCGCCCCCACAGCGGCACCGGCAACTTAGTTGACAGCGAATAGGCTAGTAGCCAAACTGACCATGTAACTTCGCGAACCAAATACCATCAAAGAGAACACATTAACATCTGTCTATGTAACGCAATTCTATTACGGATGCTATGTCGCCTACCTTCAAGGCAGAACCAGCTTGGAATAGAACTATCACTGTTGTGTCTGAAGCGAATAACAGATTCACTAACTACCCAAAGCTAAGAGAACAGAGCGTAATTAACCCATTTTCCACTAGCCACATATTTAAGGATATTTCTAAAAACATGGTTTGAGACTTAGTATAACTTTATTATTTACATTTTTTGTTTGAAATATTTGAGAACTTGTTATTTCAGATTATTTAAAGATCAATTTGGACATTCCGTTTATTTTTTAATGGTTTGCTTCACTTAAATGACTACCAACGGCGGATAAAGAGAAAAATTCAAAGCGGGTACGTTCACTTCAAATAATTTTCCATATGATAACTATCAAATTTTTACCATATTTCTGTTAATTACTATATCCAGGGAACACTATCCCATACATTTTTTAAGTGTGTGGTAGTTATTGCAACCAGGAGCTGCAACCATCTGTCCATTTTAACGGACGCCAGCAACATATGATGCTGTGACAGGCCTCTTAAGGTAACTTAATTATTAATAATCTGAATAAAAATACGCCTGTATTTTATAACTATTCCGATATATTACGTTTACGCTGTTGCAGTGTGAAACACTTTGGATTGTGCTAACATGCTTCTTACGTTCTAACGTCATTGTTCTTATTAAAATGTTATGTTGACTATAGTTATATTAGGTAAATCTGCTTCTTTCAATGGGATCTTAAAATATATATTGCATAAAATTCTTGCACTATAATAGAAGAAACTGACAATGTCTTAGAAAGAAGCCTTTATATTACACCTCCAAATAATAGCGAAAATTCTGATAGCGATATAATTAAAGTGATTAAGGAGGTTGGATAACTTGATGATTTGTCAGGGAGCCAGTTGCTTAGTGGTACTGAAGCTAGCTTAGCGTTATTCATAGCTTAGTAGTTGCATTCAATAAGGAAGGCGAACCATCCAAAGAAGTATTAGTTAGCAACGGTAAGGATTTACAGGAGTAAAATTGCTGCACCTAGGCTTACTTCTTTTATGTTGACACAAAGAGATACCAGACTTAGACTATGGTGGGAAATTATGTTTAAGGTTACAGCTTCAGAGACAATGGTGTAAATGCGCGCCTAATTTATTAATGGAGCAGGTAACACCGTATTAAACACCTGAACGCTTCTTTGTTAACTCTGTTATTGAGCACATAAGAACGTAGTCAGTTGAGTATGCCCGCTAAGAAAGTGAACACTCGTTCAGTATCACCATAGAGAAACTGCGTGCTATTCTAGCCTTTACATTTAACTCCACTGTATTACCACAAACATATGTCAAAAATGCATTATGTTATGGAAACTCACAGTCCTGTGTTTAAGTAACTGGTGTTCTGGGAGACTTAGTCTCGACAAGAGATATTTGAGCTACAGGTACCAAGGGTTGGTGTTTGGCTGCTCCATCCTTGTTAATACTAGATGTCAGATCTAGTGGAATTTGCTTAACCAGACGTTTTGAATGGTGCCTGATTTTCTTTGCTATGAGTACTGCTTGATTCACGTAGGTACAGTCTGTTTTCGCCTGGCGTTCTACCAAAGTTGGAGAAGACAACGGAGATGGGACATGGCTGATTGCGGTGCAGGCGAAGCCATTTGTTCAGCATTCCGTTGCTTAGCAGCCGCTACGCTTCTGTGGTCCATACTCGCTCCCATTGAAGTAATCTCATTGTTTATCCTCTGCTCTGCTTCTGCGATTAACCGGTCGCATTTCTCAGCTAGGCTAAGCAAGCACTTAACGAGGGGGATGGTGGAACACGCAGTACAGAACCAAAATGCATCTTGGGAGCTATTTCGCTCCAGTAACTGTTGTTAGGACATATTTGCACGTTTCGTATGGTACCATGCTAAACAGTGCGAACAAGCCAGACCGATTTTTACTACCCGATGACATTCTCCTAACCCGCAAATGCCTTTCGATGGGAGTCTCTTCGGTTTCGCCTTTCTGCCATTCAATTGGTGTCGTTACCTGACCCAGTGGGTTGGTTAGCGTTCTGTATTTTTACAGCTTTGAGAGCGGCGCACATCGGTCAGGCGAGCGTGGTGGTTGCAAGGTCAAATGAGCGGTCGGCGTGGTCGCGCGGTCCGTGTGATGGGTAATGCATCCGCACTGGCTGACAAGGTCACAAGGAATGGCGAGTGACTGCAACCTGAACAGAGCGCTGAACACAGATTCTTTCACAGCTGTGTTGAGAAACACTGGATCGGAGTAAGCTTAGGCTTTTCGGCCTGCCGCGAGAATTCTGTATCGAATGGTGTCACACAGAATGGCAATCGGCTCAATACGATTGAATTAAACGCTTGCGCTTAATCACAGATGCCAGTGAAAACGCTTATTGATGGCACAGCCTCTAATCGTAGAAGATATTTCCACGTATGATGGATCACTGTGTAGAGCTGGTAAATCCGGTTCGAATGAGCGTACAGTGACAACGCTGCGAGAAGATGGAGAGAGGATAGAGGGAAATAATCCAAATGAACCAGTAGCACGCACGTCACGCGTGTGTGAGAATGACCTTGACAATACACGCTGTCCTCACTTGCTCCTCTTGTTTGATCGCTAGCTGCTACTAACCAGATCCCATGTCACTTGTCGTGAACATTCCTAACTTCTGCAGTATGTAAAAATATCTGCCACTGATGGTATCGGTACGAAACGACTTAACAAGCTATCTTTCAGCCTTCTGAAGTCAGAGTAAAAGCGATACTTTCCGTTAGCCTTCTTCACCCAAACAAATGGAGAGTTACAGAGGTTATGAGCCTCTCCAATTACACCTGCATTTAACATCTCATGCACCTACTTTCTTATTTCAACCTCAAGGTGCATTAGTATTCTTCCTGGGTCCCTGCAGCCAATTTGTCTCATGCGATAGCCGAAGCGCGTGTTCGATCCAGTCAAAAACCCGTCAAAACCCGTCCTGAATAGAATGTTGCTGATGCAGCTGCCAAGGTAAGTGAATTGATCAAGTACCTTCAGTTGTTCGTTAAAAAGGGTCATACCATTTATGCGTATATCGTAACCACAACCGCTTCTACCACCATAGAAAACGACTGTTTTCACTCCATTTATGTGATTACTTAGTAAAACAGCGGTCTCTATGTCGATCAAACACTGTTTCCGTAGTCACTTCTACTAGCACTTCCATCGCAACTTTGTCCAGCATCCCAAGTATGCAATCTTCAACTCGAGAACAAAACGGTGTTTAACTTTTAGTTGGTATAAACGGTGCACTGCGCTTTGACGGACACTGCCGTTTATATTGTCCCAGTTTCCCACCACGGCATCATCGTCCCTTTGACCGTGTCTGCTAACAAGGAACTTGAAGTATCTCGATGTCTTGCACAATCTGCACTAGACTGTCCTCTATCCCGTTCAATCACACAGCCACCTTTCTGATCTTCCGCTGTCAACGTAGCGACTTCCTCATGTGCAGACGCTGGTGCTGCAGTGCTAGCTCTGGCACATCCCTTCTCTGCGTAGAGTTCACAATCTGGAGCAGAAAAGCCACATCGACGGTAGGCAGTCCAGGAACTGCTCCACCAGCAGCTACTTTCTTGACGCATCGTCCAAATTGGTCAGAAGTTGGTACAACAACTCACTGAGGTGTACAGAAAAGATAAACACATCCGCTGACACTCCAAGCCTGTTTGCCTTGAATCGCCGCATCGCATCCTGGCGATCGGCTGGGCTGTCCAACCCGGCAGTCACCGCCTCCTGAGCGGCGGCCCCCTCCAACTCCACTGGACCCTTTGCGCCTCTTCCAGAATCGCCTTCGCTCTTCCTCTGAGCAGACTCTGCAAATCAACCAATTTCACCCGCTCCTGCTTCCCTCCAACTGCATCCGCAACGTCTTTGAATTCCTCCAGGAAATTCCTTACGTGCTCATCTTCAAACGGCTTCGGCCACGAATCTTTACTTTCTACACTTCGCTAGTCAGGGCACCAAATGTTGAGGAGACGACGGGGTACAGGAGAATCATTTGTTGGAGTACCAACATGGAAACTCAGGCCCAAGTCGTGCACTTGTGGTACCTTTCAAACTTGCCATTCTGCTGCGTCTCATAACTCACAACATATCGGTGGGGGTAGATTTCTTCACTGTGTATCCATGATTCGGATGATTAGTGTATCAAGCATCCTTCGTCCGCGGCAATCCATGATTTCCCTTAGTTCCTTGTGCCTCATAGTTTTCACACATACTACTCACTAGTAGTGTGCCACAGGTAGACATAGATCAGCACATAACAGGAAACAGATAAAAATCTGCAGAACGAATTTTTACTGTTGACTAAGAAATTGCATGAAAGGCAGCAGTGGTTGGCGCATGGTGCAATCTGCTTTCTTTAACTAATGGAAGTATGACCATATACATCACCAAATGTCATGAATCCATGTTTAAACGTAAATACAACAAGCTGACTGAGCTGGCATGGCGCAAACAGAAGACAGATCGGTTTTACTCCTTAATTTCGAATTATTAGATTTCTAATTTGATTGCAACTTAAAATCTGTCACATAAGGCATGTAGTGGTAGTTTGAACTAGAGGCGATAAGTAATGCCACGAAAGGCAGTTGCATTATGAGTGTACCCAAGTGGAAAATGATTCACCTGCCTGCGAGTCAACTGGATAAAGGACAGGTCAGTCAACAGCCGTCAGAATGTCAGCGCCCCCACAGCGGCACCAGCAACTTAGTTGACAGCGAGTAGGCTAGTAGCCAAACTGACCATGTAACTTCGCGAACCAAACACCATCAAAGAGAACACATTAACATCTGTCTGTGTAAAGCAATTCTATTACGGATGCTATGTCGCCTACCTTCAAGGCAGAACTAGCTTGGATTAGCACTATCACTGTTGTGTCTGAAGCGAATAGCAGATTCACTAACTACCCAAAGCTAAGAGAACAGAGCGTAATTAACCCATTTTCCACTAGCCACATGTTTAAGGATATTTCTAAAAACATGGTTTGGGACATAGTATAACGTTATTATTTACATTTTTTGTTTGAAATATTTAAGAACTTGTTATTTCAGATTATTTAAAGATCAATTTGGACATTCCGTTTATTTTTTAATGGTTTGCTTCACTTAAATGGCTACCAACGGCGGATAAAGGGAAAAATTCAAAGCGGGTGCGTTCACTTCAAATAATTTTCCATATGATAAATATCAAATTTTTACCATAGTTCTGTTAATTACTATATACAGGGTACACTATCCCATACATTTTTTATGTGTGTGGTAGTTATTGCAACCAGGAGCTGCAACCATCTGTCCATTTTAATGGACGCCAGCAACATATGATGCTGTGACAGGCCTCTTAAGATAACTTAATTATTAATAACCTGAATAAAAATACGCCTGTATTTTATAACTATTCCGATATATTACGTTTACGCTGTTACAGTGTGGAACCCTTTGGATTGTGCTAACATGCTTCTTACGTTCTAACGTCACTGTTCTTATTAAAATGTTATGTTAAATATAGTTATATTAGGTAAATCTGCTTCTTTCAATGGGATCTTAAAATATAGATTGCATAAAATTCTGGCACTATAATAGAAGAAGCTGACAATGTCTTAGAAAGAAGCCTTTATATTACACTTCCAAACGATAGCGAAAATTCTGATAGCGATATAATTGAAGTGATTAAGGAGGTTGGATAACTTGATGATTTGTCAGGGGGGCAGTTGCTTAGTGGTACTGAAGCTAGCTTAGTGTTATTCATAGCTTAGTAGTTGCATTCAATAAGGAAGGCGAACCATCCAAAGAAGTATTAGTTAGCAACGGTAAAGATTTACAGGAGTAAAATGGCTGCACCTAGGCTTAATTCTTTTATGTAGACACAAAGAGATACCAGACTTAGACTATGGTGGGAAATTATGTTTAAGGTTACAGCTTCAGAGACAATGGTGTAAATGCGCGCCTAATTTATTAAAGGAGCAGGTAACACCGTATTAAACACCTGAACGCTTCTTTGATAACTCTGTTATTGAGCACATAAGAACGTAGTCAGTTGAGTATGCCCGCTAAGAAAGTGAACACTCGTTCAGTATCACCATAGAGAAACTGCGTGCTATTCTAGCCTTTACATTTAACTCCACTGTATTACCTCAAATATATGTCAAAAATGCATTATGTTATGGAAACAAGTTTGACGACTGTCGCCTACAATGTGTGAGGGTCATCATTAAAAATCTCGGGTGAAACTTAGCTTAGGAACTTGATCGTTGGAACAGCGCAGCTTGAGTAATGACATAATAGATGTGCCCAGGATTATAATGAACCTCAGTGGTATCAAGCCTTCTGATACGTTTGAACTCTATATATCCGGCCGCTTGAAGGGCATGCATTTAAAGTTACGTTTTCACTATTGTGGCTTGCGTACGATTAGAAATATATTATGTTTTTTATTTAGAGGCGCAAGCTGGATGCTAAGATCAAATACTTTGCCAATCGTGTAGGCAGTAGTCGGAACAAGCTTTGTTCGACTGTACTTAATGTACTGCTGTAGCTGCCTATTAAAATGCATAAATTTGTTTACCTGGTTGCTTTTTAGAATTACTACACATTTATAAAAACTATCACTAAAATAGCATAAGTTATTATGCTAAAAAATACGAAAATTGCATTTGTGCTTTCTTACAGTATCCGTGAAAGTTTAGAAGAGTAGTTTTAACGCCGAAGTTCCTGGAACCTAAGTTGGCTTGCCGGTACAAGAAACATATCACACGTTAGCCGGAAACTATCATGAAGGCTCAGACGGACGACCAGCCGTTTTGTTCGAGTGTACGTTTGAGCAGTGGCAAGCAAGGAAAAAATAATAGGAGGCAACATAGCGTTATGTAATCAAACTGACGCTAAATAGCATAATACGCCTTCAACACCACCGGCCCTTACCTATAAAAAGCGCATCAGCAGTACGCAGGCATACCTTGCCAAGGCTTTGCTGCCACGCGTTTGCCGTCGGGGAATAGTGATTTGGGTATACCCCGAGCGTACTCAGACTCAAGTCAGTGACCTCTACGCTATAAGGGTAACGCATACATCTTTGCCCAGTGGCCCAAGATTCTTCCCTAAAGGTCGTTGCCATTCAAGTAAATAGTACTTTCTGCCAGCGTGTGTGAACGATAGGCTGTCGGTTGTTAAACGTTCTATGTGCACATGGCCGTTCAAGCGAAATGCAGTTAGGATAGATCTTTGTTATTTTAACAATTTTTAGTGTGGTCTTACAGTTTAATCATTAACATCATCATTACACATGAGCTAAAGGTGAAGGACACATTTAATTCAACTATCGTAATACAGTAGATAAGATATATAAAGAACAAGATACTAAAAGCTACGGAATATAAAAATTAAAAAGCAACTAAGGTAATGCTGGGTGTAATATTTTCCGTGCAGTGCGAGGTCGTTGCTAGAGGGTAAAGATAAGCGGGCAAGAGATGGACAAAGAAACACGACACAAACGCCACTGAGGCCTGCTCTTCTTCATATCAACTAATGTATGGTCCTTGGAACGCCAGCCTGAACGTCCGAAAACATTCACCGACGCCTCTGCATATAATACTGCGTTCCATGATGGCACAATCGTAACAGCAATCGTAGCAAACTGGACGGTAATAGGACGACCGTCCCGTTTGCACATAAAACGTTATTCTTACTAGATGGTAATAATTTTCTTATTTCTGATAAATACATAGTTAGTGTGTATGAAGGACGCATTGTAACTGATCAATTATTTCAATAATTTAGGTCGTTAAACTAAATGATAAGCCAAATTTATTTTGCTCGTGGCTAGGTTTTATGTACAGGTCCAGTACAGCACATTCTGACGGCCTTTCATCCATTGTTAGTTATATGTATCACATCTAGACATGCGACACCTTTAATACACCGTTTATGTGTAAAAGCGTTAGAAGCATATTTACCGCCGAAAGAAAAATGTAAGACGAAATTTCCAGGGCATGCCGTGATGTGGTATTCGCAGACACTTATTCAGTATTCTGATTAACCACCGAAGGAGAATTTTGATTCGTGCCACATAAACTGGGCAAAAGCAAGTTTAGGCCGCCTCACGGAGCACGCTTCTGTTCTGTTTAGCCTCCTATTTTTAAGCTATTGCAGAGGAGCAGCTATGTGGCAGATCGCAAAATTAGCTGGAGAACTATTGTGGGGGCAGAGTTAAGGTAGCCAGGTATAGAACGCGTACAGAATGGCCCGAAGAACGGTGGCATACGCTCAGAAAAATAAAGTTGACAGACCCAAGTTTACGCCGTCTTACGAGCCACGTTCCTGTTCAGTTAATCCGATACGTTTTAGTGTGCTAAGCCGCCGGTGGCCGAGTGGTCTGCACGTTTGCTTTGCAACCATAAGGGCACCGGTTCAAATCCGCGTAGGGGTGGGCGTCCTCGAGGTACACCCAGCCCGCGCGCGACTGGTGGTGGTCGCGCGGCAGCAAAG
The DNA here is from genome assembly GCA_944474145.2 of Dicrocoelium dendriticum. Taxonomy (NCBI): domain Eukaryota; kingdom Metazoa; phylum Platyhelminthes; class Trematoda; order Plagiorchiida; family Dicrocoeliidae; genus Dicrocoelium; species Dicrocoelium dendriticum. The sequence goes on from OX104065.1 coordinate 99,197,873, forward strand.
CACCGTTACGGCGTGCAGCTGACACATTATGTTATATTACTATAGTGTGCTAATCAGGACAGAAAATAGACGTGTGCAACCAGGGTTAAGACGATTTCGGATTACAATCCCACTAAACGTGATTTGCTAACAACCAAATAAATTCAAGGATTACGTAAAACCAACATAGGAAAAAATTTCCGTCTGTTGTTAAAATTCGCTTCAAATATGTCTCATTGGGACGTCCACGGACACAAAATCGACGGCCATTAATAACACATCAACAATTACCCGAGCAGATATATTTCTGAGCATTTATATTAGAGCAGCATAGCAAAGTAGTTATTGCCCACTGTACAGCAAAACCGCCCTAGTGTATATCGGCACAAAGTTTGACAACTGATATTCGTGGCGCACACAGACTTTTGTAATGTAATGGATGACAGGAAATAGAAACTCACAGCTTTTTTATTAACTTCGTCCCTTTCTTTGTCAAAATATCGCTGTAAGTACTTGTTTTGACATGGTCTTACGGTGTAGTATGAAGAATAACCTGGCATTCTTTTCGTAAAGTGCGCTAATAAGCACACATGACTACGCTGTATTCTGTTGATTATAACAAAGTGGACTCGAATTTGTACTATGCATATCAACTGCATATCAACGTCAAGCATATTTTATTGCTACCAGTAAGAACTACGGTGTTTTCTCTTGGTGCAGGACCTTATGTTACGTTTCCTCAGTATCTATTCAAAGGAATAGGTAATACAAGTTTTAGAGTGCAGGTAAACAGAAAACTAAGAGCCATTTTTCAATAAACCTGATATCTAACGGCAAGCGTTATGCAAATAGCCATTAATTCGTTGGAACTGGAGACCAAATTAGATGTTCGCCCTGCAGGCTTAAAGGTAAAGGAAGCTTCGAAAGGGTAGAGAATATTCGCAGCTGTGGAGGTGGATGTGGGTTTTGCACTGCTCGCAGAGCTGGATTATCCCGTTGCAGATGTTTTGGTGCCAGACTGCAATATCCTCCGTGTGGCTTTAAGTTCCTGTTACACAGAGCCTCGTCAGCGATTTCCCGAGTTAAATGCTTCATGATCATGAAATAGGCCAGAACCGCCAATACGTGCAATCCCTTCAAGTGGTCTACGCACAACCAAATTACAGCAGGTTGGTCATGCAGCAAAGCAATTTTGCGTCCCTTTGTACGTTACAAAGTCATAGATGTCAAAGTGCTATAAGCGTGCGCATAAGGAGGAATTCTGTAGTCTGTAGGAGTAGTTAATACTAGTCCGAGAAGGTGCGGGAATGTAAGCACCGATATCAGAAGGCAATGGGAGTCGGACACAGCGGATTTTATTCGATGGGCTACAATAAGAAGCGGACGGCTGAAGCGAGGCGAGAGCGTACACGTGAGCGCGGGAACGTACAAAGCTGTTGTGTGACGAGCCGGTTATAATGAAGATTAAAACAAGAAGGGGTAATGTACAATCGGCCAACAATTAAATTATACATGAAAGATACGAGTTATCTTTCAGGATGATACAGAGCTCCCCCTAGGAGGCTGAACATAGAAATCCTTCGAAATAGAAAAGGACTGTTGAAACGAGGTGCGTAAGGCAAAATCGTGCCGAGTAAAAATGAGCGTGCTTTCGTGTCAAATGGGGGTTCGCCGGCAGTCGGAGTCCACTGTGCCGTTTGTGGTTTGTTATTTACTGATTGCAGGGCAGGGTGCATTTCGGCGAGCCGTTGGAGCGGGCTCGTCGGGCTACAAAACCGGGCTAGTCCAGAAAAAGGCCGACAGGGCCTCAACCTCCGCTGCTGCCAAACGGCGCGCTTGGGTGTGGTCTCTTCAACCGCTGCACCTCGCCCTGCGCCAAAACGACCTTAGTCCCACGACGAAACGATCAGGGTCCCACGGAGAAGCAATCCTCGTCCGCCGAAGAAGCGACATTCGTCCCGCAGAGAAACTACCAGCGTTCGCGCCAGGGTCCTTGAAAACATTCCTCGTGTGGGTCAGTCGATCGAAGGAGAGAGTTGGGGCATGTAGAGACGAGAAAATAGAAAAACACGCGCAGAAAACGTCAAAAAGAACAAACGAATGATTTGCGTGTTAAAATACTTTGGTTTTTGAATACTTTTTTGAAAAAGGTTTTTCGGTTTTTGATATTTTATTTTGTGTTAATAACGTTAATCGACCAATATTGTGGCAAGTATATACAATATCTACAAATCTAAAAGTATTTACACTGTACATAGTCGGAGAAACAAACGGGCTTACGCACCTCTCGATCACGGCGATTGGTCGTGGGAGGCGGCGGGCTAGATTCGGGAGATGTTGGGACAGCTTGTAGACTGCGATCGTGGTCTGGTTGAACTGAACTAGGATGCTGTAATCTGGTGCGGTGAGTTTTGACGTCGCACGAAGCACTACTAGACGAAGCATGCAAGTGGTTTTCTTTCATAAAGGTGGGTATTAGACGGTCAATGGTGACTATTTCGGGTTGCCCACCGTAGTCAGTAGTGTACTCCTTATTTGCACGATGTAGCACCTTGAAATGTCCTATGGATGTCGACTAAAGAAGCTGTCGAACACTGTCTGCGCGAAGGACGTGTGAACGCGTAGACAGCTTCTCGAACACGTACACTTGTGTCTTTTGCGATCGAGGAGCGGGTGGACGTAGCTCACGCATCTGGTGAGCCAATCGATCAGTGTAACTTCAGTAGTCAAATGTGGAAGTACATGGGGTTAGTGCTAAAAGCTGTCCGGGCAACCGCAGCGTACAACGGTAGACTAGCTGCGATGGTGTGGCGTCGAAGTCGGTTTTAACCGGGTTTCTTAAACCTAGGAGAACGAGGGGAAGCGTTTCAGACCATGAAGGATCTGCGTGTGCTGGTATCGCGGCCTTCAACTGGCGGTGAAAACGTTCTACCAGGCCGTTAGCGGCCGGATGATACGCCGTCGTCTGAACGTGGCGACAGCCTAAATCCCTAAACAACGTAGCAAAGGGTGACGATAAATGTGACCATCGATCGGTGGTCACGATGGCGGGACAGCCGTATTGAGCTACCCAGCGCTCCATAGAAGCTTCCGCTACTGTTTCCGAGGAGCAATTTGGGATAGGGCTGGCCTCAGGCCACCTAGTAAATCGCTCGATGCAGATCAGTAGATATACGGAGCCTTTGGAAGGCAGCAGAGGACCTACAAGGTCGATGTGCACGTGATGAAAACGTGTGTCTGGCGTCGGAAAGGTGTCTAATGGGCATCTCGTGTGCTTGTGCACATTCGCGTGTTGACACGGAAGACAAGCAGCTGCCGAAGTTCGGACGTCCCGATTAACATTGCGCCAAACGAATCGTGCGGTTACGAGCTTAACCGATGCACGAACGCCTGGATGAGACAAGCTGTGCAACGTGTCGTACACGGTCTGCCGAAACTCGCGTGGGACGACTGGGCGCGGCGTGCCCAGAGATAAATCGCAGAGTATAGTTCCGTCTGATGATGTCAGCGGAACGGGTTTTATGTCCAATGAGGGAGACCTGCGTAGTAGATCAACCTCAGGACCGTTGAGTTGTGCTGTGGCCATGGCTGCCAAGTCGATAGCAGTGCCGGCGTCAGCGGAGATAGCTTGGATGCGGGAAACTGCATCGGCGACGGCGTTGTGCACACCTGAGACATGCTGTATTTCGGGCGTAAACTGAGCGATATAGCCAAGGTGGCGCGACTCTCTAGGTGAGTATCGGTCGGTAGTCGAGCCGAGCACGTGTCAGAGGTTTGTGGTCGGTGAAGACGACAAAGGGGTGGCCTTCTAGGACGTGCCGAAAGTGATGTTTCGCTAGGTATACGGCTAGTAGTTCTCTACCGTACGTGCTGTAGCGAGATTATTTAGGTTGTAGGCGTTTGGAGAAAAAGGCTAAGGGTTGCCACGTGTCGGCTACGCGTTGCTGCAAAACAGCGTTGACTGCCACGTCCGAGGCGTCAGTACTGAGGGACAGCGTGGCGGCCGGGTCGTGATGCGCTATAGAAGCTATGTTGGCGATAGCCTCTTTCAGCGACTTAAAAGCAGCGCGTGCTGCGGCATAAAATTCGAACCCCTTGAGTTCCCTCGGAGCAGGTCCGTGAGGGGTTGCATCAGCGAGGCGCAATTGGGTATAACTCGTCGGTAAAATTTGACAAGGCCATCAAAATGCCTGAGCTGTTTGGAAGGATGAGGCTCGGGATAGTCGATGATGGCTTGAATTTTATCCTGCAGTGGCACGACGCCTGCAGCGGAGATACGATGGCCGAGGAAATTGACTGAATCGACTACAAAGGAACACTTTTCTGCCTTAATCGTCACCCCGTCTTGAGATGAACCAACAAAAAGTGTTCGTACGGGGCCCATGTGCTCTTCTCGTTAAGGGCTTGCTATTAAACTGTCATCGAGATACGCGTAAGCGAAGTTTAAACCCGACAAACTTGGTTAATGAAAAGCTGAAAAGTTTGCGCGGCGTTCGTAGGCCAAATGGCATGCGCAGAAACTCGAACAAACCAAAAGAGCAGTTTTAGCGATGTCCGCTTCGGCTACCGGAATTCGGTTGTATGTGCGTACTAAGTCGATTTTTCTGAAAATACTTTTACCTGCCAGACTGGCGGTGAGATCCAATATGTGTGGGATAGGATAGCGACCGGGCGTAATAACCGTATTCAAGGATCGATGGTCGCCGCAAGGAAACCAGTCCCCCAGGAACTTCTTCGGGACCATGTGCAGAGGCGACGCCCTTGGGTTGTTAGACGGTCTGACGATACCAAGTTGAAGCATGTGGTCAAATTCGGCTCGTGCTGCCTGTAGTTTGTCTGGAGCAAGCCGTCTTGGTCTTGCGCTAACTGGTTGACCGTGCGTAAATATGTGGTGGTCGACCTCTCTCGTGACTGGTGGAAGCTCTACAGCCGGTCGTACCAGTCGCGGGTACTCAGAGAGTAGGTTCGCATAACCTGAGGGTATATCGGCGATCCGAAAAACGGGACTGGTTTTCGGGGCGTCCGTAAAAACGCCTTCAACACCTAGGTTAGTACAGTCGGCTAAAAGTCTGTGGCGACCAGCATCAACAAGCAACCCAAAATGACGGGGGAAGTCGATACCCATAATAGCGAAGGGTACAGACGCAACCGTGAAGACCCACATAAAACAGCGGCGAAGATTGAAGTCCAGGTTCATCATGCGCTGACCGAATAAGGCTATGGGAGAACCGTTGGCCGTACGCAGATCGTACGTAAGCTCTGAGTGCTTGTCGTTGACGGTCGCTGGGATGACACTGACTTCCGCTCCAGTATCGACGAGGAATGTGATGGAGGAAAATCGATCCAGAAAGTAAAACAGTCGGTTTGCTTGGTTTTTGACGGATACGTTGGTCGTGCTAGTATGCTGGCTATTCGATTTCCCTGAAGCAGCTGGGTCGTGCCTGGTGCAGGGAGCCCGACAACGCCTAGCTCTTCCACCGTATTGGCGGTGATACCAACATACTTCTTCGACGTGTTTGACATTATCTGACTGAGTAATTGTGGAAAAAATGTTGCGCTTTCGTGCCGAAGGAGACGTACTTGGTGCAGCCACAGACGAGCGGCAATGAACGGTAGCCAAAACGGGGTCAGTAATTGACCGTGGCACCCGCTGTTCCGAAGACTTCATTGTTGCTATCTTGCTGCGAAGTAGCGCAATTTCATCGTTTTTAGAGTCAGCTCGGCCAAACTACTGGGAGCAAACATAAGCTTCGGTTTGCATAGGTGAGAATACGTCACCGGAGCTACTCGTCTTCTGCTGCGGAAGACGTTCGAACACAGCGCCTGCCTTAGTAGCTAATTCTTTCAGGGGTGTATCTTTGAACATGGACAGCATTACCGGCAATGGATCTGGGAGACCTGCAAACCACAGCTCCTTTATCCCATCTTTGCTCAAAATTAAGGGACCAGCGATGCGCTGAAGTTCGCGGAGCAACGCCGACGGCTTGCGATCTCCAGACTTTAGACCATTGAGCTGTTCAAATCGAGCTCGTGCGCTGGGCCGGAACTCTTTTAAAATCGCTTTCTTCATCGTTTCATACTTCGCCTTATTCGATAGGCAGAGTAGAATGTCCTCAATCAGCATCCCAACCAACGGAGGAAGGCGTGGGACGAGCTGATTGTACCTAGGACGGTCCACCGTAATGCCCTTATTTTCAAGTTGGACCTCGAATATCGTAAACCAAACCTCTGGGCTGTGTTCCATGAAACATAGAACAGCCAAAGTATGCATGGTTACTCTGTGAAACGACTCAGCTGCCACTCTCGAAATGTGAGTCAAAAGATAAAGAATGAACAAAATACGATAAAAGTACTAAAATTACGCAAGAAACAAATGAATACAGGTATATAATCGAGAAAAAGGAACGAACTCACCAAAAAATACAAGCGAGGAAAAAAACGTGGAATTCGCGCGTGCGAATCGGGGTCACCAATTAGTTGGACTAGTTAATACTAGTCCGAGACGGTGTGCGAATATAAGCGCGGCTATCAGAAGGCAATGGGTGTCGGACACAGCGGATTGTATTCGGTGGGCTACAATAAGCAGCGGACGGCTGAAGCCAGGCGAGAGCGTACACGTGAGCGCGGGAACGTACAAGGCTGTTGTGTGACGAGCCGGTTGTAAGGAAGCTTAAAACAAGAAGGGGTAATGTACAATCGGCCAACAATTAAATTATACATGAAAGCTAGGGGTTATCTTTTAAGGAGCTACAATCCAGGTCCGGTCGAAGAATGTGAACAAGTGTTATCGAAAGGGGAATTCTAGGAAGGATGGCGCAGAGTCTGTCCATACTTGCCGCATTCCAAATTGGGTGTAAATGGGGAAGATGCTTTAGCAGGATGTTGCTCTATTGGTTCCAAAGGAAGCTGCAATTTGACCCCGCCTCGGACATCAAGGTGATTTCCTGGGGCACGTGGAATCACATAAAGAGACCAAAGGCGTTTGACTCTCAGCAAGTTGCACATAATACGTCCGGCGATGTGTTAAACTTAGTAGGCGAATTTACTTGCAAGGATGTTTTCGCAGGTGTGGAAAAGTCGGGAAACTGCTACAAATCAGACCCGCGGTACTTGAATCTTGAATCTTTTTGGTCTTGATTGGATTGAAAACATTAAACTCCTCGATATTTCCTTGAATCAGATCTGCAACCCAGAGTAATCAGGTCCTGCCCCATCATCAAACTATGTCAAAGACATAACACGTACGCTGAGACGAAAATGTGCCTCCGTCTTTCAGGAGGGCTTGGGCCATTGAACGAACCTCGAGGCAACGCTGAACTTGCGACCAGGTGCTAAACCGGTGTTCACAGCTAAAAGACCGGTACCATATGCAGTAATGTCAACCAATGATCAAGAACTCTATCAACTGCTCCTCATGAGCCGCACCTATTGTCGCGGTAAAGAAGGTAAATGAAAATGTACGCGTCCGCACTGACACATCAACTGGCCTCACGGCAGCGCTGGACGACCACCAGCATCCATTAGCCGTACCGGAAATTATAATTGCATAACTGAATGGTGGTAAGTAATTTTTTATGCTTGATCTATCCAATGCCATTCATCAAGTGGATATTGAGGAAGTCCCGAGTGTTGTTGAGGATTTACACTCCTCGTGGGTTATTCCAATACAATCGCTTGCCCATTGTTGTACAAAAAGCGCCAGCCATTTTCCAACCGTTGATGGATGCCGAGCTAGCGGGCGTTTATGGAGCCGTTGCTTATCTGGATGATGCCATAATGACGGGCGGAACCCCAGAAGAGCTAGTTAAGCGCCTGGATGAAGTGCCTAGCTCAATCATTTGCATCTCATAGTTTAGAGTCAACACCAGTGACGCATTTGTTGTAATATGGAAATCCAACCTAGGGTTTTAATTTCGTTTAACTTTTGAGTAAGCAAACTGGTGCCGGATGGGTTTCACTAATTGACAACCATTGCACGGTGTTGGACAATTGTTCTCCCAACATAAACGGTTCAAGTAAACAGAAAAATGTAAAAAAGTACGTTGGAATTGTGTTAAGTTGGCTTTTAACCTACGTGAAACTAAGTTAACATATGAAACTCGTCGATGGAAGTTGGCTGGCTTGCTTCGTCCATATGTTGCTGTTTTCGGTATTGGCATGGCTCAGGATAGGACGAGACACTTTCCTAAAATTGCTTTGGAAAGAATTTGTTTGATTAATGCTGAAGCGTGGATCAGCGTCGTCAGGGACTAAATGGGTTTTGTCCAATTTGAACTAGTCGTGGAATAACATGACAGCATTTGCTTTGGATGTTGTTCACTTGTGGGTTGAACAAAGCAAAGCACAATGGTAACAACAGATAAGCAGTAAGTTTTGACGTCAGTATTCCAGGAATCCTGATGATTTCAGTAAGCCCACACTGGCGATGAGGGTATAGTATGCAAGGTATTTTATTATCAGGCAGCTGGATTTTCCAAGTTAATGTGGGTGAATCCCATTGTTCAGCTCTGAGGTATTTATGGTTCAGGAAGTCAAACGTAACAAAGCGGAACCTGCATAGTCACCCATCTCATCCCACAACCACGTTAGCAGCAAGTCCATAGACAAGATAGATATAACATACGTTAAAATACGCCAGGAAATTAGATATTTAGGGAGAAGGTCAGAGCATATGGTTAGAGGTGATCCCGATCATTTGGACGCTAGAGCAATAAAGTGAGGACTACCGAATAAAGTCAACCGTCCCGCCAATGTTCACCCCGTGGGAGGGGATGAGGAAGAATATCCGACAGCGAGGAGACACCCACACACGGGAGCTGAAGCGTAATTAACCGTTGTATCGGGCCCACCGCTGGCCGATGACTTCATCCCAAAGTATTTATGGGAAATAGAACAACATTTATGTATGCTTGCGAAGCATGGTAATAGGAAAGATGCCAAGTAAGGTTGACTAGGTTGTTGGAGGCATGAGGCAGTTGTTCTGTGAGCAGCAGACGACAGCCGTAAGAGTGTGGATCGAAAGACCGTCACAAAGGAAACGGATACGAAGATGCTAGATGATAAGGGACTCTCATGAAGCAGGAATGGCAGGCACGTGTGAATATAAACACTGCAGATTTGCAGTTGTCGGAGACTAGTAGAAGTTGTAGAATAGTCATATAGGTTTAGAGTGTGAATCGAAAAGTGTAAGGTATATACTTGTCAAAGAAAGTGTAAGCTTCTAGCTTAAAGGGGACGAGAAAAAGCATACAGCCATAGATTAAGGGAGATACAACCCGATCGGAGCAACAATGGCTTTAAACCTGCCATGATAAGGTCCCGACATGCATTGCATACCATTAGTAAAGGAAAAGAATTTGTAAGAACAAGATCGGAGAATAGACCAGCTATTATTAAGGTGCATTGGCGAATAGCAGAAAGAGATATATGGATTGAGGCCTGTGAGAAGGAGAAGAAGACGGCAGTTGCAAGCTTACGTTAGAGAAAGATTGGCAGCTTAGCTAAAAGGAAAGGACACATGATGAAGCCACGCTAAGGGGATGCGCCAGCTTATCCGGACGTTGTCATATGTGGATAATATTAGGAAAGGAGGTTCCCATATGCCGACTACCTAGTGGCAAGCAGCAATTGTGAGGAAGATAATGAACAAGTGCAGAGAACCATATGATAGGATATGCCAATAAACGATCAATACATATGGTATACGGAGGCTCTTAAGTGACGAGACCCCGCAAAGCAGATCGTCAGGGTCCTGAAATGGCTGGAAATAAATAAATAAATAAATCGTTTATTCTCAACAAGGTGAGGCACGCCTTTACAGGCATGATCATTTTGACCTAACGATGCATGATCAAGAATGTGCAAAAATCCGATATGTTTGCCATAGCAGTTTGTATTTGTGTAGGGGGTATGTATGTATGTCATTGTGTGTGTATGTGTATGTAGCTGTGTATTTTGTGCTTGTAGGTGTGCTGCTCCAATCTTCAATGTTTAACATCGTCCTCAATATACGAGTAAGAGATTTGTGTCCGTAGGTTGGATAGAATTATCCGGATATCCAAGGGGAACACACATTTGGCACTATTGATTAGTATTTGAAGGGAATAAGTACTACCGCTCGGTAAGCGATTTATGGCCAAAGAGGAGACTAAATTTTTAACGGTAGTTATGAGGTAAAGAAAGCCAACATGACAAAATGCGAAGTACTTGTGACTGACAGCGGTCCTGATAACGAAAGTTTTCAATACGCGAGTATTCTGACACATCATGAGAGTCCGCGAATATATGTAACAAGTAGCTCTATATCGTAAGCTGTAGGACGGTCGCCAACAAGCAGCTATACGAAGCATTAATGAAAAATGTATGAGAAATGATGGAATGTTTCAAGGTATAAATCCCTGCATACACACCGGAACGGTGCAGTTCCTTCGACTTATCCAGTTTTGGGGACTGTATACTGCTGCAGCTGAATCCTTAGCGTAATGACTCCAATAAGAACCAAATGGTTGAACGCTAACTTTGCTGCTTTCACGCAGGCCGGTAAGGTTGATTTGGACGAAAGTGATTTTTCTCTGGACCTAGCTTATACGAATATTCGGATAGAGGAGGTTTCACTATATGCTAATTGGTCATCTACGGCACGAAGCCGCCAATATCCTTACCCATTTAGAGAAAGTCCTCGATAGACCACCTTAAAATATAAGCAACAAATAAGCTTTATTATGCACTAAGAACAACCCGCCAACAGAAACCTGGTCATGTAGGTGAGGAAGTACAGAAGTACATCATAATTTGTACACCGATGGGATTACTGGCCGAAAATTAAAATATATGCTGACACATGTTACACGAACGGAACAGAAAACTGACTTTGCTACTTGATTTCCTCCGGTTTTATGTCGCCTGATTTTTTTGAATATAGCTAAGTGAAGGAAACTATGATTCATGAGGACAGCAGGACGAATCATAGTAAATATATGCGACTATACAATAGTGTGAGGTAGAATGTCTTGAATTATATCACCACTGGAAAGTTTGTTTGTTAGATTCAAAGTTTGTTCAGGTTTGTACCTTTATTGTCGGCTTATTCGAATTTACGCTAAGCGCAGTCGTCGAATCACACAATTTCGCAGGGCTGCTGACTGGCTCCTTGAAACGATCAGCTTTAGGTATCATATGGTTTCCTACTTGCAACGAAGATCATGCATACGCGACGCAGCTCCAGAATATATAGATTATGTAAATCCTTATCAGAAAGAATGTTCTTGAAAAGCTGGCTCACTGACGGAATAGCGTGGAGTAAGGCTCATATAACTCCAGGTAATTATGGTAGTGGGCAATATTCCTAACAGCTGTTGCGGGTAAATTTAGGTGCAGCTCGCTAACTAAATGTTTAAATCGTAAGCAGCGAGTTTAAACGGGAAAAAACAGCAGTAAGTGAAGATTTTTGCAATGGTTGTTGCAATTAACGAATTTGTCTATGCACATATAAGAGGGAGTGCGCTACCCTGCTCCGCGATATCTGCCAGCGCTTTGGACGCTACGAGCTTCAATTGCGAATGCAATTGGTCTACCTCAGCAGCACTCTGTTTGGTGGACGGTACTCAGTTATGCAAACGGTTGATGAAGATGAAATATGGAAAAATTAAAGCTTTCTGGGAAGACTTCTCGGCATTTAGACGTCGATCACGTACGTTAGTCTCCGTGTACAATTAGGAACCCGCCAGTCGATACCGCCCAAACCGTAGCATTGTGTTTCCGAAAGGGATAGCGTATTTGTATATGAAGTGCGTACATGTTCATTCCCACCGGCAACGTGGTGAAGTCCGCCGGTAAGTAATATCATTTATCTTGCTAAAGCTGCCCATTCATTTAGAGACTGCAAGTGGGCCGCTCAGGTGACGTGTCGTCTTGTCGCTGATTCGTATAAAGTAATGGATTACTCCATTGTGTATACCCATGCTTTTCACGTGGAAAAGCCATGGTTTTACCTGCGTAATCGCAGGCTGTCACAGGAGGATGAGGAGCAAGGGTTTGAGCTCATACAATGTTTTAAGAGTATGCGTGAGACAAGCAATTTTGGGTTCGTTACCTTCCAAGTGCGGTTGGAAGGTGTAGTTTTCAGTTCCATACGCAACCGGCACGCTAAGATGGAGCGTGGGAACGAAGCCATTCCATTGAGGAGGCTGCTGCATGGTGAACAGTTATTCGACATAGTGAACAAAGTAGGTATCCTGCAGTATGTAATTTTTATGCCTCCAAACGTTAAAACATTGTGTACTCGCTTCTGCGATATCAACTTGACGGACGCCCCACATTAGCACGAGCACTGTGCGTATGTCCTGTGGCAAGCAATGCTGGTTGTAGAAACCGGCTTCGCTCGTAGTTTGTCTATGCGCTCCTGCCGAACGAAGGTGAGCATAACTACCATGGTGCGGTGCAGCAAATGGCGGATAATTTACCAACAACCCGTGCAGCAAGAACGCTGGTACTAGATTGACGCTTAGCGAAAATGAAGGTTTTCCAATTGTACATACCAAAACCGCATGTGATGTTTCGCCGCTAACATGTACTAAGGGACATACGAAAGCGCTGCGCTCCTTTAAACTTTCGCGACGTTATGGACCGCAAAAAGTAGAGCACTGGGTGTGTAATTTAATATCTACACAAAGCCGACCGCAGTTCAGCAAATTGCTTGCTGCGATCGACGCTCGAAGTAAGGAGGCGTTTAAGTACCTTAATACACGTGGCTACCCTGCACTGAAAACTGGGCGGCACACATTTTAGAGGGCGTGAGAAATCTAGGCGAGTTCGCCAGGAACCCATTGAGGTAGAGAATGAGCACCTGAAACACGGTTTGTTGCGTAGGTCAAGTGTCCTTCCCTTGTTTTAGCAAGTGTTACGACGGAATCATGAAGTAGACCGGGCAAGGGAAGCCGCCTAGCGAAAGCTCACATGAAAATTGGCAAAACCCCCTCATGTACACTGTTCTTACCCGAAATTTTGCGTCCGCTGGGGACATATCCCCGTAAAGTGTTGCTGAAGCACCTATCGGTAAACAATGTAACGGGCATGGGATGTAGCATGGGGTTCAGGAAAGTGCGCATTTCCCGTGGCCGTTCCTTCCTGGCGAAATATGCAGGCGCGGCAGTTCGCAAATGCGCTTTCACCATGTTTGTCATTTACCGTGTGCTCTTGTCCTCGAGTTATGCCGCCTAAACAGCCATCCGCAAGAAAATTTTTGAGGGAAAGTAGGTTGTTTTCACTTGCTCAAGCACAGGAGAAAGTTTCCCAGCCTGGATAACAAAAGCCCAGGAAGGGCATACGGCTCCCCAGTGCACGGCTAAAAAGGAGCTAGCCTTTAGTGAAAGTGTTGGGAAGGAAAGGGCTGCCGCTTTAAACGCAACGGGCGTTTCTGACTTTCGTAAACTAGTGCGCGCTCTAATGGATCTAGCGGGGCGTCTTGTTGTGAGGGACCTGAGTTAGAACTAACGGCTCGTAGCGCGAAGATCATGCGCTATATATCCGGCACGAGACTAGATGGCCGACCAAAAGCATTAATTGGGACACCCAAAAGTAAGCTACGGAAAAGTCAATTGGAATGGAGGAGAGTTAGCGAATGCTAAAAACAGTGCACCGGGTGAGAGCTAGCTTAGAAGAATGTAGTTAGGCGTCGAGTGCGTGGATGGAGCGTCGTTTGCAGTCGAGTCGCGCTTGCCAAGGGCGGATATAACGTACTCGTGTTTCAAATAAACGGGAACGAGGTTGCAACAGGCAAACCGCCTAATTCCCTAATAACCATGAAAGCCCTAATTTTAATACATTTTAGAATAGTTTGCACAGTCATACAGGGGAATCTCCAGCTAGCTACAAGCCCCCTCCTAGAAGGGAAACCGTGGGCGTTCCCTCGATCTAGGTGAGGACTGTCCGTCGCGGGTTAACTTTCTGCGTGACCAGGCAGTGAGGCCTGATGCAGCTGCTGGGGGAGAATGAGGCGATCGTACCCTAGCGGGCTCTTACCTGTGTCCTCTATAAAGATGCCAAAGAACACTACATGGGGAAGTTCGTAAGCGTCAAATGTTCGTGAAGGTCAAATGTTCGCTTCAGGATCGTCATCCCTTCCGGTTCCTGATGCAAGAAAAACGGAAACAAGGATAGTGACGGTGAAGACATGGACAAAGTTAAAAATCACACATACCGTATGAGGTAGGCGCCAAGTAAAACGCAACGCTTTTTGTGCGTTTTTAAAACGCTTTCTCTTTTGGTTAGCAAAAGGTTTTTGTGTTTCGAAAAGTTTTGTCGGATTTTGCCGTTTTCTAAAGCGTTGCCCATCTTTTAGGTTTTCGTACCTTGTCAGTTAAAAGAGAAAAGGAAAGCAAGGAAAGGAACGTGAAAGGACAACTAATCACCTAGTGGTGCTGACCAATGAACGCGCCTACCCGACGTAGTCGACTTGTGTGGAACAGAGGAAGATGTCGTCTTAGAGGTCCTATCGGATCGCATTTGGAGTACCTGCTGAAGACGTAACAGTTGGTTTGATGGGAAGCGGCGGGGCTGAAGTGGAAGGCTTGGATGGAGGTGATGATTAAGGTTAGGGATGTAGGAAGCAAGCGCGTCTTCAATCATCGGCTGGGTTTATTCGTCAGAAGACGAGCAGGGGTCTTCAACTTGTTTAGGTTCTTCTTGGGCATCCTTGTGACGGTCAATCGTAACTGCTTCTCGTTTACCTTGGCGGTCGATGACAAAGACCCGGTGCTTACGCTGCAGAAGCTTGAAAGAACCATCGTAAGGTCGCTCCAGTGTTCTGCATTGACCATCGAGGCCTAGAAGAACGAACGGACAAGGCTTAAGTCTTGTGAAACAAAAGATTTGCGTCGTTCTCAAACGTTTAGAAGCTTGTAGTGACGCAACCGTTTGGCTAGCTGAGGAGCATACTTCGCGTCGTAACGGGAAATTCTGGGGCTAACAAAAAGAAACCGCCACGTAAACGCAATGGATGTCCATGTTCTAACGGCGCTAGACGTGCATACATCAGCCTTCAGGGCTGACCAGATCCCAAGGAGGATCATAGGCAGCACCGCAGCTCAACTTAGTGCATTGGCGGCGCTAGGTGAGGCTTTCAACTGTCGGTGGAAAAGTTCCACCATGTGGTTCGCCTGCAGATGACAGGAAGTCGTGCGAATGCGTCAGAATCCAATGAGGTTAAAAAGATGGTTAAAGGTCGAAGATTTAAACTGCGGACCGTGGTCTGTCGTCACTGTGGCTGGACAGCAGTGTGAAGCGACCCAGCGCTCAAGGAAAGTACGCGTTACGTTTTCCGCAGCTACGTCAGGGATGGGAACGGCTTCGGGTCAACGGGCGCAAGGATCGATCGTGGTCAAAACGTAGACCATTCCCTTGGACAGGGCCAGAGGTCCCACTATGGCGAGATGAACGTGGGCAAATCGCGCTGAAACGAACGGGAAGCGACCAAGCGGAGCGGACACGTGAGGCTGAATCTTGGCTTGCTGACAGGTAAAACAGCTACGCGCCCAGCGCGTAAGCTCGCGTTGCCTCCCCGGCCAAACGTATCTCTCGGGGACGAGTTTAGCAGTAGCTTTAATGTCTGGGTGGGTGATATTGTGAAGGGTGTCGAAAATGATATGGCGAAAACTTGCTGGAACAACACGCCGAGGTCGTCCGGTGGATGTGTTTTGTAAAAGTTTAGCATCAGATGACGGCATAGGGTGTGGTACTATCTTCAAAGAGGGATCACAGAGTGCCGAAAAGCTTTGATCCTTTGATTGCGTGGCGACCATAGCAGACAAATCGATTGCCTGCTAGGCACGGCAGATCGCAGATACTCTTGAAAGAGCATCAGCGACGACGCTATGCTGACCAGAAATGTGTCGAAAATCAGACAAAGATTGGGCAATGAAATCCAGCTGACGGACCTCGCCTGGTGAGTGTCGAGCTGATTGATTTTGGAATGCGTACATAAGCGGCTTGTGTTCGGTGAGGATAATGGTGTTAAATTCAAGGACTTGTCGGAAATGTCGAGCGCTATAGGAAACGGCCAGCAGTTCGCGACTGAACGTGCCGTACTTGACATCGGCAGGTTGTAGGCGTCTAGAGTAAAAAGCAAGCGGTTTCTAGCATTCATGTGTACTTTGCTGTAGGACGGTGCCAATGACGATGTCCGATATGTCAACAGCAACACTGAGCGGAGCGTTTGGATCGAATTGATGAAGCATAACGGCTTTGCCTAAGGCTTCGTTGATGGCCTTGAACGCTTCGGCAGCTGCAGCAGTCGGTTCCACCTGACCGTTTTAACGTCCACGCAGTAGGTCGGTTAGTGGACTTAGCAAATTGACACAGCGTGGACGAAAACGTAGATAATAGTTGGGCATGTTGTTAAAAGGGCGAATAGCGGCTAAAGTAGTCGGGACCGGAAAGTCTCTGATGGCTCGGACTCTATGATCTGGAGGTTGTGTGCCAAACTGATCAACACGGTGGTTAAGAAATACGACGGAAGGCTGCTGAACTGCGCCTTTGTCAGGGTTGACAGTGATGCTATTTGTGGCCAGCTTATCGAAAAGAATTTTGAGCTGTGCTTCATGTTGTTCTTTATAAGCGCTGGCAACTAGAATATCGTCGATGTATGGATAGACGAAATCTAGACCTCTAATGACTGAACCAATAATTGAATGAAAAGTCTGTGCTGCGTTGCGAGGACCGTAGGGCATACGCAGAAATTGAAAGAGTCCAACCGGCGTGCTTACGGCAGTCTTCGTTATATCTTCCTCAGCGACTGGTAGCTGCTAGTAAGCGCAAACCAGATCGACTTTTGAGAACACCCGGGTACCTCCCAGGCTTGCCGTGACGTCAGCATGTGAGGAATATGATAGCGGTCGGGAACAGTAACGTTATTGAGCGCGCAGTGATCACCATATGGACGCCAGTCTCCTGGCTTTTTGGACACCACGTGGAGCGGCGATTCCCACTGGCTTTTAGACGAGCAAACGATGCCTGGTTGGAGCATGTGCTCGATTTCTTCGCGAGCAATTTTCAGCCCTGTCAGGTGTCCTTCACCTGGCATTGACGAAAACAGGCGGACCTCTGGTATCGAGGTGAGGGATTGCAGCATCGGTGGCGGATGGAAACGTGTCATTGAACTAAAGCCTTGCAGGAACTTGGTATTAAGCATCTGACCTATGAGTGAGCTTGTCTGGTTGGCGTATACAGGAATGATTGACTCAGTGTCGGTCA
>OX104065.1:99215595-99253803 GCA_944474145.2 Dicrocoelium dendriticum
ATTCCTAAGGACGGTGAACACGTTTGGTTGGACACACTTGCTGATATGGCTAGGAGCCGGCCCCAATGGCGTTTGTGTTGTGAGTTCCTTTGTCCATCCCCCTCCTGTTTAGCATCCCCCTCCAATCACGATCTCAATCGTTAGGCATAATATGACTTTCTTTTACGGCAGCCAGCTGTTAGCTCTCCGGAACGATGTCCATCCGTTACTGGGGACTCAGCGGGCGTGGCACTGTTTGTTGTTGTTGTTGTTTGTTTTATTTCCTCTTTTCTTGCCTTTTGTATTGCGGCACAATAGCTGAGGTGTTTTCCACCTCCAGCTAACGTGTAATGATGATGATGATGTTACCAGTTTTGAACCGAGTGAACAAAGTGATGTGGTTGTAAAGAGGAGCAGTAGTTACTAGATCTTGTAAATCGATTTTGAATTGTTCGCCGGTTGTGGCAGGGGCTTCTAAACAATGTACGTTGAAATCACCCATGATAAGAATGTGAGTGTACTTTTGTTGTAAACTGCACCTTAAAGCAGTAATTAGGTGGTAGTCGGTTTCCGGTGTTGAGTTAGGGGCGCGGTACACCAAGATAATAAGGCAAGCGTCCCTGCCATTTAACTGCAACCGGCACAAAAGAGAGTCGGGGAACTGCGAATCTGAATTCTGCACGGCTTCGCACTGTAAGTCGTTTCGGTAGTACAGGATTACCCCTCCTCCTTTTGTGAGCCTATCGTTCCGGATCAGCGACATGCCGGGTAGCGACACTTCAGCGTCCGTCATTCCCGTGTGCAACCATGTCTCGGTGATACCAATGACATCATACGAGCCGGAAGCTTGGCGATCTTTCAGTTCAGCCAGTTTGTTAGAAAGTCCCTGAGCATTTGTATACAAGCAGGCCAGTTTCTCGGTCTCTAGGAGCCCGCAGGGAGGTGAAGCTGTCAAGTGTGGGAGAATGCCGACCGATGGGAGGTCGGCAGTTATTCGTTTTTTTTGATGGGTCAATTATACCTCGTTTGCAACTTGATTCGGCCAAGATGCGTCCCAGCCTTCGTTTAGACCTACTTCAGAGTCAATTAAAGCAGCAGTCAAGTTACACTTATGTACGTTCGTCAGTATGCTTGCTGCTTCAGTTGCTTTAATACTTGAGCTGTGCAAACGGTTTGCGACCTTTAACCGAATTTCGGAAGGAAGATGTTTCCGATTTCTCCGCCATCGATCCAAAACATCCTTTGCTTGTTGCTCTGACTGAACCACAAGTTTTAGGATTCTAGGTCTGCATCCTCTATAATTCGATGAGAGAGGTATCCTGGTGAGCGATAGTGCCACAACATCATCCAAAGAAAGTGTTTCACGAATGAACCGCCATTGTTCTAAATCGTGCTTTCCGGTATCTTGAACATGGTTAGAAGGATGTTCTGGCACTCCATGTATGAAGACTGTGTTTAGGCGGTCTTGCTTGCTGTGCCCCTCTTCGATGTTTCTTCTTGATTGTCGCGCGCTCCAAGGGACATCAGGAGAGATACGTATCGCACAGGATTCGTGTTTTAGCGCGCTTGCGGAGAGCAAAACATTTTCCACGTCGGTGGAGGATTCTAGAGTTACTCGAATAAGTCTGGGTTCATCATAGTGTGTCGAGTTCGGATGACGAGTAATTCGTAACAAGTTTACGGGCTTGGCTTTGATACTCATCTGCATACACAGTGAGTTCCATTGGTCTTGGTCGTCTGATAACTTATCCCGCAATGTGATGGCGGTAGATTCAGGAACATTTGAGCATACAACAGTCCGGGCACTGTTGTTGGATCCCTTTTTAATCGATCTACAAGGTATGGTACTCATTTGTCTTAACTTGTTGACAAGTGATTGTTTGCTGTTTTTCTCTCCATTTGCGTTAACGGTGTTTACAATGGAAGAGGACGCAACGGCGACCTCTCGGTGGACCTTTGCAGCAATCTCTGCATAAGTAACTGGTGTTCTGGGAGACTTAGTCTCGACAAGAGATATTTGAGCTACAGGTACCAAGGGTTGGTGTTTGGCTGCTCCATCCTTGTTAATACTAGATGTCAGATCTAGTGGAATTTGCTTAACCAGACGTTTTGAATGGTGCCTGATTTTCTTTGCTATGAGTACTGCTTGATTCACGTAGGTACAGTCTGTTTTCGCCTGGCGTTCTACCAAAGTTGGAGAAGACAACGGAGATGGAGACATGGCTGATTGCGGTGCAGGCGAAGCGATTTGTTCAGCATTCCGTTGCTTAGCAGCCGCTACGCTTCTGTGGTCCATACTCGCTCCCATTGAAGTAATCTCATTGTTTATCCTCTGCTCTGCTTCTGCGATTAACCGGTCGCATTTCTCAGCTAGGCTAAGCAAGCACTTAACGAGGGGGATGGTGGAACACGCAGTACAGAACCAAAATGCATCTTGGGAGCTATTTCGCTCCAGTAACTGTTGTTAGGACATATTTGCACGTTTCGTATGGTACCATGCTAAACAGTGCGAACAAGCCAGACCGATTTTTACTACCCGATGACATTCTCCTAACCCGCAAATGCCTTTCGATGGGAGTCTCTTCGGTTTCGCCTTTCTGCCATTCAATTTGGTGTCGTTACCTGACCCAGTGGGTTGGTTAGCGTTCTGTATTTTTACAGCTTTGAGAGCGGCGCACATCGGTCAGGCGTGCGTGGTGGTTGCAAGGTCAAATGAGCGGTCGGCGTGGTCGCGCGGTCCGTGTGATGGGTAATGCATCCGCACTGGCTGACAAGGTCACAAGGAATGGCGAGTGACTGGAACCTGAACAGAGCGCTGAAGAAAGATTGACAGATCACAGATTCTTTCACAGCTGTGTTGAGAAACACTGGATCGGAGTAAGCTTAGGCTTTTCGGCCTGCCTCGAGAATTCTGTATCGAATGGTGTCACACAGAATGGCAATCGGCTCAATACGATTGAATTAAACGCTTGCGCTTAATCACAGATGTCAGTGAAAAACGCTTATTGATGGCACAGCTTCTAATCGCAGAAGATATTTCCACGTATGATGGATCACTGTGTAGAGCTGGTAAATCCGGTTCGAATGAGCGTACAGTGACAACGCTGCGAGAAGATGGAGTGAGGATAGAGGGGAATAATCCAAATGAACCAATAGCACGCACGGCACGCGTGTGTGAGGATGACCTTGGACGCAGCCGTTTGGCTAGCTGAGGAGCATAATTCGCGTCGTAACGGGTATTACTGGGGCTATCGAAAAGAAACCGCCAAGTAAACGTAATGGATGTCCATGTTCTAACGGCGGTAGATGTGCATACATCAGCCTTCAGGGCTGACCAGATCCCAAGGAGGATCATAGGCAGCACCTCAGCTCAACTTAGTGCACTGGCGGCGTTAGGTGAGGCTTTCAACTGTCGGTGAAAAAGTTCCACCATGTGGTTCGCCTGCGGATGACAGGAAGTCGTGCGAATGCGTCAGAATCCATTGAGGTTAAAAAGATGGTTAAAGGTCGAAGGTTTAAACTGCGGACAGCGGTCTGTCATCACTGTGGCTGGACAGCAGTGTGGAGCGACCCAGCGCTCAAGGAAATTACCAGTAACGTTTTTCGCAGCTACGTCAGTGATGGGAACGGCTTCGGGCCAACCGGCGCAAGGATCGATCATGGTCAAAACGTAGACCATTCCCTTGGACAGGGCCAGAGGTCCCACTATGGCGAGATAAACGTGGGCAAATCACGCTGAAACGAACGGGAAGTGACCAAGCGGAGCGGACACGTGAGGCTGAATCTTGGCTTGCTGACAGGTAAAACAGCTACGCGCCCAGCGCGGAAGCTCGCGTTGCCACCCCGACCAAACGTATCTCTCGGGGACGAGTTTAGCAGTAGCTTTAATGTCTGGGTGGGCGATATTGTGAAGGGTGTCGAAAATGATATGGCGAAAACTTGCTGGAACAACACGCCGAGGTCTTCCGGTGGATGTGTTTTGTAAAAGTTTAGCATCAGATGACGGCATAGGGTGTGGTACTATCTTCAAAGAGGGATCACAGAGTGCCGAAAAACTTTGACGCTTTGATTGCGTGGCGACCACAGCAGACAAATCGATTGCCTGCCAGGCAGGGCAGATCGCAGCTACGCTTGAAAGAGCATCAGCGACGACGCTATGCCGACCAGAAATGTGTCGAAAATCAGACAAAGATTGGGCAGTGAAATCCAGCTGACGGACCTCGCCTGGTGAGTGTCGAGCTGATTGATTTCAGAATGTGTACATAAGCGGCTTGTGTTCGGTGGGGATAATGAAGGTGTTACCTTCAAGGACTTGTCGGAAATGTCGAGCGGTAGAGAAAAAAAGGCCAGCAATTCGCGACTGAACGTGTCGTACTTGACGTCGGCAGGTTGTAGGCGCCTAGAGTAAAAAGCGAGCGGTTTCCAGCATCCATGCGTATTTTGCTGTAGGACGGCGCTAATGACGGTGTCCGATATGTCAACAGAAACACTGAGCGGAGCGCTTGGATCGAAATGATGAAGCATAACGGCTTTGCCTAAGGCTTCGTTGCTGGCCTTGAACGCTTCGGCAGCTGCAGCAGTCGGTTCCACCTGACCGTTTTAACGTCCACGCAGTAGGTCGGTTAGTGGACTTAGCAAATTGGCACAGCGTGAACGAAAACGTAGATAATAGTTGGGCATGCCGTTAAAAGGGCGAATAGCGGCTAAAGTAGTCGGGACCGGAAAGTCTCTGATGGCTCGGACTCTATCATCTGGAGGTTGTGTGCCAAACTGATCAACATGGTGGTTAAGCAATACGACGGAAGGCTGCTGAACTGCGCCTTTGTCAGGGTTGACAGTGATGCTATTAGTGGCCAGCCTATCGAAAAGAATTTTGAGCTGTTCTTCATGTTGTTCTTTATAAGCGCTGGCAACTAAAATATCGTCGATGTATGGATAGACGAAATCTAGACCGCTAATGACTGAACCAATAATTGGATGAAAATTCTGGGCTGCGTTGCGAAGACCGTAGGGCATACGCAGAAATTGAAAGAGTCCAACCGGCGTGCTTACGGCAGTCTTCGTTATACCTTCCTCAGCGACTGGTAGCTGCTAGTAAGTGCAAACCAGCTCGATTTTTGAGAACACCCGGGTACCGCGCAGGCTTGCCGTGACGTCAGAATGTGAGGAATATGATAGCGGTCGGGAACAGTAACGTTATTGAGCGCGCGGTGATCACCATATGGACGAGTGTCTCCTGGCTTTTTGGACACCACGTGGAGCGGCGATGCCCACTGGCTTTTAGACGAGCAAACGATGCCTGGTTGAAGCATGTTCTCAAATTCTACGCGAGCAATTTGCAGCTTGTCAGGTGTCCTTCACCTGGCATTGACGAAAACAGGCGGACCTCTGGTATCGAGGTGAGGGATTGCAGCAGCAGTGGCGGATGGAAACGTGTCATTGCACTAAAGCCTTGCTGGAACTTGGTATTAAGCATCTGACCTATAGGTGAGCTTGTCTGGATGGCGTATACAGGAATGATTGACTCATTGTCGGTCACAGTACCTATAACTGTTTGAAGATCAATCAGATGACGTGGCTTCGTATCAACAAGCAAAACGAAGTGTTGCAGGAAGCCAAGGCCGCGAATTAGCGTCTGCACATTGGGACGAGAACGATCCGTTTAAAAGTACGTCGTAGGTTTAACTTAACTTGCGCTTTCGTTGAACATAAACACAAATGGGGATGCCGTTTGCTGCGCGCAATGAACCAGTTGCTTCTTTCGTAACATCATTGGAACCCCGTGGGATAACGCTGACTTCTGCGTCTGTGCCAACGAGATGGCCTACCACGTACTGCGCTCGGTGACGAAGAAAAGGCGATTGAAGCGGCCAGCAACATCCGTCGCCCCTACGTGCTGGCCGGCCCGTTGCCTTGCGTGTTGCTCTTGAAGGAACAGGGCGGGCGACACGATCTGGCCTGCTGACCGAATCGCTCGTAGTACCAACAATAACGACCTAGAGAGAGATTTCGAACGTGATCTAGGGCGAGCGACTACGGGAACGATTACGGTGGTTGGATCCGGACTGTTTTAGGTTCCCTAGTCGTTTGGTAATTGCCGCTACCTGCGCCCTTAGTTCTGATACCTCTGTACTGGAAGTAGACTGAACTATAAATATTTGGGCGTTGGATTCCCAAATACTGTCAGCAAGGTCGGCACACTGAGAAAGAGGCGCATCCTTTGCACAAAGGGGGTTACACATGTTACGTGGCAGGCGACAAATCCACCGCCCTTTATGGAAAGAGTTCCCAACTGAGAAAGAGGCTTAGCTAGAGCCTGCATTTTATGCAGCAACTGAGAAAGCTTTCGCTCACCTGGCTTGGATTCACTAAGAAACTGCGTAACGCGAGCATGACCTGGTTTGTCAAATCGCATTAAGAATACGGCCTTAAGCACATAGTAGCTGTTCTGATATTCGGGAAGCTGCAAGATGCCGTGGACGTCATCGACGACTTGCAGAGGATGCACTGCTACAAAGCAGTGTAATCTGACGATGTCAGACTTAACGCCGTGTAACGAAAAAATGAATTTTAGCTGATTAAAACAGGCCTTAGGATTAGTCTTTTGGAAATGCGGGATAGGGAAAAGGAACCCACTAACCTGATAGAATCTCGGTGAATGACCTTCATGGTGAAAACTGTGGAGCTTGCGAATGTGAACCCAAATAATAAAAAGTAAAAGTAGAAGGATAGAGAGATTAATTTACCGGATCTGAAAAGAAACATTTGATGAAGGGGAACAGGGGATTAACATCGCTTCTGCATTCCGGCTCGGCAGGAAGCAAGAGGACCCAACCAAATTTCGTCCCCTCAAAGTCGTGTGTCAGGCGGAAGAGGAATGCCGACGTATTCTGCGACGGACCTCGCGTCTCAAAGGTGAGCCATATTACGTACTACGTGATCTTTCTCCAGAGCATCGGATAAAAATGAAAAAGGCTGTTGAGGAGCTACGAACACACCGAAAAATGGTGAAACTGACCTTCATATTGTGGATTTTTGCGTCGTTCGGAAGACCCTGAGAGCCCGTTGGAGACCCATTCTTCTCATCCCGGGACAATAAAACACACAAGTTGACTATTTGTATTAACCGCCAATGTGCGCAGTCTGAGGAATAAATTAGATGAGATTCAGTTGATTGCCTCAGAGACCTGCCCGGACTTAATGGCCTTCACTGAAACCTGGCTATTCACCGACATCACGGATTTAGAGGTGTCTATCCCTTGTTATCACCTCTCCCGATCCGATCGACAAGCAGGGAGGCCCGGCGGTGGTGTAATAGTCTATTGGAAGACTGATATTAAAGTGCACGTAGTTGAAGCGATCAGCGACAAAGACGATGAGTTTGATGCACTCTGGTGTCGTGTTCATGATGGTCGGGGTTCTCTCTCATTTGGTGTTGTCTACAGAGCGTCTTCAGGATCCGGAGCCCGGTTGGTGGACTCGATCAGGAAGCATGGTGCACGAAAGGATTGTCTTATCGTTGGGGATTTCAACGCTCCTTCTGTTGCCTGGAACCCGTTTCTTCGTGATCGACCTACAGAATCCTTCGAAGCTAAATTACTGGAGACCATTCTTCATTGTAATTTGCTCCAACACGTCACCATACCAACTCGTATTCCTCCAGATCAGACGCCGCATATCTTGGATCTCGTACTCTCCCCAACACAATCAGACATCACGAACCTTTCAGTTCTACAGCCCATTGGCAGCAGTGATCACTGTACCGTCTTATTTCAGTGGTCACCTCGCCGCGCTGTCCACCGTCAACGTGCCGACCGTCGGAATTTCTGGCGTGCCGACACAACTAGTTTGAAGACGGCGGCAAGCATTGTCGATTGGAGTATCCCTGAACACCTCAATGTTGACGAAGCGTGGCATCACTTGTACTCCAAGCTGACGTTACTCATTGAACAGGTCATCCCCTTCTCCAAAAGAAGACCCTTCTCCAAAGGCCCTTCATGGATCGACCGCGAATTGAGACCAATGATGAAAAAAGGCGAAAACTGTGGGATCGTTTCAGAATTACACGAGTTGAGCTTGACTACTTTCACTACAAAACGGTCAGGAATGCTTGTAACACAAAAAACGAGAGAAACGCCAAAAGTACGAACTGTCATTAGCTGCGTTTTCTAGTACAAACTCCAAGGCGCTCTTCTCATACCTCAAACGAAGCACTAAAGCTGGAAGTGGTGTCCCCGCCTTGTCTCCCTGTGTGCATTTGGACCTAGTCTACGAAGACGGTGAGAAAGCTAGCCTTTTGGCCCAGCAATATTCCTCAGTCTACTCTACCGAAACCCCACTCCTAGATAGCGTTGCACCCACTCCTCCTTTCCTGCTGGAGCACGTGAATGTTTCCACTGGCGATGTAATGAAACTTCTACTTGACCTAGACCCGTATTCCTCGCCGGGTCCCGATGGTTTACACCCATTGTTCCTTAAGACCGTGGCCGGACACATTGCCGCTCCTGTATGTCAAATTTTCCGTCGTTCCCTTGAGGTCGGGCGGCTTCCTACTGCTTGGAAGATGGGAACGGTTAAACCCATTTACAAAGGAGGGGACCGACAGAATCCAGCCAGCTATCGTCCCATATGTTTGACTTCGATTTTGTGCAAAGTTATGGAACGGATTCTGAAACGGGCCCTTCGCCTACATCTCGATGAGTTGGAGTTCCTATCTCATGCCCAACATGGCTTCCGAAGGGCGCGTTCATGTGCTACAAATTTGCTGGTAGCTAGGGAAAAATGGGCAAGATCCTTAGATGCCGGTAAGCGTCTGGATGCTGTGTTTGTCGATTTCAGTAAGGCTTTTGACAAGGTCCCACATGAGCGGCTCCTCTTCAAACTCCGGGGAATCGGCGTCACTGGCAATTTTCTTTCATGGGTCTCCGATTTCCTGCAAGGTCGTTTCATGCAGGTCAAAGTTAACGAAGCGCTTTCTGATCAAATTCTCATGACTAGTGGGGTCCCCCAGGGTTCTGTACTCGGCCCCGAACTCTTCAATATCTTCATCAACGACGTGCCATCCGAACTGCAGACCGGCTGCTTAATCTACGCGGATGATCTGAAGCTGTGGATTGAGGTTTCCAGTCTGGAAGACCCAGACATACTTCAAGCAACACTCGATCAGCTCCACGATTGGTCACTAAAGTGGCAGTTGCCCATTAACCATGACAAATGCGCTATCCTCCCAGTCGGTGCTCCTGAGTCTTTTGGGGCTTACCATATCGGTGGTTTCTTGCTCAGAAAGTTCAACCAAGAGAGGGACCTTGGGGTGATTGTGTCTCCTTATCTCAAATCAATGGAGGACACCCGGAGGAGGGTCGCATCAGCATACAGAATACTTCACGCTATACGGAGAGCCTTTTCACGCCTGACCCCAGCACTCTTCAGATTACTGTTTGCTTCTCATGTACACCCAGTTCTCGAGTACGGATTGTCTGCTGCGTACCCGCTCACTAAGTCCGAACGTGACATGATCGAGAAGGTTCAACGGCGTGGATCCAAATCCGTTCCAGAGCTTCGGGACTTATCCTACCTCCTCCGGCTACAACGGTTGAACCTGTTCTCTTTGGATTATCGTCGTCGCCGCGGAGGTATGATATTCACCCGGCGTATTCTACGATGTGGGTTGGGGAGTGAGCTGCAATCGTGCTTTTGTCTAAACACCAGTTGCGCAAATCGAGGCCACCGGTGGAAACTTTTCAAACCGCGGCGACTCCGTGTACGGTCCGATCTGGCCCTATCCACCCGGGTAGTGAATGACTGGAACAGCTTGCCAGAAGCTGTCGTCGATGCGGAGACTGAGGAATGTTTCAAACGACGGTTGGATACCCACTCTCTGAGAGCGCAGGGATTCTGCTGCCCACAATACAACCATAGCGATCTTCTGCTGAACCTTGTTCCGCAATGATCCCAGCAACCCTCGCAATGTCCGGGATGTGACGGAGCTGACCAAGGAACTACCTTCTGCTTTCTACTAAGCAATGAACCAATGAACCAATTAGCAACAAACCAAAAACGTTTTTTCGTGGTCACCAATTACAGCGCGAAGATCATATGCTATATATCCGGCACGAAGTTAGACGGCCAACCAAAAGCAATGGGCAGAACACACAAAAGTAAGCTACGGAAAAGTTTATTGGAAGGGAGGAGAGTTAGCGAATGCTAAAAATAGGGCACCAGATGAGAGCCAGGTATCGAGGATGTAATTGAGCGTCAAATGCGTTGATGGAGCAACGTTTGCAGACGAGTCGCGCTTGCCAAGGGCGGATATCGTACTCTTGTTTCAAACAAACGGGAACGAGGTTGCAACAGGCAACCCGCCTAATTTCTTAATACACACGGAAGCTCTAATTTGAATATATTTTAGAATAGTTTACAAAGTTATACGGGGTCTCTCCAGGTCACTACAGGCTAAGGATCCCAACGCCGGGCAACTAATGACCCTTGTGGTGCTTGCAAGCTCTGTTTCCTGTCGTGAGAATAAGCGGGCGTATGCATTTCTCGATAGATAAACAGGCAGCGGAAGATTATATTGTTGTTCGTTGGGAGCCGTCAACTTCCCAGAGTGGGTTGCTAGAAGCTCCGGCTTAACGAAAGTAGCGTCTTAGCAGTAGGGAAGTTGATGCTGGGGACATAGTAATCGGGGTAACCCGTAACATAAGACGAATTACTGAGAATTGCGAACTACAACTGCTGCATACCGTTTGAGGAAAAGCGTCGAGCGTCTGCGCAGGCAGCGCATGATTGGGATGCTTGCCTCATTTGCGATAAAGAGCAACAGAATGCTGTGTAAGTGGACGTGAATTGGGTTCAATGCTGCGACTGCAGGCACTGGTGTCACGAAACCTGCGTGGACCTATGGGAACCAGATGAATAGTACCAGTGTGTGGACTGTCGACGAGTCATGAGGGACGTTTAAGCACTACGTGCATGCGTCGGTAAGCGGGTGTTAGAAAAAGGTGTGTACATCCAAAGGTTTTGAGAGTCGAATATGCAAAAGCATGAAAAGGCAAAACAGTTTTTGCAAATTTAAAATACGTAAAAGGTTTTGCAAGCGGAAATGTGCAGTACTCCATGTATGCCTACGTGATGTTGCTCCTTTATGAGTAAGCTTTTCGTGCCGTTATGCATTGCATTCGATACATGCCATTAACCGACCTTGCGTTCCTTTTCTTTTTCATGACACCAACCGGAGAAGCGGCATTCCTTTGGATGAAGATGCCTTCGCTTGGAATGTGCCTGCGTTAACTTTTTGGCAGTTAGGGAGGACACGGATTGGAGCCCGTTAGGATCCCTTCGCCTGCTTCTCCCCCAGCAGCTGCATCAGGTTTCACCACCTGGTCTCGCAGAAGGCTAGCCCGCAACAGATAGTCCTCAATTAGATCAAAGGGTCCTAGTGATCACTCCGCAGAGGCGACCGCTCACTAATCCAGAGCTATCCCTTTTGTTTGTTGCATGATGTGCAACCTATTATCTAACCTCATCCAAGGTTGAAGATTCGATTGCTAGAGGATGTGCTGGCTGGAATGTTTCTCTTGGTTGCTTGTGTCCATTAAGCAGTAGTACTTGCAACGCGGTATCTCTGCAGCCAGGCGGATCGTTACATGCAATTACTGTGGACTTCCAATTTCTCAAAGTTGGTTCGCTTTTTTGTTGCCATTCAGCTAACGGGCTTGCCTTTTATCGCAATAAAATTGTATCCCGTTCCCTTAAGTTGCCTTGCCACTACATTATGGGGTTTCAGGTAATGACATTTTTCTGCCGTCATCTGCGTTCCAAGGGTTTGAAATCGCTCGCGCAAAATGGATGACCTCACTTCATCCACCGAATAGGATAATAGGCGGCGTGCAAAGGTTAGTAATGTAGGTACCGCGACTATGTGGTCATGGCGTGTTAAGCAACCTTAGTGCTGCACTTAAGCGAAGCGCTGCGGTCTGGTTTTGCCAAGCAGCAGTGTCTAACTGCCGCTTACTGATAATACCTCCCGGAGGAATTTCCGCGCTCCATAACCACACCACAACCCTGATGAAGTCTGAGTGCGGCTTGTGTTCCTTCATGGGAGTAAGAACAAGAGGGTCACCATAACCCGGCTAAATAGGCAGCTCAAGTCCGGGCCTACGCTGCAAGGTTAAACGCGGAGGTTTAGGATCAGGTCTCCAGGAAGGTTAATAGTCACTTAGTTAAACTTATGGCACCGTGACCCTTCGACCAACTTGGGCACGCTGAAAGGCAGGCCTCAGAGCCACCATATGCCACTACAATAATCCATACCTTAAGGTCCTCAGCAAACAATAGAGATGATACATCAAAGTCCGATGGGCGTTCATGTATTGTTAGGGAGAAGTGCATCGGTCCGAGTACGGAGTCCTGCACAGGCTTACGGGGATCGGAGAAAATTTAAGCACCCGTTGATGTTTCCAGCCAAGGTGCTTGCATACTTAGCGTCCTCTTACCTCTAAGGGGATGTGTGAAACTCCAGTGCAGTAGAGGTAACCGGTGAACGTACGTCGTGATTACGTAGACAGTTTCCAATGCCTGTTGACGGCAGTGATGGGGCCGGAGTCCATTGCGCATGCGGAAGCTATTTGGCGCATCCTGCTACTTGGTGCATAGTGTCAGAGCTGGGGATGCAGTCGGAAACGCTTATGCCTCTAAAGTACATGGGCTACACATACCGCTGGGGGAATCGAAGCATCCGTAGTTTATGCACTATGCATGCCGTTATCATAAATACCGGGAAGGGACTTTTCTAAAAATAAACATGCGGAGCTTAACTGCCGTGGACGTCCAACCGCATGTAAAGTGAGCATGAATATGTAGCGGCCATGTAAAGCGCACCTGTCGCACACCAGTTAACTGAGGTAGGGGTATCACACCCATGCTGCGTAAGAACGATCATGAAATGGGTACACCATTATTTAGGGGAAAATATTTAGCTCCTTCATAAAGGAAATGAAAATGAGGAGTCAGTAAGGAAGTGGATCCGTACTGTCGATTGCTGTAAGATCAATGATTACTGTTTACAACGGAAAAGAGCAATATAAAAGATATCTCCCGTGACATAACCAAGGGTTGGCTTGGTCGAGATGGACCGATTATGAAACAGCTGCATGCGGCTTAGAGAAACCAGGTAGCGCGGTCAACGGAATAGTCTAGATATACCAGGCGATGTCATTGCTGAGATAAACCCAATATATAGCAGTTACATCGGGCATTTTGAATCCATGTAGCATCGCCCAAAGGTCGTAATATAGCGACAAAGCAATGGTTTGTCTGTGCTGCACAAATAATCAAACGACTGCATCAGGCTATGAGATTCAAGGTGGCATCGCCCACCGATCTGAGTGTAGCTACCAAGCCATAGCTTGACTGAAATAGACCATTTGTATATCGTTTGCATCAAGTATATGTGGTTCTAGGTAGCATCGTACACAATTCAAATTGGAGCTACCATACGTTACCATGACAGAGGTATATGAGTTGTGAAACGGGTGCATTAGGCTTTGTGAATCTATGTAGCAGCGTACACGTTCAGATTTAGCTGGGACTGGAACGATAGGAAAATTTCTTGTGTGTTCATTCTAGAGCGGATCGTGGAGCCTGGAAATGATAAGGTGCGACGAGATCTTGAAAGATCAAAAACGAAATACACCCTGCTCTCCGAATTCATTCAGACTGCTGTGACGTTACCGGCATTGAATGAGAAGTGCGAACGCTCTGTCCCCATTACCTCTCGAGCCCCATGGAGTTTTCCACACCAAATAAGTAAACCTCTCCCTATCCGGACCGTCTTCTTATGACGTTCTCTACCTTCAAACCTTCTCTAATCGGACTGCCAACTCTGTGCCCTGTAATAACCTAGTCTCATCTGACCGGTCTGCTTCTTTGACCCTTTCCAGACCAGCAACATTTAAACGGTCTAGACTCTGTAGACTCAAGCTATATCGCACTTACGTTGACAGCCTGCTAGACTTATTCACCCTCTATTTATATAGTCACCTCCACCTCTCGACCCACTCCATTTGCCCTCCTAAAATTAGCTGTTGGACTCAATGTCGTTTCGCCGACTAATCCTGTCTCGTCTGTTTGGTCTCCTGCTTTGCAACTTCTCTCAGACTCCTGTGACATTACTAGCCATCGTTCAGATGACAGCGCCGTTCGTATCCAATCATTCTTCAATCGGACGTTTGAGTCTCTGTCATCCGTAACTCAGCCTCAGCTGATCAGCCAAATTCTATGGGACTGCTACCAGGCTACCGGGATGTTAGCGGTCTAGGCTTCGTCGATCCAAAGCACTTCCTCCCTCACCTTGATATCCTGCTGAACTTGTTCGCCCTACGTTGATATAACCACTTCTATCTCTGACCAGTCCAATCCTACTGACTCCACTTACCTTCCCAAATGAACCATAGGACTCAATCACAATGCGCCGACCAAGTCCAACCTCGGCAGCTCGGTCTTCTTCTCTCCTACTTCTGCGACGCTGCCTGCTATGCTCGGAAGACTGAACGCTCCGTGCCCATTACCTCTCGAGCCCCGTGGACTTTTCCACACCAAATAAGTAAACCTCTCTCTATCCGGACCGTCTCCTCTCCTTATGGCCCCTCTACTATCATTTCTTCTCTAATCGGACTGCCAACTCTTAGTGCCTTGTAATAACCTAGTCTCATCTGACCGGAATGCTCCTTTGACCTTTTCCAGACTAGGAAGATATACCGATCTAATCTCTTTAGACTCACAACTATGTCTTGCTTACATTGACAGCCCGCTAGACTTGTTTACCCTTTATTAATATAGGCACTTCCATCAGTAACCTGTACTCTCACATCTTCAATCGGATGACCGACGCTTAGTGCCATGCCCTTCTTTGTCATCATCTGATCAGTGTAATTCTCTGGGACTACTACGAGGCCTCCGGATGTGTCGACTTCTCGAGTCTCGTCTGTTTGGTCTCCGGCTTTTAGAGTTCTCTCAGATTACCGGGATATTACCGGTGCTATTTCAGCACTGAACGTTTCATACTTCGCACGAGAGCGTCCTTGGCTCACCACACTTTAGTAGTAAACCTTTTTCATCCTGACTATCGTCTCTTAATTGCTCTCATGAGTTACTCTTCGCACTGCCGTCCGCATTCTTCCGCTCATAGCTGATTCCTTAAATTTCCTTTTCTTCTTGGAACGTTGCTTTACCTATGTTGCTCCCGCATTCGGTCTCAACCTTGTTGTCCTTAGTTTCACCTAAGATGCCGCTCGCATTCGGTCTGCTGTCATCATCATCGGTTTACCTGTTACTCTCCAATAATCATATTAATCGCTTAACGTTGTCTACACGCTTTGTTATACCCTTCTTTCTACCTAGTAGTTGTAGTCTGAGGCACACCAGCGACGTGATGTAAAGAACGCGCTTGCAAATCATGTATACTAAACAAAATTACATAAATTTTAATGTATCATAGGCACCGTTGCGCGCCACCAGTCTGTGTTTGTGCTTCCTGCTTCGTTGCTGTCTTTCTGTTTGGCTGCCTCTTGTCCGTTGCCCGTTTTCTCTCGAGTTTTCCACAGATACATCCGCCAAAACAAGAAGGTTTATCCACTGGGAATAGTCGACCCACTTTCAATAGCCAGCTGGTTTACATGCTTGTTCTTTTCTCCGGGAGATGAAGAACCCACACATCGTTCCAAATGGAGCTCTTTCCGCCATTCTGGAGAAGCTACCACCACGGGGTCTAAACAAATGGGTTTAGCTCGCCTCGTACTCACAGTAGAACAATTTACTCACCTGGAATAATGTATTTACATGGATCCACTGTTCCACAACCGGAGACTGACAATTCTGGCGTGATTACATTCACTGCCTCAAACATTCCGATTCTCCAGTCACCTGGAGCTTTTCTGATGTCATTTCACGGACAGCACTGCGCGCGCATAAGCGGCTTTTCTGATGATTTTTCCTGGAGCTCTCACTTGGTTATGGAGACAATTACACTTACATTTGAAGGAAATACTTGTCCACTTCGCGGAGAATAGCCTTTATTCCTGTTTTGGACATATTCAGACACAAGAAACAACTGCACTCACCGTCCCTATGACAAGTCCAGCATGGATAGCTGGACACGGGTTGCGAGCCGGACAATATAATAGAAAAAGCCGGCCTCTATTAACAATATGTTTACTCACCCGCATCATTATCATTCGACTCTGCGACTCTTTTACATCATTGACTGGCTTCAACGACTATTGCCGGTTCAGTACTAAGCCATTTGGCCAACCAACGAAAAATTTTGGCTGTCAACTGACTGCGAATAATAGAGTGCAAAATCGGTCTATACGATGTATAGCCGACTAGCACTACAGTTCAACGGAAGCTACGACAGTGTTCCAGGACGTGGTGGGTTTTCGCCTGGCAAGCGTTCTCCCTATAAAAAGCCACAAATGTCCGCTTAACAACACTGCAACGTGGCGGATGTGACTCGCCACAAAATAAAGTCACTGCTATACATTTCACACTGACGCAGTCCTCAGCCTCCAACATCGAACCTGTGCAACTGATTTTACTATGAAGAATGCTTTAGTGGAGTACCGATCATCCCGGCTTCGTAATGGTCATTGATTGCACTAAACCTTGTTCGGGCTCCTGTGCTCATGGATCACTACATGTCAAATTTACCCCCCACTTGTATCTTGACGCAATAGTTTTTGCGCGCCACGGCGCCATTATGATCCTTGGTCTGACTATTACCTGACAATATGCTCGCTCTTATGGACTACATCTTTTCGTTTATTCCTTTCATTGTAACGAAATGTTTTAATATTCCAAAGAAGCTGTGCTTGTATGCATATTTGATCATGCCTTTTAGAGGTGTGTCTCGTTTTACAGAGAATATACTATTTATTTATTTATTTGTTCACGTTCCTTGCACTGGCGGTCACCACTGTGTACATCGCGTAAAGTACGAAAGACATAGAAAAAGGAAGATAAAGAGGAAGGAACTCATTCACTACGCAACCCAGAAACCTTGCTATGCGTTGCCTGATACTTAGGAAGCCACGTGTATGGATATGGTTCAGCGATGCTGTGGTGACGCCTGGTCACGGTACACCTGAATGCTAAACAGACATAACCACTGGCACCTAATAGAGGGCTGTAAGTTATTTCACCACGTCTCGGAATAGCTACCAAGCGCTGGCATGCCTTATTAAAAGGTTGCATAAGGCCTTCTGAATCAAACTAGTATCGTCCGCAAACAAGAATAAAACTAACACGCGATGGCTTGCTCGATATATACCAATGATAACACGGTTGCACTAGGCGTCCTGACTATAGGTAGCATCGTTCCCAGGCCAGAATGGGGCCAAGACGCGGTGGTCGAAATGAGATAGACTATCTATAGCACGGTTGCAACAGGCTATGAGTATCTAGGTGGCATCTTCCACCGATAAGAATGGTGTTAGGAACCGGTTGTTTGGCTGACATAGACCATTGATAAATTGATTGTGTCAGGATATATAAATGTAGTTGGTTTCGTCGATTTCAGCTTGCAGATACCAAGCCTTAACTTGGTTGAAATAAACCAATTATAACACAGCTGCATTATACTCCTTGAAATTATGTAGCTTCGTCCAAGGATCAGAAGATAGCAACCAAGCGATGTACTTGTCTGATTTAGACCAAATCTAAACCGGTTGCATCAGCCTTAGTGAATCCAAGTAGTATTGACCACAGTTCAGAATACAGCTAGCAAGTGCCGGCTTGCCTTAGACTGTGGTCCATAGACAGCTACCAAGCGAATGCGTATCTAAGGTCGACCAATTAAAAACTGGTTGCATTAGGCTTTGTGTATCTAGGTGGCGTCCTCTAGGGACAAGCATAGAAATACCAAGCAATGGCTTGCCTGCGATACATCAAGTATAAAACGGTTGTATTTGGCTTTTTGAATCCAGATACCATGGTCCACCGAACAACTTGGATGTACCAAGGGTACGCTTAAATGAGATACACCAATTAGAAAATAGGTGCTCCAGACAAGGTGATTCTAGGTAGCTTCATCAACCGACAAGGACAGGCCTACAAAAGGATTGCTTGGCTGAGGTAGACGAATTATATGGCCGTTGCATCAGGCTATGTGTGGCTACGCACCATCGTCCAAGGTTCAGAATTGCGCTCCCAAGCGACACCATGGCTGAGAACGACCAATTATAAGACGCTCGCACTAGACTTTGCACTCCTAAGTAGCTTCGTCCGCAGATCAGCATAGGGCTAGGAAGAGTTGGATTGGCTGCGATAGACCAGGCATACAATGGCTGCGGCAACCTTAGTGAATCTGGGTATCCTGGTCTTCAGATAAGAATACGGCCAATAAGAGACGGATTGCCCAAAATTGACAAATTATCACACGTTTGCTTTAGGATTTATGCATCTAGCTGGCGTCCCCCGCAGACAAGAATAGAGCTACCAAGCGACGGCCTGCCTGAGACTGACCCATTATTACACGGTAGATTTAAGCTTTGTGATTTTAGCTGGCTTCGTCCGCTGAGTAGTATAGAGCTATCAAACGATAGCTTGCCTGCTATAGAACAGTTATGAAGCGGTTGCATTAGGCTTCGTGAAGGTAATTAGCATTGTCCAATATGCTGAGTGGAGCTACCAGGCGATGGCTTAACTGAGATGGACCATTCGTAAAACGGCTGCTTCAAGCTACGTGATTCTAGACAGCTTCGTCCATAACATAGGTTGGTGCTACGAAGAGTTGGCTTGGTTGGGATAGACCATTTATTAGACAGTTGCATCAGGCTATGTGAATCTAGGTATCATCGTACAATTTTCCGAATGGAGTTACAAAGAGATACCATGGCTGAGATAGCCCTATTATAAAACTTTCGCATTAGGCTTTGTGAACCTATGTAACATCGTGCACAGATCAGAATGGTGCTACCAAGAGGCGGATTGGCTGAGGTAGACCAATTGTAAGGCGGTTGCATCAGTCTTGGTGAAATTACCTAGCATATTCCTCAGGCAAGAATACAGCTATCAAGTGCTGACTTGCCTGCGGTGGACAATTTGTGCAACGGTTGCATTAGGTTTTGGGAATCTAGGTAGCATCGGCCGCAGACAAGAATTTAGCTACTTTGCGGTGGCTTGGATCAGATAAACAATTTATAAAACGGTTGCATCTATCGTTGTGAAGCTATGTATCATCGTTCACAGTGGATATTTGTACTGGCAAACGATCGATTGGCTGCGATAGTCCAAGTATAAAATTGTTGCTTCAGTATTTGTGAATGTAAGAAGCATCGTCAACTGACTAGATTAGAGCTAACAAACGATGGCTGGGCTTAGGTAGGCCAATTAAACAGGGTTGCAAGGGGCTTTGTGAATCTATGTAGCCTCGTCCACAGACCAGAATTTACGTACCAAGCGGTTGTTTGACTGAGGTAGACAATTTCCGCAACGCTTGCACAGGCTTGGTTAATCTACCTCCTTGTGACTTTGAAACTAATTCTGACCGTAATTACTTGAATACTGGCAAATTTCTAGGTGGTACGACTATGTTGTCTGAACAAGCGCACTTTTCTCTCACGTTGGCCAAGTATAACATACGCTTGCAAGCCTTTCACGTACCCAGTAACACTGTGGACTCCATCTGTTTACAAGTAGTTTACTTGACATATACAGAGTACAAAGCTTTTTCACCAACCTTCATTCGTGGAGGCTTGTACGCTTATCCGTTGAAACCATTAGCAGTGTGCCTTCGCCGACGCATTAGGCTAGCATAATGAATGTAATTTGCTTAACGATTCACGGTGGCTCTGACCATAGCACACGCTACGCATCCTTATTCCACTTGGATTTCAACGTTACTTCAGCAATTTCAGTTTTTCAGGTTCATAGTTGGGCCGACATAAAATGGTTCATATATCAGGAGCATTCTCTTGCGTCTATGAGCTTACCTTTTGCCAGCAACAAAATCCATTAAAGGTAACTATAGCTTCGTATGAGCCTCCTGTTATAATTTGTATACCGCCACACAAAAAACGTTGGCAAAATTAGTTAAAGCGCTGCATTCACAGAGGATGCCACATACTTTGTGTTGGCATCTTCTGATTTGGAGACGGTATCCTTCATGAAGCCTCGGTTAAACTGGGAGGCACAACTGGAGTAAGCATTCTTTAAACTATTTAGTGATAGCACGCAGCTTCAGGTACGTGATCTTTCAACGGATCAAGGATTGCCGTTCACGGAATCAACTCGTCTATAGATTCCCCCTTTTCCATAACGTACATGATAGACTGAGAGTGGCTAATTTTTGAAATGACAAATTTGCCTGTAGGGACCTTGTGTTTTGGTACTCCAGGCTAAATGGTGATGCTTTCATAACTGGATTTGAAAGAGGTGTGTATAGGTCGCGTTGTGCTTAAGTATTTACAGAAAATAATAGTTGGTAAGATTTATTAGTTGGAAATTTTGCTTTCATTCATCGCGATTTCAAAAATACAATACTCAGACCAGAGATAGGTATACCCCTTATCCAAGCAAGTAAGTTACTGCAACCATAACCTTTAAATGCTTGAACCCATTGTATTAACACTTATTTGCTCCATAAAACAGCCGTTCACACTTCACTTGTATTTACCATTTGCCTGGTTTCGATTATGCCTTGAACTTCAACTAGACCTGTAGTCATCACTATAATTTATCATAACCGTTTTCATGATGCAAATCCATATAGCATTATCTTCTATTTCCCACACCTTAATACCACCAAAATTAAAAATATACTCTGCAGCCACTCAAAATATGTTGGATGTTACCGAGGACAATGGAACCGAAACCCTTTCCCGCCAATACAGACATTAGCCCTTCACTGATAGACTACTTCACATTTTTAAATGGCCGCCACGCGCTCTATAAATTTCGCGTGGTAGAAGAAGCCCCTCCAGCGGTAACTGTGCGCATTACTCGGCAACTCGACTTTTTGGCGTGCCAAACTGTTCTGGCTTTTTAGCTGTCACATTGTAGAAAACGTTGTCTGAATAAACAGTTGAAACGGAATTTGGCTGTTGTCAACTTTCCGCTGCTTCAAGGCAACTTGGATCGAGTAAAAGGGTACTGGGCCTAGCATCTCGGTGCTTACTGGTCATTTTTGTGGTTGTTCCTCTTTTTACTCCTTTTTGCACCTAGTTTTGCCTTTTATTTTGGTCGTTTTGCAGTTTAATAAGTGTTTTAAAATTCGGTTCCGTTTTCCAATTTGAACATGGTGCTACAGGTCGTCTCGTTGAACCCAAACGTCATCTCTTGTGCGCAGCATGGTTTTCGGCGGGCGAGCTCCTGTTCTTCGAATCTGCTTGTGGCCCGTGAAAGCTGGGCAAAACCATTAGACGCTGGGAACCGTCTGGATGTTATTTTTGTCGACTTCGGCAAGGCCTTTGAGAAGGCTGCTCTTGAAAGGCTCCTTTACTAACTACGATTAATCGGTGTTTCTGGGAACGTTCTCTCTTGGATCGCCGATTTTTTGGATGACCGGACAGTGCGAGTCGACGTGAACGAGACTTATTCCGCTCCTGTGCTCATGACTAGCGGTGTCCCACAGGGATCGGCCCTGGACCCAGAACTTTTCAAGGTCTTCATCAATGACCTCCCGGGGGAACTTCAGTCGGGCTGCTTGATTTACGCTGATGACTTGAAATTGTGGATGAAGGTATCCTGTCTTGACGAGGAGGACCGATTACAAGTTACACTTGATATGTTACATGAGTGGTCAGTCAAAGGACGATTGCTCATAAGTTGCGATAAGTGCTCTGTCCTCCCCATTGGTGCTCCTGAGCCTTTCGGGACGCACCACATGGGTGGGGCGTTCCTCTGAACCACAATCCTTGAAAAAGACCTCGGCGTGTTGGTGTCAACTGATCTACGGACTACACAGGACACATTACGAAGGGTTGCTGCTACCAACAGGATATCCCATGCCATACGAAGAGCTCCTCGCGATTGCTTCCAGCTATCTTCCGACTATTGTTTACTTCCAATGTCCGCCCCATTCTCGAATACGGATTACCTACCGTCTTCCCTCGCATGAAGTTCGAATGTGACCTCATTGAGAAGGTTCAACGGCGGGAAACGAAAAACATCTTGAAAGTACTGGACTTGCCTTATCCCCTGACACTTCAGCGGATGAATCTGTTCTCCCTGGATTATCGCCGACGTCGAGTTAACCTGATTTTCACCAGGCGCATCCTGAGAGGAGAGATGGGGACGGAGCTGCAGGCGTGCTTTCAATCCAGTGCCAACAGTTCAACTCGAGGCCACAACAGGAAACTGTTTAAACCCAGGAGACTCCAGGTTCATCCTGCTGTCGCTCTATCAACTCGCGTAGTCAACGACTGGAACAAATTCCGAAGCATGTGGTCGATGCCCAGACTGAGGAATGTTTCAAGAGAATGTTAGGTTCTTATCTTTTGGGGATGATGGGCCCTTGCAGCTTCCAGTGTAGCTGTCACGGTCCCTTGTGGATTACCGCTTAACGTCGAATCGCGGCCTCCACACAACGATCGGGAAGCGATGGAGCTGACAAAGGATTTCTCCTTCTGCTCTCTACGATCCTATGAACCTATGAACCTATGAAAGGAAATCCTTGGTCCTCGCTTGACGAGGCAAATGCAGCTTGCGGCAATTATACCTGTTCAAGGACAGTTACGGATTCCTCTAGTGATATGCGGTGTGGTGTTTGCTCCCGCTGGTACAACAAAAGTTGTACCGGCCTACCCGCAAACAAGTACGAGCTGCTATCATCCAGTTAAAACCTCTTCTTAGATGTGCTGAATGCTACACTCATCAAGCAGAGCGCATGGCTATCATCAATGTTGAATTCAAAGCACTGGCATCCAGATTCACCGTTGTTAAGAAGGTATTAGCCGAGTTTGCCACCCTTGCTCCTTACAACCCTAAAGTAAATACCCAAATAAATATTTTATTTTCGAATTCACCGAGGCACGATAATTCAGGTATGATCCAAATTGATTATGCAATTTGAGTATGAAATCCCTGCGTGTTGGGAAGGAGGATTCGGTAGCGAACAGTGCCCCTGCTGACGGTCCCGCGGGTGATGGGCCATTCATTCTACCAAGCGCCCTATTCAAGCGTAGGTAACTGACTCAGATGCCTCAGACGGCATTGTAGACCATCGACAAATGGCAAATCACGGGCTCTTGGGCCAGAAAAGAATGAGCGAAAAAGCGCAAGGAAAGAGCGCAAACCCACCGTCTCCAAACCAGGAGTTGAGAAATTGCTCAAGGTGCATGCACATGCTCTGGAAACCAAATCGGTTGCTGAAAGCCCTCAGTTTCCCCTAAGGCTGTGCAGGCAGGGATTTAAAAGCCCCAGAAAAAGACCTGCGGAGGTACCCACTATAAACGCCACACTCTGTCTTCTGGGGGTACAGGTCGTAGAGGCGGACATGGACTTGGAGCCACGGGCTACTTCGCCTGTCGGGCGAAAGAAGAATCGGGCCAGACCTACCCATACTTTTCAGACAAGTTAGAAAATCGCCAAGAATGGTGAGTCAACCAAGCTAGATCATAAGAGTTACGCTGCAGTTGCTTCAGCTTCGCCTGCTAAGGTGCGTCTAGTCTCATTGCCTGGGGCTAAGCCAGCCTCTGTTCATTTGAATTCCAAAACTCGTGGGGTACCTACACATGTGGAGGTGATTCTTTCATGGATAGCTGCATGATATTCCGTAACGCAATAGAATCCACACATATGCCGCACTTTTTGCCGCACGTAGGTTGGACGACCTGCAGTGGCTTTAAATGTGCGTAGCATAGCTTCTTCCACCTGCGTTTCTTGGTGTTACTGTCAGGGAAATGACTGGATTGGGTCACGTCCCAGTTAACGCACCAAACGCTCGACCTCGCTAACTGCGTGTAATCCTATCCAAACCAGAGCAACGCAAAGCGCTGTGGCGTTTTGCATTCAAACTGATGGGTACTTTGTTAGCCTTCAGCCAGACCTCCCGCTAGCGGTCAGGCTGAAGCTAAAAGCGGTCAATAAGGACTTCCAAACCAGCGAGCGGCCGGTGAACAAGGTTTCCGGTTGATGAGCTTTTGGATGGTCAGTCGGCTGTCGTTTTCCGCCCTACCACTGCCTATTCTGGTAGATCACGACCCATGGCTGGATCTAACGAATACGTTCAGATAGTGCTAAGTGATGTATGCAGCCTAAGGAATAAGGTGCAGAGTTAGGCCTGCTTGTAGATGGTCACAGCCCGAGATACTCGCATTCACTGAAACCTGGCTGTCTCAGGACATCATGGATGGTAATGTACGTCTGTCTGGCTAGGCAATATTTAGATGTGATCGTTTCGTTGGCCTTCAAGGCGGGGGCGTTACGCTTTGCGTTACCTGTGGTCTTGACATTTTGCGTACCTACATGTTGCAGACAAAAGCTAAGACTGTCGCCATCATTCATCAAGCCATAAAATATTTCGCTAAGTTGCTTGCAACGGGTGAGATGTCAAATACGCGCAGCAGGTATCGGAAAGCGAGCAAAACATGAAAGCTGTTGGAAATATTTTTCTTTTAACATACAAAGTTTATGGTCAGTACACTCAACGTACAATATCTTCATTTACATCGTTCCAATCAATTTCCTTCGTGATTTTGTTCCGTCTTGCGCTTAATTTCTCCGACTCCCAAAATGTTGAATCCAGCGCCCAGTATAACTTTGTAGGACGTACCTGCAACACCTTTATGCCATTTGGCTTTCACACTAAGAAGCATTTCTAAGAACATTTCAAACAAGCCGATGTATTGATAACTCTCTATATGAACAATCTGCCTTTCCAACCAGGATGCTAGTCTTAAGACAAATGGTAGTCTAGAAGCCATTCAACAGACGAGTAGAGACGGGCGACCGATGACTGTGAATGCTCGCGACACGACTCCGTTATATAGCAGCACAACTAAAGTGGCTGGCTGGCCGAACAACCTCCTCGTGGTGCCAGCTGGGTGGTTGGGGTTTATCCCCTTCCAGCAAATAGTTTGGCGGCAGTGTTCCAGGACGTGGTGGGTTTTCGCCTGGTATGCGTTCTCCCTATAAAAAGCCACAAAAGTACGTTTAACAACACTGTGACGTGGCGGTTGTGACTCGCCACTAACTAAAGTCACCCATCGCTTATCCGGAAAATCGCTTCAAGTCCACAGATAGGAAGCCTCCATTTAGCACTGGCGACACCTTCAAACACATTCAAGCAAAACAACAGGAAAAATTTACTAATCCCATAAACGAAGCTAAAAACGCCTACATGCAAACCCACATACATTCATATTTAAACATATGCAACAATCCCATCATACATTAACCGATCACATTTTGTACTCATAACATGATCATGCCTGCGCAGGCGTGCCACGCTTAGTCGAGAATACAAAATTTATTTATTTATTTATTTAATAAAAGCCACCGTAACATGCGCTACAACTATATCTTACCTACCGTTTATAATGGCACTTCGAGGTTGTGAACTCCCCTTCGCTATATCTTCCTAATTATGGCAGTAGGTGCAAAAACACGAAAATGAAAGGTACCTTCGAGACGTTGTCCCAGCTCGACTCATAAAGCTTTGGAACATTATGTATGTACCACGTCGATTTAACCAGAATAACCGCAAATCAAATTGTGATCAGGGTGTATGTATTGGTGCAACGTTGAGGAGCCATTCACTAACGTTTCTCATGGATATTTGAGAGCATAGTAGTTGTGTTCCTCTGTAAATATATAGAGAAAAGTAGGGTAGCAGATGGTCATGGATACCACGGAAGACTCTGAACCGTGCAGTTGGAATAGCAAGGCAGATTAGAACTAGGTCTGGTAAGAGCTGCAGACGGACAGGCAGAGTATATAAATTAAGGGAGACTCTGATTTGACAGAGTGTGGTGGTAACCACTTCAAATACCTTAGTAACAGTGAAAAAGAGGGGCAGGCAAGAGGAAGGAGATCAGGCTTGGACCAAACTCGTAGGGGCATACGCGACTGATGCAACTCAGTGTTGGGTGATGTTTGGTAGTTCAAGAGAGAAGTGATAGTAGACCAAACAGTATCAGTGGGTTACTAAGCAAGCAAAGCGCCAGCCGTTAGCCAGAAGTAAATAGGCGTAAGGTAGGTTAGGTTTGGAGAAATCGGTAGGAAAGCCAATGCTCGTTGCAAACACGCAAACCAGTGATACATAGCGTTGGAAAATCTAGTCACATTAGGAATCAGGCTTGGTAAGATCTGAAAAGTGAGTGGCGAATGCTACAGCTTAGGGAGACCCCGAATGAATTGCTATTATAAATAACCAATTCAGGAGCCTTGGTATTAGTCGAAAGAAAGGGTTGAGCAAGAGGAACTGAATGAGTCTTTGAACAAAATTGCACTGGCACATCAGACTGGTGCTACTGGATGTGGGGAGTCTTTAAAAGGTTCAAGCTAATTCTTGGTAGTCCAAATAGAACAGTAGGCTAAATAGGGAGACGATTAATTCGCCGTTGATCAGCAGCAGGTATGCGCATGGTAGATTAAATAACGTCACATTGGTAGTGGACTAAAGGGTCACCTTCAGTTAGCACATTTGACGAAAATTCGTGAATATAATATGAAAATTATTAGGAATCCGACGATTGTAAGTTAGGGATCCGGAATTGAACTGCTTGCTGCATGTTTGCGATGCTTGATACATGTAAATAATTTTAAAAAGTGATTGCTTGTAATGTTGCCTTGCTTGGTCTTTTAACCGCCGCTTTCCTCTGTATCCGTTTGTATTTGCCTTCGTTCAGTTATGTTACCTAAATGCAGCATCGTCCATTGTACTAAGGAACGGAAACTGAGTAGGCGCGCTTTTTGATTTTGAACGGGTGCTTATATTGCTCTCTCATTTACTTTGCAGACATCCGGTCGTGCGTTCTCACGGAAAAAGAAGTGCAAGCTTGCTAAACCACTTGGGCCTAAGTGAGAGATGGACGTTATACTCCCAAAAGTATTTGACATGAAGTAATATGCTGAAGCGAAAAGCCACATGGACCCGACGAGATTCCTCCATTTTTGCTGAGAAATGGCGACGCTTAGTTGATTATACTTGCTACTCTAGTTACCACCAGTTGGGACACTGAATCCATGCCAGCAGATTGGCGACCGTCAAATGTTGACTTCATCTTTAAAAGGAGTTAAAATACCAGCACAGAAAAGCAGACAGTATTAGTTTATTGGTATTTCTTTCAAACTGCACACGAGCATTATACGTGGACGGCTTTGTGGTCCTCGTGTGATGCACACTGACTTCCGCGGCGACAGTAGTTGCATGGACTCCATATTTACTATTTGTTAAGCAGCCACGTTTATATGTGCCCAAATAGTGTAGTTTGTAGTGTACCGGAAAACACGCTGTTTCAGTATTTTGCAACATTGGATTTTACGTTTGTTTTAACCTTCAAAACGTCCACTTACTTTACTGACAGCACACCCATTTTCACAAAGCTTTTTGGTGAATACCTTGCTGCACCGTTTCTGGCTCTGGTTGATTCGCTTCCTATTTTTGTAGCCTGCACAATATACGTTGAGTTCATTCGCCTCCAGCTTCTATACTGTCCAGTATCTGACATGCCTTACGTGT
The DNA here is from genome assembly GCA_944474145.2 of Dicrocoelium dendriticum. Lineage (NCBI taxonomy): Eukaryota > Metazoa > Platyhelminthes > Trematoda > Plagiorchiida > Dicrocoeliidae > Dicrocoelium > Dicrocoelium dendriticum. The sequence goes on from OX104065.1 coordinate 99,243,254, forward strand.
CATTGATTACCGACTAGTATCCTAGGCTCCGCCCTACAAGTTTCAGTGAATTGAAATCCATCTACTAGTTCATTGCTCGTGTCAACTAGTGTTATGGTTTATCCGTAAAGGGCACGCCAGAAACATTCCCTACAATCCTGCACTCTTGACTGCGACTCTGTAGGCGAGCTAAAGTCCTACGTAAAGTTCTTCCTGTGATCTGCACGACAAGGGGTGCACCAGAGTTGTTCTGTATCTCCTTTCCTTTTCAACCTTTATATAGTAACGAAGACAAATGATTTATCTGTACAGCCTATTCAGGAGCGAAGATAAGTTGCTATCTACCGAAACTTGAGTTTATGGAGGACAGCTGTCCTGCGTCAGACCCGGTGGTTATGCAAGCAATTTCGACACAAGTCAAGTCAAGCATGTGCTTTACGCACCCTCGAGGGGTCAATATTCAGATCTATGACACGCGCCACGGTTGGCAGAGCAAATATTGCCAGAGTAGTTCACTAATCAGTTCTTAAAAGCCTGCAAGTGTAATCGTACAAAAAGCGCGACAGTTAAAGGAATAAAGATGTACCATAGGCCATTGCGAAAGTAGTTGGGTTTGTAGAACTGTCTTGCTTGCCGAACAACCTCCTCGTGGTGCCAGCTGGGTGGTTCGAGATTTTCCCGTTCCAGCAAATGGTTCGGTGGCAGTGTTCCAGGATGTGGTGGGTTTTCACCTGGCAAGCGTTCTCCCTTTAAAAAGCCACATATGTCCGTTTAACAACACTGTGAGGTAACGGATGTGACTCGCCACCAAATTATAGTCACTGACGCATGCTTAATCCTGGCAAAGCATTGTATTCCAGCAACGTTTTGCTCTACTTCTGGGGAGCTTTGGGCCCGTGTTTGACAAAGGAACAAACGAAAGGCGTATGAACTGAGAAATCAGTCACCGGCCCCCAATAAGCGCGATTCTCTGAAGTTGCTCCGCTGCCTTGTGGATAGGCTATTCAGCAAAAGGCCCGGGGTGGTGTCCCCTAAGTCAACACCCTACTTCGGCTTGGGCAGCCGGGTAGTATCGCGCCCGCTGACGAAAACATGGACATTGTTGTGTTGTGTTTTCCTTTACTATTTCTGTATCTTCGTTTGAATCCTGTGGTTTCTGATGTCATTATGTCTATTGGTAGACCTTTGGAAATATATATATATATGTATATGTATATGGTTGACGGCATCCGGGTTCGGACTTGCTTGTCACTGTGGCCAGCCACAGGACGCCTGCGCCTACAGAGGGACCATGGATGGCTTGCGCTGCACCACCCACAGCTTCATCCACACACGCCATATCCAGTGTAAACCCGAAGGAATAAGACAGGGAGGCATACGGATGGGAGCCACGTTTCATCAACGGCGCCGGCCCACACTCCTTCACAGCCAAACACAAGTACGCTGTATTTGGGGAATCAATAGCACACAAGGCGGTGGCTGGACCGTAGTCCGCTCCACACTGACTGTATGGAACCAATCTTTGAGCCTAGCACGACCACAAGGACCGTGCACCCCGTCCCCTCCAGCAACGACCAACTGTCTCCTGCAGCCAGTATGGACGAGGTGGTGGGTAATAGGCAGGTAGGCACCTTGTCAACGTGTACGTCAAGCGCAGCTACACATGGGATGTCAAACAAAAGCCAAGCACTCAAAATGCCGATATCAATTAAAGTAAACGTATATGACGACTTAAATACTCGGTAAATGAGCATGTAGAAGAAATTGATTCTAAGTGAATCCGTGATAAGTACAAAATGTCCGAGTTATTTAAAAAATACCACGCGATACAATTATGCAAGTTGACCACAATTTCCATGAGCGACGTGTGCAAGTTGGGAGGAGATTATCAAATACGCAGAACAAACCAAATAAAATGGAATGAAATTTAGACAGCTTAAAAAGACCTAGTTTAAGCGTAAGTTGGTTTAGCCCAACTGCGGTGAAGCAGCTACCTGGATGCAACATATATATATATATATATATACTACTGTCTGGTCAAGCAGGAGGTTAACAAGCATCCGGACAAATTGATGTGAAGGAGATGACTAACCTCCCTGAATATTTTAGAGGAAAGCATTTTTGGGGAGTAGACATGATTGGCAACAATGCTTTGACGGTTTCTATCCTTGAAATTCCACTACACCTGGATATATTCTTCACTGAGCTGGCAATTACTTCCTTCCTCAAAAACATGGAAAAATAACTGGAAAGCAATAGGTCCAGTAGAATAACACACATGTAGTGATAAAACGCTGAATCAAAACTCGGGGTACGGAAGAAGACCCGAGACGTGTAACCTAGAATAAGAGTCTTCTAACATTAGCGAACCTTTGTTCACGTGAAGGGACCACGTAATGATGATCGTACATGCAATACTCCATGATTGCTTATTGTTATCCATTTTCACTAACTGACTTAAAATCGATAACCGCGAAATTCGAATTCCAATTCGGGTTTTCATACTATGTCTAGCCTAGCTTGCTTGAAGCCTACTTTGAATGCGGTCTCGAACGTATTACAATTGGCGTCGCGGGCAGATTTTGAACCGACTCAGCGGAACCAATAGAGTAAGCCCACTGCATAGCGTCAATCCCAGGTATTTTACTTAAGTGGAAGTCAAACATTCACCGTCAATGCAAAGTTGTGGACACTGTGTCAGGATATGGTGGTAGCGCGTTCCTTTGTGTTGTAACGCTTCTACCTTACCTCTGCTCTCCACCACTGACGACTGTTGTACTGTTTCTAGCTGCCCTATGAGACTGCGACTGTCTGACTTCTCAGTCACGTGCCAACCCAACCGACGGAATACAGAAGACCAAGGCTCGGTAGACAGGGAGTCTATCTACACCAAAGTTAACTGTACTTATAGGTAGCCGAAACATGCTAATTTAGGAGGTCAAGATCGCTCATTTTTGTGCTTCCGGTTTTCAGCCAGTGTGCGTGGGTTTTACTCCCCGGGTTTATCCTATTGACGGTATAGTTCGATTCGTTTTACGCGGACTGGTAATTTCTGGCCGATCAATTCTCAGTCGACACCCAACTTTAGCCCCGCTTACGTCTCTATTACCGCCCTATTCAACTTAGTTGCTCTTGCCCATTTTCCGCACTTGGGCTTGGCCGTAGCTTTTTACCCTGGGGTCCACTTGTAGCCATCGCGGTTGCATTCTTCTTCGACTTGGCCTGCATATCACGTCGTGTGGCGTCTGTGCGACCGGCTGTGTTTCGCGTCGGGGATCAGTTCTGTTTTCCAAACCAAAGGTATCCAGTAGTATGTCACTGTGGTGCCGCTGGTTCTTGATCTCTTTGAGATTTGCCATGCCGCTGTCGTAGATGATTGATGTGTCTGGTCCACTTGTCCTTTCCGACCATCATCTCATAAATAACTTTACGCCTCTTTCCGCTAACCCATCTTTCCGGGGTCTGGAAGTTTCGTGCATACACCAAGTCGCCAATCTTGAACGTGCGAAGCCTGTTATCCTGCCCCCTTCTTGGCTGTCCGTTGCGTTTTTCAACATTTCTGGGAATCAGGCTATCAAATATCGTTCTAACTTTTCGTCCAAATAGACAACCAGAAGGAGATCTACCCTCCGGTGTGTTTGGATTCGGAGTGTTTCGATACATTCTCATAAACGGCTGAATGGCATCTCGTGACACTCACGTTCCTTCCGCTTTGAGAAGAGCACGTTTAAAGGTATCTACAAACCGTTCGGCTTGCCCATTCGATTGTGGATGGTACGGCGGCGAAAACTTGTGCTGGATTCCGTTTTGTCTGCAAAATTAGCTGAACAGCGTTGAGGTGAACTGGGCTCCGTTGTCTGTAACCAGCATCTCCGGGGTGCCAAAATACTGGAAAAGTTTGTTCAGCTCATTGATAGTGTGCTGGGCGGTAGGATTTTGCATCAGAATCACCTCGGGCCATTTTGTGTAGGAATCAACAAAAATCAAATAATATTGACCGTTGATTGCTCCCGCATAATCCAAGTGGATTCTCTGCCAGGGTTTTTCCGACTCGGGCCAAGGGTGCCACGAACATCTCGGAGGTGCCTTTGCCGCTTGTTGACAAGATTCACAACTTTGGCAGAACTGCTCGAGTTCTGTATCCATTTGAGGCCAATACACAAAACTTCGCGCCAGTACCTTAATTCGGCTGGTCCCCGGATGTCCTGAATGAAACTGCTGTAGTATTCGCTTCCGCAACTTCCTTGGTACCACGACTCGGTCTCCAAACATTAGACAATTGTCAACGACCGAAAGGGATCCGCGTCGATTAAAGAGAGGTTGTAACTCATTCAAATTTCTGACACTAGACCAACTGGACTGCACAAACCCTATCACTTTCAGCAAGATATCGTCTCGAGCCGTCTCTGCACGAATCGTGTCCGACGTTACCGGCAAATCCCTTGCACTGTCAACCAGAATGCGCTGAACTTCTGACTCGAATTTGACAGATGCAATCACGCAGTCATCGTTTTCCTTTAAGTGGGAACCGAGGAGGCGAGATAGAGCGCCACCTTGGCCGAGTTGTTGAACAATGAACAATGATTTATAACGGGTAAAAAAGCATATGCTTGACAGGTCCCGTAGGGTGGTTGGAGCAATAGATAAAATGGAAGGATAATCGAACAAGTAAATCGTTTTTTAAGCCTCTACAGATTTCAACGCACCACTTCATAATGATAGTTTGAAGTATGGACTGGATGTCTGCACCCAAAGTAGAGCTGTTATATTACCGCAAATGTGGGAAAAAGCAATCAAAGGAACAGATAACGCTCACTCGTGTGTTGCTTCCGTTGAGAGATGTGTTACGTTACTCCAGTTTGTATACATCCATGTCGCTCATTGGGACACTTCTGTATGTAACATCACCGCCACTTTGCGGGGAGGGTCAGTAACCTCATGATTTGGGTCTCGTTATTTCGTCCTCCGAATAGGACGTGCTATGCCAAATAATGCAAGTTGGAAAGTGTGTCATCTAGGCGTTTTTTAAATAGTGCCAATGTGGGGGCAAGGACGACGTGAGTGGGGAGCGCATTCCAAGCACGGGACACACGGAGTGAGAAAGAGTTTCGTCGACAATCAAGTCGGCTGTAGTGTGTAGCCAGTTTGAGCTGATGACCTCTCAGGTTGGTATTTTGGCTCAGCTGCAAGAGACTGCGACATAGGTGATTTGGATTCATCAGTATTAAGTAGACCATGATGAGGTCTCCTCGGTGACGACGATATTCACCACTGTACAATCCCAGAGACTGCAGTCTTCGTTGGTAGGGGATGTGAAACAGGCCTCTGACGAGCTTCGTTGTTCTACGCTGTGGAGCTTCAAGTGCACTGATGTCGCGCTTGCGCCAAGGACGCCAGGCCTGGATCGCATACTCCACGTGGGGTCTCACGTAAGCGCTCAACATTTATGGAAATACAGATGGTTCGAAATTTCCGAAAGCCCTCCGTAAGAGTCCGAGATGTTGACTGGCACTTTTCGATGCCTTTTCGGCTTGTCTGGAGCAGCCAAGGTCGTCCTGCACGATCACTCCGAGGTCGCATTCCAGTTGTTGTGTAGATCGAGATTGTATACTGAAATCGTAAGCCAGCAGTACGATTGCCCATCTCTGTAAGCGGCTTGCTGTGAAAACAGGAATGCCTAACTTTGTTCCAAATATCGAGAGTAGAGGTTTGTGGTCTGTGATCAGTTTGAAATGTCTACCATATAGCATTTTATGAAATCGTTTCACTGCAAAAACAATCATCAGCGCTTCCTTCTCAATCTGGCTGTAATTTTTCTCCGCCACTCTCAGCGACCGTGCTGCGTGCGCAATGGACTTTTCTTCTCCTCCAGGGAACACATGAGAAAAGACAGCACCTACCCCATAATTGGAGGCGTCCGAAGCAACAACAATCTCCATCTTTGGGTTGAAGTAGGTCAAAAGTAAATCAGAACTGAGCGCTGTTGTAACTGTAACAAAGGATTGTTGGCACTACTTTGTCCAGCGCCATTCTTTCCCTTTCATCAGCAACTGGTTCAGAGGACCTCTAGTCTGATGTAGACTTGGCAGGAAGGCACTATAATGACTTATAAGATCGAGAAATGAACGAAGTTCGGCAACATCCCCTGGTGGTGGCATTTGCTTGACGGCTTCTATATTAGCGGGCTCCGGACGTCTGCCATGTTTGTCAATGATGAACCCGAGAAATTTGACACTTTCCATCAGGAAAGTGCATTTTTCCGCTCGTAACCGGAAACCAGCTTCTTCTAGACAAGTGAGCCCTTTCTTTAACGTGGCCAGCAATGCTTGTGGGTCAGACCCCATAATCAATGCGTCATCCAGGTATACTGCGACCCCAGGGATATCGTTCAGCAGCGTATCCATGATTTGTTGAAAAATGGCGGGAGCAGTTTTCACTCCGAATGGCAACCGATTGTACTGGAAAAGACCCAGATGCGTATTGACCGTCAATAGAGTTCTGCAGTTCTCGGCTACTGGAACTTGTAAGTAAGCATCAGCTAGATCGAGTTTCGCAAACAATTTTCCAACGTTAAGCTTGGTGAACAAATCTTCAGGTATAGGCAAAGGGTACAGGTGGTTCTCCAACATGGAATGTAAGCCGGTTGAAAAGTCAGCACAAATACGTACCTTACCGTTTCCTTTCTTTATCACAACGATGGGTGCGGCCCATTTGGAGTAATGTACGCGCTCGATTATGCCTTCCGACTGCAACCCATTTAACTCAGACTCCACTACTGGTTGTGTTGCGTACGGCACTAGACGTTTTGGTCTAATGACTGGTCTGGCGTCTGGTTTGAGGTTCAGCTCAGCTCTAGCTATCCGGCAGCATCCAAGACGGGATTGGAACAAACTTTCTTGGCGTCGTTTCAGTTCTGCAATTTGACTGTAAAGTTCGAGGTTCATATTCTGCGTCTCTGCGGATTTCTCAGCTTGTAATTTCTGTCATATACTGTTAACTGACTGGTCAAGTAATTTCAATTCCTCTATCCAATCGAGACCCAGCGAATTCAATCCTGGTTGATCTGTCACAAAACAGGTTGTACGAATGTGCTGATCACGGAAACTGACCTGACAATGCAACTGTCCGAGAAGTTTCAAAATACCGCCGGATGCGTTTCGTGCTGTGTGGTCTGCGTGGACAAGTGGTGGTCATCCCAGCATACACCATGTGTCTAGACAAATCAAAGTGATGTCTGACGCAGTATGCAACTGCAGCTTAACTTCCTTATCGTTGATCTTCAAAATTGTAAATTTACGCCTGCCGACACCGTCAACCTTGAAAGTCGCCGTCACAGTTTTGGCCTCGTTGTGACATCGGAAGCGCACCGGGATTCGACGCCGTATTCCGCTCATTGTTGGTCGCTTCGCAAGACAACACGACTCTTTTTGTCCTCGCTTACCAAAACGATTACAAATGTGATTTGGGAACGGGCAGTTTCGACCAAAGTGCCATTCCCTGCAAAACCAACAAACAGAAAAGCGTTTAGAATGTGGTGAACTCACATCAAACCGATTATTTCTGAGGACTTCTGCTGACCCTGCAAATGATGTCCTGACTACTCTGGATAGAGGACTGTTGGATCATTGCAGCATCATGCTTCAAGTTCATCAACCGTTGGCATTCGTTCGTCACTTCCTGCAGTGTGAACTCGGGATTTTGTTCATTTCTGCTCAGTACCCTTGTTCGGGCATCCGCATCTTTGGTTGCTTGAAGACCACACACATAAATAAGGCACTTGTACTGATCAGCTGTCATCTTGTGAAACAGCGACCGTTCACACTCACGATCTACGTGACTCGAGTAAGTAACCCAGTCTTCGTCGTCTCGCTTGGTCATTGTCAGGCACTTGTATCGGATATTGAATAGTGAGGACTGCTCTCCAAATATCTGGGACAAAGTAGCAACCGCTTCATCGAAGGTTAAATCAGTGCTCGTTTTCGGCAAGATGAAATTCATAAACTTTTCGTGCTCGGCCTGACCCAATTTCCGCAGCATGAGGCGTACTCTCTTGTCCTCTGAAGCACCGGTTAAATCAACGCGGAACAGGTCTTCGTATTTATGGAACCACGATTCAAAGGTAATACCGGCATCAGCATCGTAACGGAACTCACAAACTTTCTGGGTCAAGGTTTCTGCTGAGGGGCAACGTTCACTTGTTCCTATTACCGAGCCTGCCTGTAGTGACAAATTCTTGGTCAGCGTTTCGACCAACTTGGCCTGTGCTTTCTCAAACTACGCCTGCTGCTGTTGCTGCAACAGAGACTGCAATTGCTCAAAACTGACTGACATCTTTGGGTTCCTCTGTCTCCTGTCGCCACAGTTGTAACGCTTCTACCTTACCTCTGCTCTCCACCACTGACGACTGTTGTACTGTTTCTAGCTGCCCTATGAGACTGCGACTGTCTGACTTCTCAGTCACGTGCCAACCCAACCGACGGAATACAGAAGACCAAGGCTCGGTAGACAGGGAGTCTATCTACACCAAAGTTAACTGTACTTATAGGTAGCCGAAACATGCTAATTTAGGAGGTCAAGATCGCTCATTTTTGTGCTTCCGGTTTTCAGCCAGTGTGAGTGGGTTTTACTCCCCGGGTTTATCATATTGACGGTATAGTTCGATTCGTTTTACGCGGACTGATAATTTCTGGCCGATCAATTCTCAGTCGATACCCAACTTTAGCTCCGCTTACGTCTCTACTACTTTGAACAGGGTAAAAGGGGACTTCCTTGCATTTTGAGGTGTATAATGGTAGCCAACATGATTTGGAACAAGCTGTGAGGTTGTCCAATAGGGTTTGTAGCTTGTCCGATGACTTTATGCTTGAATGATGAAGGCCAAAGACTACGTCGTCCGCATACTTCAACAAGTTGGCTTCTTCAGGGATGGGCATTGAGGTAACGTAAGCGAAAAACAAGAAGTGGGACAGCATAGCTCTTGAAAAACACCAGAGTGCGGTGATTGAAGAAGAGTTTTACCCCGTTAACCTGGTAACTTGGGTGCGGCTGGTAAAATAATCTATCAACAGAAGAACAACAGAAGTTTAGACTCCGGAAGTAATTAGCTTGCGCAACATGTTTTTGGTTCACATAACCAAAAGTTGCTAAAATCCAGTGGACAGTTGCTAATCGGTTTGTTTTTAAATAAATAAATAAATTCTTTATTCTCGTGCAGTGCGAGACACGCCTATGTAGGCATGCTCATGTTAAAGGTACAACTAAATGTCGGGGAATGTATAAAACATGGTGAAAGTTAGCCATGAACCTTGGAGCTGAGAGTTCATACATGTATGTAGAAGTGCATGTGTCTATCAGTTATTCCAGTTTGAATATGTGCCAACACAATCGTGATTGATCGCGTGGATAGTATGAGAAGGGTTGGGAGAAATCCGTGATGGGAGTGTGGTTGGTTCGTTGGGCAATCATGGGGCCGTGACTTTAGTCAGAGGCGAGTCACATCCGCATCGTCGCAGTGCTGTTAAACAGACATCAGTGGCTTTTTATAGAGAGAACGCTTGCCAGACGAAAACCCATCACGTTCTAGAGGACTGTCGGCAAACATTTGCTGGAACAGGATAGACCCGAACCACCCAGTTGGTGTCACGGGGAAGTCATGTTTTCGTTGTCGAAGGAGCAGCCTGCGATTGCTGACAAGCCATAAGCGAGCGATTGGAAGCTTGACAGACGGGACCAAGGGTTAGGTAGTTATGGAGTGATTCTAGTATGTTGTAGTAATCATTTGTTTTGAAGGCTTTTTTGTAGACGGGCCTTGGATGATCCAATCCTCTGGATAAGGACATCCAGATCAAAATGTCCAGTGATATTAGACAAGGATGGGAGCGAGTGTGTTGGAGATCGGATTTGATCCACTTTTGTCTTCGTAGGTTTATTCGGTCGCAGACAAACAGACCAGATGGGATCCTTGGTACGTTTCTGTTGATAACTTCAGACCTCGGGAAAGAGAAGAGAAAAGCAAAGAAAAGGTGAGTAGCAGAGACTAAAAAGGAAACCTGTGACAACATGCTGTGCGAATGTAAAAGTAATACATGTTACATGGTAAAAGTGATACTTGAAGAGCAAAGAAAACATTTGGTATTTTGTGCTCTGCGACCATCTAAAGTATCTATGCGGGCGAAGGTTGCTTAATCACTAGAAGCAGGGATGGAAGGATGAATGAGGACAAAGAGAAGACGGTGGCAAGCGAAAGAAAAAAGAGAAACTAAATAGGAAAGCCTAGAAATGGGATGAATGGATAGGTACTAGTTGCAAAGTTGGATTTGGAGAATCCGCTGGCGATTGGGTTGCTACAAGCAACCTCTATTGAGACCTCAGTTCACTTGAGGTGGACCTCGGCCATTCAGATCAAAAAGACCGTAAGTAAAATGAAAATTATAGTGTTGCGCATCCCAACACCGGCACCCTAAGACCGCGGTTTTGTCCTGGTTGGGACATATCGGTTGGAGATAGCCTGAGTTGGGCTGGAATTCAGAGCCTAGTCGCTAATGCTTGACGCCATAGGCACTATGCCACTG
>OX104065.1:99253813-99573165 GCA_944474145.2 Dicrocoelium dendriticum
AGGACAGCCGAATATGCTAAAGGTTTGGCGCAGTTTTGATACAGTGGCATTGGTGGTTGTGCTATCCATGAGAAATACTTCAGGCCACTTGCGGTATGAATCCACTATAATGAGGGAACTACTGCCGTTGATCGGTCCTGCAAAGTCGACGTGGATGCGGCACCATGGCTTAGTAGGTTTTGGCCATGAATAGAGTTCTGATTTTTGTGGCGCTTTCAAGACATTGGAGCACTTTTGACAGCGTTTAGCTATTTCTTCTAGCTGTTTGTTCATGAAGGGCCAGTATACAAAACTGCGGGCAAGCACCTTCATCCGGTTGATTCCAGGATGCCCGGCGTGGAACTGCCGAATAAGGCGCTCCTGAAGTGCCTTGAGGATGACCACTCTTTCCGAAAATAGTATGCAGTCGTTTACAATAGAGAGTGAGTGTTTCCTCTGGACGTACTGTTGCAACTCGGCAGATGGACATGAACGTGGCCAACTTGTTCTGTGCAATTGTGTAACCTTCTTGAGTATTGGGTCCCGAACCGTTTCGGTTCGTACAGCTTCTGCTGTAACTGGTAGACCGTGCAATGCATCAGTTACCGGAAAGTTGACGTCAGGTTCAATCTCGACCGAGGCAATAATTGTGTCCTCATGTTCTTGCTGATGGGCATAAATTAGGCGTGACAGTGCATCCGCTTGGCCAATGGAAATTTTCGACTGGTAGTGGATCTCGACATCATACCCCATTAAGGTAAGAGTCCAGCGTTGTAGCCGGTTGTCTGTGTAGGCCGGGATGCCCCTTTTCGAACCAAAGATAGTCACCAAGAGCTTGTGATCTGTCAGAAGCTTGAAGCGGCGGCCGTATAGCATTTTGTGGAATTTCTTGACCGCGTACACTATGGCCAATGTTTCTTTCTCAATCTGGCTGTAATTCCTCTCGGCCTTCGTAAGTGTTCTGGTGGCATGGGCGATTGCTTTTTGAGATCCATCGGTGTACGTGTGTGAAATCACTGCGCCAATCCCATGGCTTGATGCATCTGTGGTTAGGACAATCTCTTTGGAGGGATCAAAATGAGTCAAAAGCAAGTTTGAGGACAGCAGTGTCATGACCCGTTCGAAGGCATTCGGATGCACAGTTCGAAGTTTGGCCTTTGGCTAGTGGCTTGTTTAACGGGGCACGCAGGCGGTGCATCTCGGGCAAGAATGCGCTGTAGTGGCTGATGAGCCCACAAAAGGAACGCAAAGACTTTAGATCTGTTGGTGGAGGCATTTTTCTAATGGCTTCTATGTTTTTCCAGATCTGGTCGACGTCCATCCTTTTCGAGGATAAACCCGAGGTATTTGATGATCGGCGTGAAAAATGTGCATTTATCCTCATCGATCCGGAAACCGTACGAATGTATACAGCCAAGTACTTCATCCAAGCGGTTGAATAGTTCTTCCGGTGTTCGACCCATTACTATGATATCATCCAGATTTGCAGCGGCTCCAGAAACGCCCGCTAGCATGGTATCTATCAACTGTTAGAAAATGGCTGGCTCCGTTTTTACACCAAATGGCAAGCGGTCGTATTGGAATAGCCCATGATGAGTGTTAATCGTCAACAACTCCCACGAGACTTCGTCAACGTCCACTTGAAGGTAGACATCGGATAGATCAAGCTTAGCAAAGTACTTACCACCATTGCATTTTGCAAAGATATCTTCCGGTACAGGTAATGGGTACTGGTGGTCGTCCAGCGCGGCGTTGACGCCAGTTGAGAAGTCAGCGAATAAGCGTAACTTGCCATTTGCTTTCTTTACTGCGACAATAGGTGCGGCCCATGATGAGTAGTTGACGGCTGTGATGATTCCAGCACGTTCCAGTCGATCGAGTTCTTGATCAACGGTTGACATGGCTGCATATAGTACCGGTCTTTTAGCCTTGAACACTGGTTTAGCACCTGGTCGCAAGCGTAGCGTTGTCTTGAATTGCTTACAATGGCCCAAGCCTACCTGAAAGACAGGCAAATTTTCGTTTCAGGTTACGTGTCATGTCTTCGACGGAGTTTGATGATGGGTCTGGACTTGCTTTAACTCGGTTGCAGATCTAATTCAAGGGAACATCGAGGAGTTGAAACTTTTCAATCCAGTCGAGACCAAGAAGATTCAGATTCGACCGGTCTGAAATGTAGCACGTTCCAGACCGTTCCACACCTTTGAAAGCAATCTTGCACGTAAGTTCGCCCGTTAAGTTTAACACACCGCCGGATGGATTATGTGCAACTTCCTGAGACTCGACCATCTTCGGCCTCTTTATGTGATTCCATGTGCTCCTAGAAATAATCGTGATGTCCGAGGCCGTGTCAAATTGCAGTTTCTTTGGGATCCCATTGTTCAACACAGTGATGATTCGTCATTCCGGTTTACACTCACTTCGGAATGCGGCAACTACGGACAGAGACTGCGCCATCCTTCCTAGAATTCCCCTATCGATGAAACTTGTTCACTTTCTTCGACCGGACCTGACTGCAGCATTCCTCCTTATACCCACGCTTATGGCACGTTTGGCAAATATGACGTTTGAAAGGACAAAAGCGCACGACATGCCATTGGCCGCATGACCAGCATGCTGTGGGCGGTTTGTTCGTAGACCTCTTGAAGGGTTTGCTTCGGTTGCCGGTCCTGGCCTTTTTCACGAGTTGCACGGTATCCGGTGGTGCGAGACCATTCTGTTCGACCATGGCAGTGTCGTGTTTTAGAGCGAGCAGCCGTTTGCGTTCGCTTACGAGGGTCTTCAGTGTCAGATCAGGTTCCTGATCCAGCTTGGCTAAAAGCCGCGTGCGGATCTCAGCATCACTGGGGGATTGTAGAGCGCTGACGAAAATGAGACACTTAAACTTATCGTCCGTTAAAGAGCGCAGTTTGAAACGTTCACACTCACGGATAATCATGATTGCTAGGGCCCCAAAGTCGTCCGGTTCCTGTTTGACAATGTTCAGGCATTGATAGCGAATACTGAACAAGGATACCGACTCACCAAAAATTTCTTTCAGCTGCGACACTACTTCGTCAAACGTTAGATCCTTCCGCTGTTTGGGCAGAATGTAGTCTATGGATCATGAATGTGCACTTATTCTGAGCTTGCGGAGTAGCAATCGCACTTTCCAGGAGTCGTGCTGACGAAGGAAGTCCGTCCGGAACATGTCTTCCCTGCGCTTGAATGTGCATCCAAAATCCGCGTCATAATTGAATTCAGTGATTGCATTCGTGAGAAGATCAACAGAACTCGCCTGCATGTCCCGCGTTGCTGCTCCCGTTGTCCGCAAACTCAAGCATTGTGTTAGATTTTCGATCATTTCCATTTGTGCCTCCATTTGAGTTTGCTGCTAGAAAAGCAGCTTATGAAATTGTTCAGCAGAAAAATTCATCACATTTCCAACTTTCTCCGTCCCCATTTGTTATAATCTTCGCATTAGACGCGGTTCCGAAATTGACAATTTACTGCTCCAAAAAAACTTCTAGCCCAATCGAAGGAAAAAGCAGAACGCCAATGACCTCGACAAAATAACGTATTAATCGTCGCCAACAAACACTGTGTAACTACGGCGGACTTTGGCTGTATTTATAGGTCTCTTACTGACCTTCGACTTCTAGAATTGAAAGCTCACCTACCAAGGTCAGTGGTTTTCCATATATTTTACCGAGGTGTCAGGTGGTTTTTAGTCACGTGCAGAAACTAGAACATTCCGGAACGTTCGAAATCGATGCGATAATCGTTAATAATCGATTAATCGTTAAAATAGTGGATTTCCTTGGCAATTCTTACTTTCTCCCGGACGCCTCCCCTCCTGAGATATCGTCCGAAGTATATGACGAAAGCCTAGGATTATGTGGCATTCTTCGGGACAGTGTTCTCTGCCTGTCGGTCCATCTCCTTGGCAGAAGCGCCCGAGAACCGGGTTCCGATATCCGTGTTCTGGATTCTTTGCTCGACTGTGCGCAGTCGCCCACCGCGACCTTCGGCAAGTTGAAGCTTTCCACCAATCAATCGAACGGGAGGTCAGTAGGCCTTGCTTGTTCTGGTTGGCACAATGTGGGCCGTAACTGGTTTGCATGCCGTGTCCAGATCTATGCGTCCACTATCACGTCATACATGACGTTTCCGCGCTTGCTTTTGACCGTTCCTGGCGTCTATTTCGCATGACCTTCCCGATAGTCACGTACTAGCACCTTCTGTCCAAGCGTAAACGATCGCTTCTTTGCTCCATGCCGCCGGTTAAAATCCTAATCCATTCTGCGGTTTCTTTCACCAGCAGAGGATTCCGAGCGCGGTCGGATGACGTTGAAAGGCAGGCGCAGCTTCTTGTTCATCATAGCCTGTGCTGGAGAAACGCCGGCTGACGCTTGTGGATTCGGTGTTGATCAGTAGAGAAAAATAAACCGGTCAACCACCTCCTCTATACGTCCCTCCCCTTTTCATTTGTGGAGAGCTCGCTTGGATGTGTCGACAAACCTTTCTGCCTGACCATTCGACTGAGGGTGAAAAGGAGGCGAGCGAACGTGCTGGACGGCGCATTGCTTGCAAAACTCCGTAAACGTTGTCGAAGTGAATTGGGTGCCATTGTCAGTTATAATTGTCTCAGGACAGCCGAATATGCTAAAGGTTTGGCGCAGTTTTGATACAGTGGCATTGGTGGTTGTGCTATCCATGAGAAATACTTCAGGCCACTTGCGGTATGAATCCACTATAATGAGGGAACTACTGCCGTTGATCGGTCCTGCAAAGTCGACGTGGATGCGGCACCATGGCTTAGTAGGTTTTGGCCATGAATAGAGTTCTGATTTTTGTGGCGCTTTCAAGACATTGGAGCACTTTTGACAGCGTTTAGCTATTTCTTCTAGCTGTTTGTTCATGAAGGGCCAGTATACAAAACTGCGGGCAAGCACCTTCATCCGGTTGATTCCAGGATGCCCGGCGTGGAACTGCCGAATAAGGCGCTCCTGAAGTGCCTTGAGGATGACCACTCTTTCCGAAAATAGTATGCAGTCGTTTACAATAGAGAGTGAGTGTTTCCTCTGGACGTACTGTTGCAACTCGGCAGATGGACATGAACGTGGCCAACTTGTTCTGTGCAATTGTGTAACCTTCTTGAGTATTGGGTCCCGAACCGTTTCGGTTCGTACAGCTTCTGCTGTAACTGGTAGACCGTGCAATGCATCAGTTACCGGAAAGTTGACGTCAGGTTCAATCTCGACCGAGGCAATAATTGTGTCCTCATGTTCTTGCTGATGGGCATAAATTAGGCGTGACAGTGCATCCGCTTGGCCAATGGAAATTTTCGACTGGTAGTGGATCTCGACATCATACCCCATTAAGGTAAGAGTCCAGCGTTGTGGTCGGTTGTCTGTGTAGGCCGGGATGCCCCGAGTTGATGCCGACTAGTATACAGGACAAAAGAATGCCCTTAATCATAATCATTATCCGGCACGATTGCCAGAGGGTATTTTGGTGAAAACGAACAGTGTCAAGTGTTTTGTTATATTTGACCAATCGGATGCTTACCTACAGCTTAAGGGTGCAGAGGAATCCAGTAATCTGCTCACCATCAACACCCACCGTTATCTTGTTGGACACACCCGTCAGGCTCTTGGAGTAAAGACGGTTCCAGTCATCCTTTGAAAATTTGTGGACATCATGCTTATCGGCATGGAAGGAGCGGCGGTGTTCCTCGATGAGATCGTAATCCTAAGGTGAGCGAGATCCGAACTGTCCATGCGTGTAGATGATGTCTTGCATATTTGACTATGGTTTCCGATTAGAGATGGATAAAGGTGAGTTCCGCTTGAGTTTAATAAGGTATCTTGGTTTCATCGATAAAGTCGGTCGCTGACCCGACACGGCAAACGTTAAGCCAACCATAAAAATATATTCATCTTCGAATGGTGCTGCGCTTAAGTCATTTTTCAGATTGATCGGCTATCACAGCGCGTTCCTGCTGTTTTACTTGAACCATTGAATCGGCTGCTTATGAAGGGATGTAAATGGATATGGTTAAGCGAATGTCAACGTGTTTGAGCAAGTGAAGAGATGCACGAAATCTGAGCTTCTGTTGGCGTACATTGATCCAAAGTTTCCGATAGTACTAACAAATGAAGTATTAAATCGTATGGCGTGAGCAGTCACAGCTAAATAATGTCTTGATGGAACGAACAAGACCATAGCTCATTTCGCTCCAGCAGCGAGTGATTGTGGATAAGTTAAGAAAGAATCACTGGCTACCGGCGTTGTTGTAAAGAAGTTTCATAAATGCTTATGTGAGGCATTCCCCCTTGTCCCTGACCCCAAGCCGCAGTTTGTCATTTTTAGTCCTTAGAAAGACATGCCAGTGTACAAAAAGATCTAATTAAAGCTATAGGACACAACATTACTGAAGTATCAAGTACGTCTTCACATGTAGCATCGGACAAACAGGTGCACTAGCATGACTAATAAATGATCGCAAACCAGGAACCAGAAGAAATGCTCATTGCGAACGTTGCTGTAGAACCCGAAATCAACGCCACCGCTTTGGAGACCATACACCAGCTACCGGTGATTTTGATATGGTCCGTAGAGTAACTAAATGGGACATCACCCCCCAACAGGTGATGATGTATCACCGATCCCCTTGGCCGTCACATTGCCAAACTGGAGAACTCCAACAACTTTTCCAGCGTCGATAGCTGCTAGTTTTGCGTCGACCGCAGTGTCATTCCAACAAAACTGTCGCAGAATCTTGACACAGTTTAATGCGGGACATCCGGGTATAAACAGAATGAAAGCTTTGGCGAGGAGTTAAGCCTATTAGCCGGGTATGAATGGACAGTCGGGAGGTACATGCTAAAGATATTTTAGACGCGTCAACGCTCAAAAAATGCCTGGCTGACATCAAGCATAACGGGGGCCAAAACCAGAGAGATTATGGTTGGGTCCCCACATTGATTTTATCAGCTCGATAAACGGATAAATTTTCCTAATCGTTGTGGATATCTTCAGCAAGTGGCCGGAAAGTTTCATCATGGAGTAAACGATTACAACTGCAACGATTACCAAACTGCGACATCTGTTCTCCATCTTTTGTTTCTAGAAATAATCGTGTCCGACAACGGCGCCCAGTTCCCAGTTGTTCGCTGAGTTAACAAGACATGGGATCACCCATAGCAGAGCACATCCTTTCCGTCCACAAGTAAATAGACAGGTATAGGGATTTGTCGATAGATTGTGCCATGCCCTTGGGTAATCCAAGAGGAAGGGAACGAGTGAGAAAATACTGAAAAACTTCCTAATGGACCCTAGAACCACTGCAAATCCGCGGTCAGAACGGCTGTCCTCCGCCGATGTTCCGATGAACAGACAATGACGACCGACACGTGGAGCTATCCGACCAATTTAGGGCCAGCGATCGGTTGTCGTTCAAGAAGAAACGGACTCTGCGACCAAAAGATAATGTTCCATCAAAAGTGCGTCATCGGCATCATTAAACGACGGATTGGGTGTGCGACGTCAAGGTGGGTCCACGGCTGTGGAGCAGCCACGTTAACCAACCCCTAATGACGCTTTGTTGTGATCAAAAGAGTGGTGATGGATCTCTTAGACACGTTTGAAATAGGAAGGTTTACTGAAATCGGAAACCGCTTTCAAATTAGTGACAACGACAGACATTGCAGCCCCGCGCAGACGGGAATCCAGCTGTGCACGGGAGCCGGTGGCTCCATTCCAGGTTGACCCAAGATGAAGGTTGTGCACCGAACAAACTAGAAAGGATGTGCGTTTCCTAGAGCGCAGATCAATAAAGCTCGCGACCAAAGGTCAAAACAGTCATAAGTCCCAAAGATAAGCGGGAGTTGAAGCCCAAGGGTCAAACAAAAAGAGTTATGAACTACATAAACCAACAGATTAGTGTTACAATGAGGTCAACATCCTTGATCAAGCGGGTTATGACTAGAACGGTCTGTGTTAGTGCAACTGACCAACCTCCTTGTTTCTAATAGACATGCGCTTACTGCGTACTCGTCCATTGTTCTTATCTACCCTAGCAGTCCGACGCAGATGATGCAGCAGCGAAACCATTACAGAATGAGAGTGAAACAAAAAACGGTGTTCGGCTAACCCGATGATATTTTCCAGCTGAGGAGACTTAGTAGCTCCAGTCTTTAAAGATTAAAGCATCGGTACATACTGCATACATAGGGCTAAATCGAGGATAAGCTTGTTAACAATCTCCAGCCCCCCGGTGAGCTGTGAGTGTAGTGTAATGGACGACAAGATTTCGATGGATGGAACATACTGAACACGATGGAGAAGTTAAAACGATATATGTGTGCCTGGTGCAGGTTCACACCACCAACACAAAGCCACACTGGCCAAAGACCAACTGGGTAATTAAAAGGAATAAGTGTGCAAGCCAGGGCAATCAATGATCCGTGCAACTGCAAATCAAAAAGATTGTAATTGCAAAGAGGTTATTGTTCATTGCACTGGGTATCAAGTGCAGTTTAAGCATGGTAATAATAATAGATGAAGAGCACAGAAGCGAATCTGCAATATGGGCGTGTGGAAAAAGCCACCACTGGTCGTGGCTGCAGTGCGATACAGTAAACCTGATCGGAGATCACATTCCGGCTGTGACCGGAATGTGAGTGCGACATGATAATGACAAGGTTAGATTAAAACAGTTTGTTAAGACGGCGTAAAGTTGAGAGGCAGAAACCAACTTACTGCAAGGTGTGTTCGTAAAAGCGTAGAATGTTATTGACTCGATATAGTAATACAACGTCTTGCAGGGAAGTCATCAACTGCTCCATTCGAGCCTAGAGGAAGAAGCGATGAGAAAAGAAGACGAAAAGATAGGAATGTACTAACTGTCGTACTCATTCAGCGGGCCTAAGTTATAACGGTGAAGAAAAAAAGATGCATCGACAAGAAACATAGCCCCATGGTTACGAAAATGATATAAACAAAAAAGAGTATGCGCAGAGCGGAAACTCACTTTGAAAAGAGAACATAGCCCTTCGGTGATTTTATCCAAATAAAGAACGCGCAGATCAGCGATAACTTGGAAAGAAGAGAGAAGGGATGTTTGTTAATCAAGGGCCTAAAGAGATTTCACGGATATCACGAAGTGATAAATATAAAATGAGTCCAAGTAATTAACGAACCTTATTTAACGGTCGAATGTATAAAAAATCATCAACAATTAAATCTGTTCGTTATTCACTAGGAAACTATTCAGTGATTGATATCCGTAAGATATCAAAGTTAGTTGATACAACAAAAGGTATAAATGAGGGAACATGGAAAAACAAATCAGAAAAAGAAACAAAAGGGAGACAGAGGTCAGCGTGAGTACGACAATCACGACTAGTCAAAGAGTTATATCAGCTATCGGTGTCCTCCATGACCCAGAGACATGAGACTGTGTATGCAAGAGCGCAAAGAATGTAGAAACCTGAAGGAAATTGAACGGGCCGAATGGCCGTCTAGTGATTTTCTACATGTCAGCGGCAGTGACGCATACCACTTTACGGAGGACAAAAATGGGAAAACTCTAATGACTATGGAAGTTGGAGAATTCATTTAGTACATACCGTCTAACCAGATAGAATTTATTTCAAAATGACGGCTGGTGCAAATAAACACAAAACAAAAGACAATGAACGGAAATCCCTCACAGGCAGAGTAACCTAAGGCTGACTGATGTTGAACACAAAGCTGTTGCTTATCACAATAGACTCAATGGAAAAATACAAATAGCCTGATGCAGCACAGTTTCCACACATAGTTAAGTTAAATGTTGTGACCTGAGATCAGTAAGTACTTAATGATGAAAGGGACTGGTGGCGTACATGAATATGCAGCTTAGGCAAAACCTGACTAATGTGAAGTCGCTAGTTTGAAAAAGGCTTGAGCATACTCTTAAACTAGGGAAATCAGTGTCCTACCGGTGTTACCATGCGTACGTCTCAGCGATGGGCCGGTGGTTTTCATTCGAACACAGGAGCGGAACTTGCGCTTTTTATTTCCTTAAACACTACCATACCATGGAATGGTGATTGCAAGTGATTTTCATCGAAAACGATGAGACAGGATGAGGAAAACGCATACACAGTCATAGTAATTTCTCGACCGCGTAAACACGGCAAAAGATGTTGGTCCGATCAAATTGTACAAATGGATCACAAAGAAAGTTGATTGTTCATATGACTAAGCAAATACGTACACTCGATTTACTGAGAGACACCTGCTTTAAGGCGCGATTAGTCCGGCACACAAATAGCTATGCATCTATCACATGTTGAACGGTAGCGCGTGCACAAAACTGTCAATTGGCAATTCATGTGTTAATAACGGGCTGATACATACGTGTAGGTCAATTTTTAGGTCAGAAAAGATGTATAAGTACAGTTGTGATTAAAGCTGGTACTGACGCACGTATACTAAAGTATCAGTATAACTTTCGTTATTAGAAGGTAGTAATCGGCGATCGCATATCGAATTTCCACGAAATACGCGCGTCCAGACATTGCACTAGTCGTGAATTGACTTCGTCAATTAGGATGCAGCTGCTTTTTCCCCACAGAAAAAATCAAAATTGTTGGCATATTCTCCACCCAATACAGCAGTTAGTGGCTTGTATTTAATTTCAAAGATCAAAGACCCATGTGTTTATATCACAATGTTTGTTACAGGGAATATTGTAGAAGAGGAAATCCCGACTCGTGTCATAAGGATACAAGTGCATTTGGCCTGATGAATGTTCTGTCAAAGTAGAATGCGGCCGAACATAGTAATAAGTGCTGCAGACGAGGGCGGTTTGAACTGATACGATTGATGTGTCCTTCCATGTAAGAGCATCAACGCTCTAAGTTTATTGACAGGGAAGTAAGACACCAACCATCCAGGCATAATCGAGGATGTTTCCGTAGCAACTGCACGACAACCACAGGGAAGGTGCAGGCAGGAGAAATGGAACTGGAAACAGGCTAACTGATACGTAAATGGTGAAGACTGTTATAATTATATTAGTTTCATCAATCCCAAAGTGCTGTAGGTAGAGACATGTGACAAGAGTCTGTAACGATTTGTCCCGCAGTGAACAGCAAATAAGGAGTACGGGGGAAATGAATGTTAACTGATTCGTAGTATTCTCGAGAGGATACATCACTAAAATCGATCAGTCCGTGTTCTCGAAGCTAGTCAGTGGACGCGTTGATGGGTAGGAATTCTGACACAGTCATGACACTCAGGAATTCGCTTAAGGAGGTGCGAAACCATACGCCGTTACTTAATATCCAAATATGCAGCAGTAGTCGATTCCACGCATGTACGTATCCGTAAACGAAGTAGACAGCGAACAATTGATCGGATTTTTGCCAAAGACTGTGCCAAAATGGGAGAATGCAAATCGGCAGAGCAATCTATTCTTCTATTGGGTCTAGCGATAAATCAGTAGTACCCTCGGACTTCCTGAGATCTAGGATAGGGAGGGATGCCACTTGTTACCAAGACCTGTTTCGCCATAACCCAAATAAACGAAAAGGACGTGGCAAAAACAATAAAAAGCAAAAGACTATACAGAAGCAAAGCCGAGAACAGACATAAGCTATTGTTGCACGACCAAGAAACTCCAGAGGCGTGAAGTGCTACCTCTAGAACTGGTCGCGTTGATCTTAGCCCAGGGGTGTCCAAACTCCGTCCCGCGGGTCAAATGCGGCCCGCATTAACATTTCAACTGTCCCGCGCGCTGATCATGAGATAATCAATTCAGGCTTGGACTATTTTCGTACATGGGTAATTTTTGTTATTATCTTAATATCAGATTGAACATGGCCCGACATTACTTTACAAAATGTGACCCTCTGAAAAATGTTTGGATACTCCTGTCTTAGCCAATTCGTTGGGCGAGTCTGAGGCGGTTCCCTATGCGTAGGCATCATTGATCCGGTCGGATAGTGCTCTTTGTTGGATGTGGATTTCTTCAATGCTAGATTCCGAAAATGATTACCAACTGCCAATGATATGATGTATTTATGGTTCCCAACTTAATGGTTTTACGTCCTTTTACGATATCGAAAATTTTTGATAATATTGTACAGAACTAAATCTCTATTTGCTCCCGTAATACAGTATTCAGTACTGTGCTGACAGTGATGTTAGAGTCTGGCTGGAACGGCGCGGTTACGCCACCGATCACGGAATATGTGTATACATATTTCTTTGATCCATTTCAAGAAACGATGTGAACTGAGCGTACCGAGTTTGGTGATCACTCCCCAGTGACGGGTGTGGTCATCCTGGTTGATCTTCAGTGGCTAGTGAAGTGGCGCATTTTCCCACCCTTGGCATAAATAAAGTACCAAGGCTGACATCGTATACGATTCTTAATAATAAAAATATTAGTGCATCAGCTGTACGCCGTAACGGCGCTTCGCTGCCGCGCGACCACCACCAGTCGCGCGCGGGCTGAGTATACGGCGAGGACACCCACCCCTACGCGGATATACGATTCTTCAGGTGTCACACGATACAGTATTTGCAAAGCTTTTAGGTAAGGTAACGGGTTTCGCAGTTATTCTATGGAACTTGAAATCATGTACACATCCGCATTGACTGACCGTTACATTCAGTGAAAGTATGATATATTAGTGCACTGCTTAAGCTGTTGCAACTACGCTAGGGTGTATGTCTTCATTAATGCAAAGCACGATTCCAACCGGTAGGAGCGTCCACCATACAGTTGCAGAAAGTACGACCACGGACGAGTCAATAACGTGAGTCGATGGACTTGTTTGGAAACCTTTTCTGAATACTGAATACTATATTATAGAGCAAGTAGAAATGAATTCTGTACAACTCTTTCGAAATATTGTGAAAAACGTTATAAAAGTTGCCAGCCATGAATATCGTTGTCGTTCTCAGGTAACAGTTAAAACATCTGACTCATGATGTTTCAGGACTCACAAATGTGATATGTCATCGTAAGTGTGCAATCGTTCTCTGAATCGAATACTGGTAAAATATAAATCTAACAACGTTTTGAACTGCTGCACAGATGTTGCCTCAATCACGGGTTCAAGTAAACTGTTCCAAATATTTACCACTCTCTGTTCGAAGCACAGTGGGTGGGGAACACGTTTCACATCCGGCACGACAAGTTTGTATCTGTGTCCGCGTGTGCTGCATGGTCCTCGTAAGTGCAGCATTGGCCTTAGCATTGGGAAGTCACCGAGATGTAGAATACGGTAAGTCATAAGGAGGTCGACTCGCACCCGACGGTAGGACAAGGTGTAGAGTCCTAGTTTCTCGCACCGGT
Organism: Dicrocoelium dendriticum; assembly: GCA_944474145.2. NCBI lineage: Eukaryota > Metazoa > Platyhelminthes > Trematoda > Plagiorchiida > Dicrocoeliidae > Dicrocoelium > Dicrocoelium dendriticum. The sequence continues at coordinate 99,267,132 of OX104065.1, forward strand.
CTTTATACCTCAAGCCACGTAAACTCGGAATGAGCCGGGTAGCAACGTGTTGGAGCCGCTCGATCTTTTGTGCCTCGCCTCGGGAAATCGGAAAGTAGGCGAGCGAACCATACTCTAGCATTGGTCTAATGATAGAAGAGAAAAGGCGAGTGGCAACCTCTTCAGACCATGTGACGAAGCTACGTTTGAGTGGTATGATGATGATGATGACGTTTGAGCGGCCAAAGCATGCGCAGTCCGTTACGATATAGCCTGTTTGTGTTGTCCACGGACTTCAAATCGTAGCGTGTGAGTAAACCTAGGTCCTTCACGGAGGGTGTGGGATATAGCGGTTGGCCGTCAGCATCCTACCCCAGACTCATAAATACAGACTTCGCTGGGTTGATCGGGAGAATAACTTCTGCAGACCATGTGGATAGGCGGTTGAGGTCTTGCTGAAGTACGCCACAGTCATCGGGAGCGACAATTTCTCTCCAAATCTTCATGTCGTCCGCAAACAAGGCACACGGCAACCGGAGAAGCTGAGGTAGATCGTTCATGTGGATCAGGAACAAAGTGGGCCCCAGTACAGTGCTTTGAGGCACGCCACTTGTAGAGGGTCACCAGTCAGTTAGATGGTCGTCGAACTGTACCCTCCACTTTCGTCCAACAAGAAAGTCGCGGATCCACCGACACCACACATCCTGAGTTTGTGAAGGAGAATCTCACGGCTGACCTTGTCGAACGCTTTACTGAAATCGAGGAATATCACGTCGACAGACTTCCCCCTGCTTATTGCCTTCAACCACTCATGTCTCGTCACAAGTAGGTTCATAATGCATGAGCGACCTTGCATAAAACCGTGCTGACGGGCGTCAGGATCTCGTTTGACTGTAGCAACTGCAGCAATCCTTCTTCACGATTTTCCCAGCGACAGTTGCCAAAATAGGTGTCAGACAAATTGGCCTGTAGTTGTCTACTTTGCTAGGGTCGCCGCCTTTCGCAATAGGCTTCACCACCGAACATTTCCAGTCAATCGGCAACGAACCATCGGATAGCGACCTGTTGAAAAAGGTAAGTCACGACAGGAGAGATGATGGTCGAAAGTGACTTGAGAACCAGTGGGTGAAGCCCATCAGGTCCGGCAGGTTTGGTGTCGTCAAGTTTGGCGAGTAGTTGACATACCTCTTCAACGCCGCAATGCAGACTATCGAGTCCTGTAAAAGCGGTACACGTCGAACACGGAACAGACACCTGGTCATTCGCAAACACAGAGGCGAAGTACGCCGCCAACGCGAACGCACGCTCAGTGCTGGAGGTTATAGGCTGTCCATCCGGGCTACCCAGCACTGGCACATCACCTGCCGGCTTCAGGCGTCGCTTCACGTATGCAAAGATTCGCTTTGGGGCGGTCTTCGAGGCTATTGCGATCTGCTCTTCAAAGTGTCGGCGCTTATTCTTTTTTGAATTGTTGCAGAGGTTCCGTTGACTTTTATACCCTTCGTAATCATTGGCAGAGCCAGAGAAGAGGGATTTGTCCCACAGTCTGAGCCGACTCTGAGCCAGGTTTCCATACTCCTTGTCAAACCAATGAGGCTTAATCGGTTCAACCTTCCGACATTTCAATGGCGCGAATTGGGAACACAATGATGTTAATCTCTCTTTTATAAATATCCAGCAGGCTTCCACAGATACAGCTTGTGACAGAGACCAATCCAATTGGCTCGCGGGTCGAGCTAGACCATCAAAGTCCATTTTCCAGTAGTTGGGAGCTGGTTCCAGCGGACGTAAATATGTCAAAGATAATTCCATATCAGCTATGAGCACTGAATGGTCGCTTGTAGCCAGGGGCTCTAGGATCTTAACGTCACGCACTCGTTGTTCGTTGACATCAGGTCGAGACAGGACCGGGTTGAGCGTGTTGTTATACGTGTTGACTGGAATATGTGTTGCGATGCACCAGTTTCAAGTACCAAATCCACCAACTTTGCTTCAACCTCACTATGTACAGGCATCAAATTCACATCAGGCCATCGTATTCGAGGACAGTTAGAATCGCCCAAAAGTAGAAACTGTGAACGACTCGTGTGGGTTGGAAGAATGGGCAGGCAATCCGAACGACGACTAAGGGAGCTGCGATAAACTGCGCCCACAAGCAGTTCTGCGCGTCTGAGGCGGATGGAGCACCACAGTAGCTCACACAAACCATCGTCACTTCGGTAGGTGCTAACAAATCTCCCACGCAGGGAAGACCGCATGTCAAGTAAGACTTCACCGTGGGCATTCTTTAGTCTATCGCCTCGGTAGCACGAGTAACCGTTGAGTTCATGTTCTTGGGTGCATAACTCTGCATGCAGCCATGTCTCAGCGACCCCCACTACATCTGGCCGCTCAGATGCAACGAAACAACAAAGCTCATCGCGCTTATTCAGAACACTGCAAACGTTTGTGAAGGCTACTCGCAGGCCGCAGCGGAAGCCGCCGGGCATGCTTGAAGTGTGAGCAGCCTGTTTATCCTGATTCGCAGATTGTTGGAAACCACCCGAAAATTTACGATACGAAGATTTGTTTCCCTTCACCAGTGCGTCTTTTCAGCTCAATGATGGCAGAGTTGAGCCGCACCCTGTATACTGGGTCCAGATCTGGACGAACATGGATCTTCAAACCTTTCAGCCTACTTAGGCGGGACATGATCAGTCTTGGACTGGCTTCGTCCACGAGTGATTCTCATAGGCCAATATCGTTGATCACCTTGCTTTCCAAGACGGGTAATTTGCCTCACTTTTACCGAGTCCTCACCAGCCTCGAGGAGACTGTCAATTAGACGCTGTAAAATCTAGACATCGTGATCGTAGCGAACTTGGGGTAATTAATAACTGGACTCCAGCGCGTGAAAGATCACGAGGTTATAATGCCTCTGGTCGGACGAGGTTGACCTTGCAAGGAGAAATATACTATCAGCCTCACGTGGTTTGCCTAAATGTTGACTTACAGAAGTTAAACGCCCAACATCCCTTCATAATTTTGTTTTATATTCTTTCCACTGGTCTTCAGCACTCAGATTTTCACCTGTTGGGACATCAGTGTCCGGTGGACACAACATAGGTAAACACTTTATGCCAGGTGCAACTGGGCTTCCCACAACGGTTGGACTTCGTGTCGGTGAGTTTGCACGGGTAGAGGAGGACAACTGAGCTGCAATCTGAAGGCTCTTCAAGCTAGGTTATTGGGCCAAGCACACGGAGCTGTTCGCAACGAAATGATGAAGCCTACATGTCGGCTTTACTCTTCCTGGTTGTAACTTATTTCGGAAATTTTCACATATAGTTTGAACGAAATCGTGTTGGATCTCGCGAAGACGATGAAAATGTCCAACTGATAATTCAACACATGAAGTGTGGTATTTAAGTTGGCACAAAACACACGTGAGGGCATTTGCACGGTATCCGACTAGCTTGGAGCAAGTACCACAGGGTGACTGCTTTGGCATTGTGAATAATCCAAAAACAAGAGGGCGTCCAATTGACGGAGAAAATGGCGATAGTAAGATCGCCGAAACCAAGCGATGAAAACACAAGTATTTCCGGTCGGAAATTCCAGAATCGGAAATGAAACTGAATTGTATCTAAATTTCCACGAAATACTTCCAACGAACGCAGAAAGCCAACACAAAGTGAGCTTGTCAACACAGCCAAAAATAACAGACCGGAGGCCGTTATCCGAAGTCAAGTGAAAGACAGAATTCCTTGAACCTGCTGACAACTGTCCACAACACCGTGTGCGCCGTTGTCGACTGTGTTTAAACACCGCCAAACAGCAGGTATCGGCTGTTCGTCCTAGCGTAACAATGCACAAAAGTCCATCAATTTACATTTTGTCTCCAGTCATTTTCCAACCATGTTCAATGTGGCAAACTAAGCGCAGAACAACAACGGAATACCGACCATTGAAACCGCTTTGATTTCTCGCAATATCATACTGCAGAAGCATGGACAAATAAGTTCTGCAAAAGAGATGAATCAACGGAATAAACAACACAGGCGGTGTTTACTGAGCTCAGACATAGATCGTCAGATAGCCTGTATAAACGACATTACTGTCGTGCATTAAAACGGCTTTGACTTACGCTTATTCAGACAAGTGGTATAGGGAACTGATTGTCAACAAGCGGGAGGAGCCGCGTAGACGGACGACTACGTCTGGTGCGACCGATTAGTCTGTTCCGCTAGAGACTCAGTGGTTGCCTGGCCCATCGCTGTGATCAAATGAAATCAGTTCGATTGAATGCACTAACCGCAACAGTGGAACGAAGTTCTAGGGATATTTTAACCCAAAGAAGAGGATTATGTAGACTTATTGAATGCATGAAAAACTATCCAGTGAATCAGGTTTCATGCCTTTCGTTCATTCAGTGGAGCTGTGCGCGCTAATCTAAACAAAATGATTTTGCCCATGTTGTCCAATGGCAAAGAAGTGGGGGACCAATTCAGACCGGTTAAGCGACCATGAAATCCGTTGGTGATCAAGGAAAGTGAAGGCAGAAATTCGACTTAGGAAAAGTAGGAAGAGTGATGCAAGAGTAAACTAGTACCTGATTCGTTTAACGAGCGGGTCAAGCTATTGAGATACTCGTTTTCCGAAGCAGTCAGTTGGTGAATCCAGGCGAGCATATCACTAGTGTATCGCAATGGATCGTGTGAATGCAAATCAATTGGTCTAGAATGATGGCCATTGTGAGAAGAGACGGCGTCAGCACCAAGCGTAAGAGCATCGATAAACGACTTGACTGAAGCGGCGCGCCTAGCTCCGGCGTACTCATCAAGTGCGTATCTGGTAGACACAAGAAAGTAAAAAATATACAAAAAGTGAAAGTGCGAAATAAGAGTCGAGGATCGTAGTGTGGTAGCATGGATGAGTACTGAAAATAAGAATCTTTAAATATAACTCGTGAGTAGACGGACAAAGAAAAAGAAGAATGGAGATATAGGTGAAAGAAGACTAGCAGGAATGGATTGTGTAAATGTCGTTGCCCAGGTAATTGTGAGCAGATGAGGCAGGATACGACGGAGTTTCGAAAAGTTAATGAAAGAAGCCCGGAGTGGCAGTCAGATGCACGTATCTAGGGGCTCAAATGAATTACAATGGATGTGAAGATAAAGTGATTGATGTGCTCAGTACAGAAGCAACACCTAAGTTGAAACGTTTTCCACAATGCTCACTGTCAGTCGTGGAATGCAGTGCTGGGAGAGAGCAGCTCCGACGCTCACCAGTTAGGATGCGGTCTCGGTGATCGAAATGGTAGAGATTTGCTTCAAAGCAAACCGTGGCGCGAATCGAGATTGCGTGTAGCAATCCAGACACACAAAGGGTACTCCAAAAGGCAACAAAGACACTCAACGGAGTTACCATGACGCACAAGTACCCAATTCTCGATATAAACGATTTAACCTCACGTAATCGATAAGCTAGTTATTAGAAAGGAAAATTTTGGGCCTGAGATCACCAACTATATGCAGCGCAATATAATATACATAAACTTGCGGACAACACACTGTTTGGTCTTCCTGTGGGCTTAACAATAATGTTACTCACGAGTGTTTCAGTGTTTCACGTGGACCTGGTTTTCATCCTTGATTAGATGGTATATTCATCGCCAGCTATACAAACGATGAACACATCCACCACCTTGACGTGCTCTTCAAAAGGCTGATGCAGCATAGGGTTACTATCGAAAGCCTGATAAGTGGGGACTCGGCCATAACATACCACTGATTTCATTGACCACAATATGTCCTCCATTGAAATCATGGAATTCGCGGACAAAGTCCAGGAAATAAGTCCTGACCTTTCTCTTTCAAATAAGTTCGCCAGTTCTGTGGCTGGTGAACTATTACCGAGGTTGCATAACTAAGCACGTTGTCATTATGCAACTAAAAATGATTTACACCGCGATAACCAAAGTACACTTTCCAAACAGAACTCGGCTGGTTGTCGAGCAGTTCAGAGGAGCTATCTTCAAAATAGCGCTTTTCACTCACCTAAACTTAAGCACGCTAGTCTTTATAACAAATGCGTACGAGATAGATCGATGCCGGTGGGGTTCTCCAACAGTCCATCAATCAACAATGTATACCTTGTGGTGTCTTCTCAAAGCGTTTGCAGCCTGCTAAATCGCGTTACAGCACGTTCGGTAGAAAACTGCAAGCGTCGCTATTGAAGGTCGACACTTTAGGCTTTCCTTCGACCGCAAACCAACAGTCTATGCAACCAATGGCGTAACAAGCGAACGTTTGCTGCGAGAAACTCGCCACTTGTATTACGTCTCGCAGTTCGCGGCAGCTGTAAACGTCCCAGGCGAGCTCAACCCCGTAGTGGACGCAATTTCACGAATGCATCAAATCAGCCCAAAGCATGAGACCAAGATCCATTTAGCCGCTATGACTGCCACTTATCAAGCTGATCCTGGTCTAGATGAGCTTCGGTGCTAAGCACGACCGAACCTGAGCGAAATTACTCTGACTTACTTTGAAGGTACAATTCCCTGTGATATCCCACAGGCTGCTCCCGTCTTTCAGCTCATATATTCCTCACTATACTAAATGTGTTGAAGATATTTGATTCACAGTAAACTCTAGATATATTGACAGAAGCTGGTATAAAAAACATATGAGCAGATATTCGCTTACAACTAGCTTACCCACTACATGTCATTACCTACAACACCAAATCCCGTGTCTGTGCAGCCTAGTAGCCACTCCCTTTTACTATCTGAGCACCGCAAACTAGAAAATGATGATACGAACACTCGTAAACTTTACATATTAGGTGCACGGGTCTAGGACCCGAGGAAAAAATCACGATCCGAAATTCTATTAATAAACTTCTTACTATTATGATTTACGCCGCATAAACCATGAATCCTATTCACTATACAAATGATCGTTGCAAGTTATGGGGCCGTGTACCATCTGTCGGTAAATATACAAATTTATTTATTTATAATTTTAATGCACAACGGTCCCCCTCATCACGGCGTAGGCACTTCTCACAAGCTCACAACCGGACTCTACATTTCGCCTGGCACTAACAGCGATGTCCGCATTTGAGCTTGCACAGACCAAGAATATCAGCGCTTTTGTAGATAGATCAAGAGCCAATGTGGCGTTGCTCGTATTCCAGACTCCCGTTTTGAGCACCTGCAAGTTGACTAGATAGGATCTTCGCTTCATGTAAAGGCGCCGTGCACCTTCTCACCTGTGTCGACAGATATACACGTTAGCCGGAGGACTGTCCGACTGTCCGTCGGAGACAGCTGCACGCGCTTTCCAATAACAATTGGTAGATCAATTTGGTTACCATATAGTAGTGATTATCAACGAAGGATCACAATTCAACGGATCCTTTAGTAAATTAGTCAAATTACTCAAACCAAGATAACCATAGCATATTGCCACACAGATAACGGAGTGGAAGAAAGGTTTCATTAGCAGCTCAAAGCTTTATTTTGGATACAATCTAGCGAATAAAGTCCACCTACGCCCCAGACTATTTCTCTTATCCGGTAAAATTGTTTCACTAAAAGCTTCAACAACATTCGAGAATAAAAGATTAAAAGAACACGAGACCATAGGTGAACAATTGTTTTCGATGATTCTCTTCAGACCATTACAATCATATTTAAGGGTAAAATAATGAACTGAAATCAACTCATTGGATCAAGTTACATAGTTAATTAACGGATCAGTGAGGGAGGCTAAAAGTTGACCATTGATCTGACAGATTATTTATTTACTATAGCGATTAGGCCGCTAGACTGTTTAACTGCATGCGAAAGCTTCACCCAGAGCACAGAATAAGCGTACTAAAATGGTTGACTACTTTGACTCTTGTCCCCAACTTTTCATCACACTAACAGCGTACTTTGGCCACTTCAAACTCTAGTATCGTGTAGTGCGCGGGATGACAAAAGCTTTACCCTCGATCACAATGGTAAAACCGAGGTGCTAAGTACTAATCCTCTCAAACCAGCATCTCTGGACGATTCTGACACCAGGATGCAACTAGAACCATTACAACCTATGCCATCGAAACTCTCCCTTTAATCACAGACCAGTCAATATGTTTCAACGGAGTCTTCAGCAATCTGAAACCGTAATTTTGCCCAACCCATGGTCGACAGTCATGATAGGGAAGTCACGTTTTCCGTCTGCTCCACAGACTTTCTCAATCCTTGTTATTTCGACTGGAGCAATTTGACATTTACGATCTTCGTTTACACTCTTGATTCAAATATGGTTCTACCAAGTTCACAGAAAAGAGGTAAAGGTTTTGATAATACCTCAAACAAGTTCCTCGCATGTTTCCTTCACTACAATTGTTATGTAGCTGCGCATTTACGACGCTTTACATGTGCCCACTATTACCGAGTTATACGTCCTCACTGACACAGTACACTTTAATTTACGCCCCAGCGAATCGCACACTTGGCCAGCCACCTAAAATTCTACAAACAGTTATCACAAATACCATTTTTCGTTTCGGCATCGTAAAGAGGACACAGTAGAGCTCGTCAGGACCAGTTCACAGTAGTGCTCACTAAGAAGCTGAATAAAGTGCACTGCACACCGGCCAATAAGGCCGGCCTGGTCACGTAAAAAGATGAGTAGCGAGGGATAATCCTCACGTAGATCAAAGGACTGCTTACACAGTCCATTCTGGGAAAAGGTTAATGTAGTACCCTGAAGATTTCTCTGGCTTGTATGAGTTTAGGTAGAAATTCGTCACATCTAGACACACGCATAACCAGTACACACCCAGAAAATCACTGTACAGCCATTTCATCCTTTCGGGAATTGTCAGCAGTGCGCATTCGAGCTGACTTTGTAGGGCTCGAACCCGCAACTCGACAGTTGCCAGTCCGTGGTTAAGACCACTGAGCTACGCGGGACGGCAACGACCACCGTGAATAAGTTACTAGATGTGATATAGCGCCGTTCACTATCTACTGACTTGCACGTTACTAGCATGTAGAGGACAAGGTAGCCCCCTAACCAAGCGACGAGGTTGCCGCCACTTAACGTATGGCATTTTAAGCAGTTTGGTCTGCGCAATGAGTACAGAAGAGTAGTAGAGGGAGTACGATGGTATAGGTAGAAATTCATCATATCTAGACCCACTCAGACAGCCATAACACGCCCAGAAAAGCACCGTACGGACGCTTCATCCTTTCGGGGCTATACTGTCCTCTACATGGTAGTAACGTGCAAGCCAGTGGATAGTGAACGACGCTATAACACATGTAGTAACTTATTCACGGTGCTCGTTGCCGTCCAGCGTAGCTCGGTGGTCTTAACTACAGACTGGCAACAGTCGAGTAGCGGGTTCGAGCCCTACAAGGGTCAGATGGAATGCGCACTGCTGACGATTCCCGAAAGGATGAAACGGCTGTACAGTGCTTTCCGGGCATGTGATGGCTCTGAGTGAGACTAGATGTGAGGAATTTCTACCTATACCATCCAATCCCACCTACTACCCTTCGGTATTGTATGAGTTGTTGTGTAAAATTATAACAAAAAGTTCTGCCTTGTTGTATATATAACCGATCAGTATGGAATGTTTAACTACAGGTTAAGCCGTTTGTTTGAACCTAGCAGTGACTCTTTCGGAACCTCAATTGGACTCCATTGCACAAATGCAAATCAGATTGCATGGTTTCATTCTGCTTAGCTGGTACCCCACATCATCGACGTCATTTTATAGCTGTTGCGATAGAAGCCCTTTAATGTCAAAAGAAAAGCTTGTCCTTGCATCCATCAGCATTCTGGAGTTGGAATTCGGCCTCCCAAATTCCTGATGCTGCAGGGCATAATAACTGAAACTCATCAGTGACGTGCAGACGAAAACGAGCCGTGCACTCGGGAGCCGAAGAGTAACGAGGCGAGCCAATCGTTTGAAAAGAACTGCGGTGTGAATAATCAGAACGAAAACTAGCAATGCTTTTTATTGTGACTAGTGGAAGCATAGGTGAATGGTACTGTCCAGTCGCTTAGACGTTGAGAACTTATTAATGGACAGCATATATCTACGACACTAAGTTAAACTATTCGAGAAGCATGTACGAAGTTCGCAACAGGTAGCGGAAAAGACCACCGTGGGGAAATTGAGACGAGCAGGCAGCCAAACATTCGTCACAGGTGCAGATGAACACGATAAATAGGTTCTGAAGAACACAAAAGTGTGGAGACTAAAAAAAGTAGGCGGAGTAAACCCCCTGTAAGCTTAATGAAAAGTTGAATAAGATAGTTATTTTAGTGACGAAGGAGATGAGAATAAAATGCAGATTCATTTCGGGTTTACTTTAATAGTACTGGTCTGTCCTGAAGTTCATGAATAGAGTCCCGCAGGTTGAGGGAAACTTCCGTGGTACTTTGTGTTTTAGTTCGACATTCGTCTAAGAAAAATAAACAAGACCGAAGAAACTTGCTTTGTGTCCACAGATACAAATGCTGATACGCTTCTTCAAGCGTCCCGTGTATTACGTCCAACATGCTCATGCTAGCTACTAAGCAAAGTATCAGCCATGTTTACCCGAAATTGTGTTCGCTTGAGTGCATCAGGTCTCTGCAGCTTCGTTCAATCGAACGAGCATGATGGAGCGCAGCAAAAAAAGCTGAATTTATTGCAGTATCTTTAGAACACAATAGTTCTTTTTCGGGAGGAGGCAGTTGAAAATTGTGAGAAAGACACTCTAAAATGTTGACCTTCAGGTCACTCTTTGCACTAGTAAAAAATGAGTATTAGTTTATTCAAGGTACTTTTCTCTTTGTAAATTAGACGCCTTTGTCATAAATGAGTTCGTTTTTTCCTTCATTTCCTAAAAAAGGAATAGTGAATGTTGTTAGTTACCGAAAGCTCATCGTTAATGGTGCGGCATGAGCTTAACATGCATTCAACATGAGAATTCATGGCACCGACATCCTGAAATGTTTAAATGATACATTTGAAATACATTTTTGACATTTTCTAGCTCTTCCAGAAGAGATTCATACAGCTTTAACAGCTGTTCCTCCAATTCAGACCGCAGATTTCTGCGATAACGAATGGAATTAGCAGGAATCACGTGAGAAACCGCAAACAGGCTCTCCAAGAGTTCCTTAATTTTAAGTTTAAATGAAAAACTACTAACCTTATCAGTGTCAAGGTCGGATGCGACAATTTTCTGAATCTTGTTAGTCAAAGGCCCCGTAGTGATCTGAGTTGGCATTATAATGCTCGGAAAAAGGGACTGTCTCAGGAATATCAACTCTCCAATGCTCAAATGAGAGCACAGACCCGCAACGCTAAAATGCACAGTAAAATCTGGTTAAGATTTTCAGAAGGTGGATTTGAAATCAAGTGCCGAGATCAAACGGCAAGGGGAAAACGTGGTTTACACGAATTAAGTGGTTTGCAATGAGAATTAGTGCAAGATCAAGTAGAATGAACAACCTAGACCTAACGTTAATGAACCTCGCAAATGATCGCCGGAACATTATCGCTTCTTCAATGACACCAATTGTGTGAACAGCAGGAGAGTCCTGATCAATGGCTCCGTGTGTGAGGGATGACCTACCCATCTGATTGGATCGTAGGAGATATCGTGCCCGGTTCATAAACGGTACCCAAACTGACTGCGCCAACCACAGAAAGCTTAGTCTCATCTGTGTTGCTTACTCGCAGCTCTGCTTTTAAGAAGGCTCAGCTTGGTACGCGAACAGATCATACGTGAAGTGCAAGCTGGGTTCCGCTCAGGTGGGAGTTGCATCGATCACATCTTTACACACCGCCAAATACTCAAGCGTCGTCAAACATTTGGCCGGCCAACGATCCTTGTCTCCTTAGACATGCAAGCCGCGTTTGACTCAGTCGAAAGAGCTGCTCTCTGAAGTTGTCTACTGAGAAGGGGAGTGCTCGAGATGTATGTCACCTTACTTCAAGCCATCTACTCTGAAACCTCGGGCCGAGTGCTGGTGTACGGCGGACTTTCGCCCGCCCCCTTTAGTATCACCAGGGGTATAAGACAGGGTTGTCCAGCATCCCCCATCTTGTTCAAGTACGCTGTTAATGAAACTCTGGAGAATGCTCTGGAGAACAGCAAGCCCAGCGGCGTCGAGCTGCTTCCGGGAGATCAACTTCGGGATTTGGAGTATGCAGACGACATTGCCGTAATCTGCGATTCCTCACAGTCCGCCCAAAATGTCCTGTGTAGGTTGGAGGTATCTGTCTCCCAGTTTGGAATGACCCACGCACTATCGAAGTGCAAGGTCATCCTGCAGGACTGGTTAGGCGCTGCTCCTGCCCTTACCCTTTCAGATCATTCATTGGAAATGGTGGACAAGTTCGTTTACCTCGGAACCTGCCTCAGCGCTAATGGTTTAACGAATGAGGTCAGTTTGCGCGTCTCCAAGGCTTGGGTTGCTTTTGCCAATCTTCGCCATCTATGACGTCGAGGTGCTCTGAGTCTATCGCTGAAAGTCCGAGTTTACAATACCACAGTGAGAGCAGTTCTGCTCTATGGCTACGAGACTTGGCATGCTCGTACAAAGGATGTTGTGAGGCTGTTGGTCTTTGATCACCGCTGCCTTACGAGCATTGATGGTGTACGATGGCAACATCACACTAGTAACGAAGATGTTCGACGAAGGGTTTTCAGCTCGGGTTTTGCCGGCCACTGATCAGCATAATTTCCCTGTGCAGACTTCAGTGGCTTCGGCATGTTCTTGCCATACCTACTCATCGCTTACCTCGCCGTGCCCTCCGCGCGCAGAAGTCGGCTGGAAGCGAAAGCAAGGTGGCCAACGTGTGACTTGGACCAGGAGCATGAAGAAGCAAACGTCAAAGTTAGTCGTGGTCGGGCACTCTCGGCTCCATGGCTGGAGTGTGAAAGATCCGGGAACACGCATGGCTGGAAACACTCCCTGATATAGTAAGAACCTGTGCGCAATGGCGGACTCGTTATAATGTTCTATTCCCACCAACACTGTTTTTCTATCTCCCTTCGTTTGTCTATTGTATTTTTCATACCTTGTGGCACTATGCCAGTTGTGCAATTGGCGGTGTTGACTATATATATATATATATATATATATATATATATATATATATATATATATATATATATATATATATATTTATATATCCCAGTTTGGATCTCAAGAACGCATTTCAGTATTTGTGCTATGGTGACACCTCCATCTTGCTACGATAATGGATACGATGGGTGCATGGAACATAGAGGAGCTAAAAATAAAATGGTGAATTAGCATTGTACAAATGTTCGGAAAGCAACTCCATTGCAGTTATGGGAAGTGGCTTACATGGTTAGTTAGCGCATTCATTCTCGAAGTGAGGGGAATGCACATGTCGAAAGGCTAAATTAGTCAAAATGTTCTCAACCGAAAGAATCCCGATGAGATGCGCACGTTCATCAGAAACAGGCGAGTGACGATTGTGTTCTACTGTGCGGCAGTTATCAAGCGAAAAAGGTCACTGGGAATGCGCTATTAAAAATCTTCTGGTGGTCATCAAAGAAACGTTGAGCAATCGACAACGTTGGGATGAAGTTGATAGGGCGGCACAAGTGCGAAATCATTAACGATCTGGGCGGAACCAACAAACATAAATTATCCAGAATTGCCGGGCATAAATTCACTATTTCTACACCAAATCAGATGATTTCAAAACAAACTGGAGGTTTTCCAAAATAAAACTGGATACAGATTATTTTAAGCAAAACAGTAATTTATAAACAAAGACGATGGCGTTTAAGAGTGATATTCGATGAAGCGACGACCTGTTATTACCTTTGATAAGTTCGTCAACATACTAAATACACAATCTGTGCGGCCATGTTAGGTAACCATTCTGAAGGTTCCTTTGAACGAGCACACAGGCTTGTTGCTACCGGCATAAAGTCATTCATTATCATCTGGAACATTTTTCCTGCAAGATTTGACGAGTCAGGGTAGAAAGATTGGACGGTACGCAAATAAGGCTGCGGGTGGGCTAACGAATCCATAATTGGGCAAGCAGTGAGTTGAAATTATGGCGCGTGTCGTTCCCTCGATCAGTGACCCAGTTTTTCCTATCACCCCATCAGTGCTCATGCATTGTGTGTGCGTAGGTGTGTGGCTGATGCTGAATTCATGATGCTTCTTCACCGCAGTTGGGCTAAACCAACTTATACTAGGTCTTTTTAAGCCGGATAAATTTCATTCCACTTTGTTTTCTTTGTTCTGCCTACCTGAATAATCTTCTATTAACTGGCCACGTTGCTTTCGCTAACTGCGCTTATCTTCGTTAACTTTATTGTGTTTGTAGCATTTTTGGCTAAGTTGTGAACATTTTGTACTTATCGCGGATTCGTTGCTAACCAAATTACTTCATATGCTAGGTTGGGGAAGAGTTATGTCGGTGTAGCCGTATTCTTTAACAGATATCTTTTATTTGATAACGTCAATTCAAGTGGTTGGCTGTTGATTGACATCTCCGGTGTGGCTGCGCTTGATGTGCATCTTCACAAGGTGCCTACTTGTCTATTACCCACTACCTCGTCCATACTGGCTCCAGGAGACAGTTGGTCGTTGCTGGAGGGGACGGGGTGCACGGTCCTTGTGGCCGTGCTACGCTAGAAGAGCGGTTGCATGCACTCAGTGTGGAGCGAACCACGGTTCAGCCACCGCCTTGTGTGCGCTTGATTCTCCAAATACAGCGTACTTGTGTTTGCCTGTGAAGGAGTGTGGGCCGGATCCGTTGATGAAACGTGGCTCCCATCCACATACCTCCCGGTCTTATTCCTCCGGGTTTACACTGGATTTGGGGTTTGTGGTTGGAGCTGTGGGTGGTGCAGCGCAAGCCACTCATAGTCCCTCTGTAGGCGCAGGCGTCCTGTCGCTAGCCCGTGACAGGCCATTCCGAAACCGGATGCTGCCAACCATGAACCCGTACAGCTGCGCAACTATCAAAAGTCCGATTCACAAAGTTCGCTTAGCTGTAGTAGCCTACTACCTCACGAGACGAAAAGAAATGAGCAACCGATGAAGAGAAGATACGTCTCCGACGCAGCGGCCATGCTTGACACATAAAGAGTTCCTTCATCAGTAAATCATCATCATTATCCAAGTTAGCTAGAGGTGGAAACAAGTGTGTTGATCGGTGTCAAAAACAACCCACAAGTCTGCCCAAATGTCCGAGAGAGCACGGGGAGAATCAACAGTGCCTACAGACGAGAAAGCGCCACTGGTCAGCACATTTATGGAGGAAACAACAGATATGAGCTGACTCCGGGTGTAATCTAGTGCACCGAAGAAACAGTTGAAGGACATTCGGGGGATAGTTTGATGCAGAGGCTGAGAGAAAACTAGATCCACTTTACCTTATCTACGATATCAAAGGTTCTCGGAAAGTTAAAGATCCCTCAAAAATGCCACTACGAGATCGATCGCATCAACAGTGTTCCAGAAATGGCAAGTCAGTAGGCCTATTCGCCCGATTTTTCGGCACACGTAGTTGCAGGAAGAGTGCAAATTTATCCATGATAGTGGGTTCGACCTTCATTTGTGATAGACGAAGCTTCGCCCAAGAAGAAAAACGAGCGCGAACGTCTTAATTACAGTCAGAGGCCTCAAAGTGAGGTAATTTGTAACGAGGAATAGCCAGGACATGGTTCACTCAAAGATCATGAACGATGGCAGTTGTAAAGCTTTCGAAGTTCGTCTAAGAGCATGTGGTGAGCATACAGACGAAAACTTCGAGCGAATACCTCGCACGGAAGCAGGTCCCCTGGGGACGGTTCCACGAACGGCCGCATTACATTAGGTGAACATTTGTTGAACCCGTATTTGTTATTGTTCTCAGCTTTCAATTTCCTTGATACCTTAAACCTGCCAATTTCCTATAATATCTGTTTTGGATCCATTGTATGAAGCGTGAACAATTACTTTGTGCGATCATGCTGTACACATTGATCAGACCACATAGTTGGACTGTGCCTCGTATCGCCGAGGAATATACCATTTATTTACGTTGCAGGATAGAGGAAATGGATTTACACCAGAATACACAAGCCGGATGACCTAAGGAGGATCCTAGGATCTCCTTATCGACTGAAGTTTATATCACATTACTAAACACTAAACCAGGCAAAAATGTTCTCTCGAACGTGGTGTCGGCGAAGCGCTTGCAGACTAACCTGACTTCTGGCCAGACGCTAAACGCAATCATTCAAGGTGTCGGAACGGTAACGCAGCATGGCTGCAAAAAAAGTGTCCAATGTGATGATGAAACTGACAAAGCATCGGAGCAGTCCTTCATCAACTGACCGTCCTTAATGTCGTTATCTACTTCCTTGTTAAGAAATTGATGTCCCGCTTAAAAAGTAATCTGCACCTATTTTAAATAAATTGAAGTATACCTAGAACCGATCGAGGACCCGTGCCCTCAGAACAGCTTGAAAACAACCAGTTGGTATATTTGGTTATGTCCAAAGCGGTTTGAAAAACGCCCAGTTTGGTTTAAAAAACAATTAAAGTAGTTACCGATGAGACTTTCAAAATAAACGTTAAGAAAAGGTATCGCGCCATTTATACAAAAAGAATCATCACCAACAGCAGTGCACTAGCCATCAGAACTGATGCTTCGTTGCTGTACAACCATAATGACCTGTGGAATGAAGAATGATAAGTGGGGGAGAAGCGAGACCTAGAGTAAAACCTTAATGGTTTAAACAAACATTAGGAGCCCAACAGCTTACACCACGCCAACAGTATAGGGTTACAAACAGCTGGTAATTGTGCAATAATAACGTGACATCGGGGAGATAGTTCCTTGTGGAATCCATGCCCTGCGTCATAATCAGCTACTAAACCGAAGATAAGTGACACCAGACGCCTTTTATACAGGTAGTTTGACTACGAGATGACAGCAATCGCAACGGAGCACTTATTTGCTCCAACAAACTAATTGGTGTCCTCTTAGTTATGTGTATATCAAATCATTTCAAAAGCAGGAATTCTGTAAAATAGCACATTAGTGTGTTGCTATACACAGCACATTAAACGCATATATAAAGTCGATTGTTCTATTTTTGTCCAGGTTCTGTATTCGGAGTTTCGCGCTGCAGATTGGTGGAACGTTACCTAGCTTCAATACCAGTGGCTTCAGGATGATACTCCCGTGGTTAGCAGTTGGTGTAACTGCCCTTCCTGTACAATGTAAACATAATCAATCCACTCCAGTTAGATACGATGGCCTCTTCCGTACAGATTTGCTCGAACAAGGAGGACAGTTTTTCGCAGAGGACCACACCATCATAGTTATACATTGCGGGGGTTAGGGAATCCGGGCCAGCAGCTTGAAAACGATTGATGACTGTGACCGGCTTTCGGAACTCAGCCTCCGATAGAACCTCTAAGCTAACTCACCATGGCACAGCCTACACCACCGGCGAAGAAAGAACTCCAGGAGCATGGGTTCAAATAAGACTCTCGAAAGTGTTCCACGCAAAAAGCCAAACGGTGTTTCATTTTTAAATCAGAGCAGCCACTCACTTTGACATTAAATTCCTGAGATCAGTGGTGCGGATCAGTTGGAAGGACTTGCTTGTGCGAGAAAGCGTACACACGTCAGTTTACCATCCGTTCACGATGTGCTGGGAATAGTGTACCGGATGCAGTAGGTACACCAGTGAGACGTACGAGACAGTCGAACAGATGCAAACCTAACGGTATCAGCTATTGTCAGTGTCCAGCTTTGTTGATTGGATGACGGGTGCCGAAAATTGTTTAATTGTAGTAAAGGAGAAATGCTTTTGGTGGGAGTGTGTCGTTGGTACTGATTGGACAATAAACAATGAAATCACCGTGTGAATGTACTACGCTGTACTGTTCCGTTGCAGTTGCTTCGGCTATCTTATATGTACTACACAAATTGATTGCTAGCCATCAGTATTCAAGTTGGCTTTCCGAAAAGGGATATATGTCTAGAAGCCACCAATGAGTTGCATAGCATTCTCCTAGCGACCCACTCGGAAACAATAGGGCGCGTAGTGGCTTCCATGGATGTGGCCAAGGTACTTGACACGGTTTCGAACAACACTATAGACGTTAGATGAGGTTAAGAAACACGACCAGTATGTAGGTGCGGTAGTCTATGCTGACGGCTTGGTACTCTACGCGAATGATGAATTAGCTATACAGCATAAACGTGAATTACTTGTGGACTTTTGTGAGTAGTGTAAGTTTCGTAAAAAGTAGAAGCCACGATTAAACCGCACAATAACCTGCCTCGACGGGAATCGAACTCCGGTCCTACGGATTACCTGTCCGCTGCTCTACCACTGAGCTACTAAGGGCTGACGATCAGGTGCGCAATTTAATACATGACTTTTGCTTGGTTCGCGACGTATTGCCAATGAATGTTTGCATTTAGGATTAGACCTGGCCAGAAGGAAGTTAGATACAGCCAAGCACCGCACTATGTCAACCAAAAAAACCGCCCTATGGCATACAAGCTTATTGATAGTATAACTGATTCTCTGAGTGTGAGGGGTGGTATTAGGCATCTTGGTTTGATGTTTACTTGGAAAGGTAGATGTAAGGCGAAGTGCACTTCGGGGCCTGGTTGCATGTTGACTGAGATAACAGCTGTACTGTTGAAAGCACATCAGTGGATGGAAATGAAGATTTATCACGCAATAACAGAACTGGTTTTCGAGTTGACTGTTGACAATGTTCATTAAGACACCCTATGCAACATGGACCGAATGGTTCATAGGGCGAAAGGACGCTGACCTCGCCATTCAAACGGCACAGCCATTATCTATTTCCATGCGGGGAAAGATAAAGGAGGACTTGGCGTTCCATCTCTTGTTGCTGAGGTCCTCTTTGCTCAAAGAAATAAGTTCAGTCGCTTGGCGAGTTCTCCAGACGAGTAGTTCAGGCAGTTGGTTCATAATGAGTCATCTGCCGTTGATATTCGTGGCGCTAATTTGCATATAAGGATGGATAAGAAAAGGATCCACTCAAAAGCTGAACTCTGTAGCGTTTGGCTTCAGTTGTTGACGGGGTCGTCGGATTGCCTACCAATTCATCAGGAACTTCATGAAAACACAAAAAACACGTGGCTCAAGCACATTGTGTAAGCATTTCCGAGGCTGAGGGCCACACAGATGAGGGGTGGTGTCCTGTTTGCAGAGGTACGCGCTAGCTGTGGGGTCACAAGAAGTTCAGTCGATACAACCTGTAAGTGTGCCTGCGAGCACATTGAATCCTTGGCTCATACTGCAGCAATGCAAATCGCACATAATGCACGGTGCTGTCGCCGTAATAGAATTGTGAATCGGCACGATCAACCTTTACGACTGTGCAGCGTTTGCACCCTCATTGGGCTAATTAGTTCTACTGGTTCGGGGCACTGAAAGCTGCATTTATTTATGCCTAAGAATAAACGACTAATTGTAACTGACGTGGAAATTACACTGGGGGGGGGCGGCTGAACGGTTGATGGATGGAAAAGACTGCCAAATAGGACAAAGATGGTGTCAACGCTATTGTTCGAAAAGTGAAGGTGAATGACCGTGAAGTTCGTAAGGATCTCCTGATCCCTCACCTACTCCTGGTCATCCCGGAACGCAGGCACCTGTTTCAGAAACACGCAAATAGCTTGCGGCGCTTGGGCATGAGCCCCAGAGATATTCCTGGTTTATACCTACTAGGTACTCGGGGCTTCCTAGCATGTCGTGATGCTTATAGGCGAGGACGTTAAGGCTTGTCAATAAATGCTCCGTCTTGGAGCGATGTGTGGAATGCATCCTCCTGGTGGATACTAATCGCCGAGGAGACGGCGGATGGAGTGCAATAGAGCAATTGCGCCATCAGCGAGTGTTACATGATGGAGGAGCATTGCTTCCTTGTGTGCTCATTCCCTGAATTTTTCTTTGGACCACTTTTATTTTCATGACCTCCCCTTGGTGGATGCTGAAAATAGAGGCACCTTGGTATATGCCAAATGTTATGATACGCACCCCCTAAAAAATCATATACCTGCATTTGGATGCAGGTGATGTCACGAGCACAAAGGAAGAGTGCTATCTGGGTGTGTGCCCTGTATGGATCTCCTTTTTCTATTCGTGCTTCATCTAAGTGTTTGATGCAGGTACCAGTCTGCTGAAAATATAAATTTAGACGGAACTGCACTCTCAGTCATGGTACTGGTTGGACAATAACCATGAAAGCGCTGTGTGAACGAGTGATGCTGCATTTTGCCATTGCTTAGTTTTCGCTAATAAACTCAGCATCATCATCATCATCATCGTCATCAATAGACGTTAGTGGAGGATGAGAAACATACCTCAGTAAATGTTCCGTAACATAAACGACACGAAACATTACAGAAAACCAGCTAAAATGAAAAAGTAGTAACGAAAGAACAATATCGTCAATAAACTATTTGTCTTTGAAGGATTAAATTTTAGGACTTACCAGCCTTCTACCGGAACAGAGCCAGTGTGACAAAAGTACCCTTTTACACAGACCGAGGACAAGCTCGACTACGACCGCTTCGGCGCATCACCAAACATATGTTACTTGACGAGCAAATCAAATAGAACAACAGTGGAGTCCATACAGCGTTGTCTGTCAATAAACGGTGGGCGATTGATGAGGCAGATATCCTGTATGGCAGATCGAGCATGGGCTGCGCATTCGGGGATGTAGAAGCAATCATAGGCAAAATGCTTTTCCTGGTCCCATCAATAAATGTTGGCCGACGTTGGCACCGTGTCATGCCCAGGTAGCCGGCTTTGCAAACACATGTACATTGCTAAAGGACGTGTGAACGATCATATAAAAGCAGCAGAGGTTTAATTGACGCGCATTCCCATACCCCAGTCTGAGGGTTCAAGAGGACGCATTTGTCACACCGGTGGAAATAAAGCGTGTGTCAGTTTGGGTTAACGTACTTGCGAACAATGGTATAATGCCAGGAATGTACTCTGTGAACAGAGCACCGTTTCAACGGACGACACGATCCAGAGCCAAATGTGGAGGACACCTGAAGGTAATGGTGAAAAGGAGCAGACGATGAAGGTGGGTGCGTAACCTGAACCACATACCTGGTAACTTTAATTACAACTTGCATATACGTGAGAGCTGAGACGAGGAATGTAAACCACAGGTCACGGAATGCGCAACAGTGGGATGGTGAAGTCAAGAGAGAAAATACTATGCTGAAAGGAAGGGAGTGTCACATCCGTATCGCCGAAAAGGCATTTAGTCATTTGATTCTCGAAATCAAAAAAGATAACTGGAAGTTAACTGAACCGACGCCCGCAAAACGCATGCTGACGATATAATAAAAGGGTTGTAATATGCCGGAAGCGATTTTGAAAGGAGGCATTTTTGAGGTGGTCCTTGGCGCATGTGGATTCATTGATAGCAATGATAGAAGTCAAAATCCACTGATTGTGGTCATCACGATCATCAATATACGTTAGCTGAGGGTGAGAAACACACCTCAGCTAATGTACCGCAATACAGAAGGAACACAGTACAAAAGATTCTAGAAGTGACTAATATAATGTTAAATATTATATCACATATTAGATATGAGATCGTGATTGGAGGGGGAATCTAAAGGAGAGGGGGATGGACAAAGAAACTCACAACACGAACACCATTGGGGACAGCTTTTTGCCAGAATAACAAGCGTGTCCAATCAAAAGTGTTCATCGGTCTTGGGACCCCGGCGCAACAGTCAGGAGGCACCAACCGGCGTCAACTTCGAAGTGAAGGTCTTCATTCCTTTTGACCAAGCTAATGCTTGGTCTCCGCTCACCTACTTCCATTCCCACCCCCGGCGCGCAAACAACACAGGACGCGGGAGTCGGTGGGCTGGCATGCGTAACATGTGGCCCAGCATTCGGATCCTGGTGCGTGATCGTGGTAGCTACTTTTACCAGTTTGAAACTCAATGCGCAAAAAATTGGTTCCGCGGTGCCTGTTCCAATGGAAATGACTACCCAAGTCGGATAATCAGCAGCTTTGGGCAAATTAGACTCCAGACTTCGAATGGGGATATCAAGAAGCATATGAGTGAACAAGCTGGGAGGGAGACCAAACTTAACTGAACACCAAGCTCAAATGAAGTAAAACATCAGCAACAAAATGACTAATCGCGTAAGGCACGATATGACGCAATGTCAGTAGAAAATCTAACACCATGCGACATCCAGAAAAGGCGTATATACTGAAGAAATATAAATATAATGTAAAGCACTCGTGAGATGAATGGGCTGCGTTGTTAGCGGTGAAGCTACCAAAAGGAAGTACCCTAAAAATCGGTAAACACAGGTCAATGCTGGTCAAACTGAGATATCTAGTGTGCTAAAGACATTGCTGTCACCGAAGAGCAGAGTTTACACCGCAAATGTTGTGTACACTCGGTGTTGTCGACTATCAAACCGGATTTCGCTTGTCAGTCTCGTTTTCTAAGCTGGAGGCCACGTGACCCGCTTTATGCCTGACTTGAGACATTATTACAGGACATGGCTCGTAGTCGGCACCGGTGACGCGTCTTCTGTCACTTCCTAGTCGGACTGCGTGTTTAAAGTGTGTTTGGTGCTGTGTTATCTGCGGGGTAATGGCTGATTATGACGCGGGGCAGCGAAAGCCACAAGGAAGCTGTCTCGTTGATACCGCCTTATCTTTGCACGATAGCCAGCTGTTTGTGATGGTATGTTGTTGACAAGGTGTAGGCACATTGACCCTGAGTGTTTGCTTAGAAAAATAAGGTTTTCCGGCAAGTCCCCTCCTCTCTCCCTGATCGTTCTTCGTTCCGTAGGTCGTTACCGTTGTATAGCAGTGAAGCATCAGCCCAAACGGCTGATGTACTGCTGCTACAGCTGCTGATGATAGCCTAGCGTTGTTTGCGAGCATAGATAAAATGGATGTCGCGAAGATGGAATTTGATTGAATAGTCGGTTTCCGGGACAATCAGCGGTTACAATGCACATCAATTCAGACAAAGATACCGTCCGTCGTCGTTGCAGCAGCATTCCTTGTGTTCGTATCAGCTGTATGTCCGGCGCTATTGTTACATGAAAGGAAGGGAGCATGCTTAATGCCAACCTCTACGTTGCCAACAATGGATAAGAAGCTTCTTCTGTGAAGTGGTAACGACGACTGTATGAAGCATCAGTGTAAGAGACTGGATGCCACCGAATCGATTGGTTGTGGGAAATGGAGGTCCACAAGTCTCTCCGATCACAGTAGATTTTAAAACCTTTGATATAGCGCGGCGATTTGCCGCAGAGCTAAATCGGCGTTCAGCTCCATTTTGATAAGAAGTAGAAGTAGGTATACTTGAATAAATTTTTCAGACACCTGACCGTGTCATAATATGAAAAGTCAAGGTTTCCTTTGTAGAATGTAAATTGCGAAACGTCCAGAAATGAAGACCCCGCGCAGACGAAATCGTGCAGGTGACAGGGACCAAAAGAACTAGCTCAGCAGCAAAAACAACCCGCAATTTAAACCGGTTAGTTTGCATCGCTTACAGCAGTAAAAACTGCGTCATATCTTCTTCTCGTCCCCCTTTGGTTGTAGTACTACTCAAGCTTAACACTTTTTGGCCGTAAGCTCAACCCCACATTCTTTCGAGTACACACTAGAAATGCTTGTTAGCAATGTGAAACAAGAAGCACCCTACTTAAGCTGAAGGTGAAACCAGAAAAGACTATAAAGCCCACTGAGATATCCATGATCAAAACTCAAAAAGAAATCGGATGTAGCTGTGAACCACTCGAACTTTACTACGACGATACCGCCTGAAACGACAAATCGGATTATAGCCCTTGATGAAGTAGTAGCCGCGCTGAAAAGAGTTCCTGAAAAAGTACGTACATTGATGCAACTACTCTAAAGAAGGAACCCTAAACCCCAGTAAGACGGTGAAACGTTGGCCCAGGGCGATGGTTCAATAGCACATATGCGAGGATATCAAAGCTAGTTTTGCCTCCTACTTTGTCCCTAGCACTCAGCTGTTTCATGTTCAACTTCCATAAAGAACGAACAAGCTACTCTGTCATATTTCTGTGACGCTGAGAGAGGTGCAAAGTGGCATCGCATCCATAAAACCAACAACTCGTCCAGGTCCAGATGGCATCCCCCAACTGTCATAAAACGCGGCGGAAAAAATATCTCTCTACTGTTATCAAACATCTTCACTCTCACTTCCGGATATTACCCATTTTAATGGAAACAATGCAGTATAATGCCTAAGCACAAGGGTGGCCTGGGAAATGAAATGTCAAGCTACCATCCAATACATCACACCACTGCTGCTCTCAAAGCCCTAGAGAGAATAATCAAGAGGAATATTGTACAATTTCATACAAAACTGGATCTGATCAATTCTGCACGACATGGCTTTCCCTTAAAACGCTCCTGCGTTACCCGTCAGCTAGACTTTCTCGATCATGTCACGACTATGATGGACAGAAGAATGGCAATCAGTATAAGTTTGTTGGACATGCAAAAGGCATTGGACCGTGTGCTTCACAAGCCACTGTTACCCGTTCTAGAGTCATATGGCATTTGAAAACCTCTGCTAAACTGGTTCGACTAATACCTAAACGAACAAACCCAGGTAGTTAGAATCGGTCAGCAATACTCTAGGTCAAAACAAATAACCAGCGGAGTTTTCCAGAGAAGCGTGCTAAAACCACTACTTTTCCCAATCTACGTAGGCAACAATGCAATCCGATCAAACAGACACCCATTTCTGTTTGCAGATAACGTCAAACTGGTCTACTCGTTTCATCCAGACCAACCACAGATATACCTGGGAAGCATCTGTGAAGACCTATCCACATTAAATATAGTCAGTGAACGTTCGTTAGTGAAGCGCACCGCAGTAAAATCCAAAGTACTTGGGTACAGATGCCGCGTTCCAGAAGGCTCTATCACACTTGCCGGAAACGTGATTCCAACGTTAGGGACTTAGGAATTAGGTACTCCAACTCTTTCAACTTCTCCGAAGATGTGCTTTATCAGTTTGCAAAAGCAAGGCAGCTATGCGGATACATCACCAGAACTTTCTCCCTGCTTGAAATACGACTGGAGTCGTTGAAGATAATTGTATGACCGACTCTGGAATACTGTACTATCGTTCATAGCCAACTGAGAAAAGCAGAACAGTTCTGAAAAATGTCCAACGATCATTTTTACCAAGCTGATTATGGGGCACTACTCAAAACTGAGTTATTATCATCGCTGTCGGCAACTGCAAATGGATCCTCTTTGGCTAAGACGCTTAAAAAAACAACCTTTCTATAACATAATTAATCAGCGAATTTACGCAGATATCACGGCACTTGAGCTACGGAAGACTGCAGTCTATCCCATATGAAATGGCGGCCACTTGGTACCCTCATAGCTTGCAAGTCATAAAACTCGATCGGATTTCTCCTTAGCAAGGTACATCGAGCTGTGGAACAAACTACTCCTACATATACAATGGAATAATGATTTTACACGATTATTATACTTCAAAAAATATAAAAATTGTTGGCAAAATTGGGTTTACACCAGTGAACTCACTGAAGTGTAGATAGTATAAGCTGTAAATCCAAGGGAAATCCTTAAGGAATGACGGCAAATAGGATGTTGGTAAAAATCGTGTCTCCCGCTAGTGTACACATACAGGAGGCGAAAAAGTGAAACGCAAACTGGGACCGCCAGTGAAATCTCTTACAGACACTTGTGTTTATCTATGGGTACTTGATCATGTAAGATGGTGCAGCGAAATAAGTGCAGGGCAACTCGGGCTTTGAACTCTGCCAACGTAGGAGTACATATGACGAATTCCGGTAGGGCATTCCAGGTTCTGCAAACGTGTACGGAAAAGAAATTCCGACGGTATTCCAAACGGCTGTGTTGCTCTGCCCGCTTGAGATGGTGGACTCTCAAATTGCTGTGGTGACTAAGTTCTAGCAAGTAGCGGCACGTGTGGTTGAGATCTCACGAAACCTGATAAGTCAAAATGAGGTCACTGCGCAATCGCCGATACTGTTTGTCGAAAGGCCCTTCGGTTCATACGGTAAATTATACAGACTCTTGACATTTTTGGTTGCACGGGGTTAGGGTGTCTCCAAGGCGGTGAGATTTATCCTCAGTCATGGCTGCCACACCTGTAGTGCGTATTTAAGATCTGAACGTATGTAGGAGCCGAGGTTGTGGAAAAATCGAAGAGGCGAATTGTCCGAATGCACACTTCAGGAGGCCCAATGTGTTGGGTGCCCAGCCTTGACGCAATTTCAGCCTGGTTCGAAGATCCAAGGTCAGCCTGAACAAAAACTTTCTTTCTTGCCAGAAGACATTTGAAGCTCCTGATTACCGAGTCTGTAGGAGTACACCAACTTGTCCACATTGAATCAAAGTAGGTTTTGGATTGACCACACGTATACTCTATCCAGATCAGGTTGAAGTATTGTGATATTATCTGGTGTATTGATTGCACTTCACAACTTGTTGTCATCGGCATAAAGCAGGCAGTTTGAGCTTATGAGCCGCGTAAGATTGTTAATATACGTCAAAACTAATCGCGGTCCTTGTACCGATCCCTATGGCATACGGCATTCAACTCGGATGGGATATGACAACGATTCACGCACTAGTAGTTAAAGGAGCCGGTGTAGTGGAAAGCTTCTGATTCATCCTAGGAGAGGATCAACAGTACCAAAGGTCTGGAGTTTGAAAAGCAGAATGTTATGGTCTAACCGGTCGAACGCCTTTGAGAAGTCGAAAAGACTACATTAACTCCTGTGCCAGTCTAATGCTTCAGTCCAGCTGGATCGTGCTAGCAGCAGATTTGTAGTGCACGATCGATTTCGCCGGAAGCCATGCTGTTCCGGTGTGAGGTAGTTGGATTCCTCCACGTAGGCCGTTAGAGCATCAGAAACAATAGCTTCCATGACGTTTGAAAGAACCGTTAGTAAAATTATGGGACGGTAGTTGGTCTGACTGAAACGACTATCACCCATGTGAATAGGGGTAATCATCCTGTGTTTCCACATATCGGGCATGTACATTTCATCAAAACAGTGTTGGAAGAATTAAGCCGAAGGCTCAGCTAAACTCTCTCCTACCGCCGCTAGCGATTTCGTGTGTATAGTAGCAACTCCAGGAGAGCTGTGCTTTTGCAAAATAACAGAATTTTTTAGTACAGGTTCTGCTGTGAAGGATATGTGAGTGAGTTTTAGGAGTGAAAAAAATCATTGGCATAGGATTAGATGGACAGTGATCGAACTGAAATGTTGTAGCATGGTGTAGGCGCAGGCTATTCGCCACCTCCTTCGGTGTCCGTGTGAGTACGTCCACTGTTTGAAGAGGAGGAATTCCCAGTTTCACCTTACGTAGACTGTTGACGTGTTGATATAGAAGCTTGTGATTTGAGGCCATACGGATTGCCAATCTCTGCTGGTACGCCATTCTATCCTCGCGAACAAGCTGAGTACAGTGGTTACGTTGGTTCGCATAGGCCATCCAATTATCGGTGCTCAGGAAGAGTTTGTAGATATGCCAGGATGTTTCGCCCTGCTATACACTTGCGTGTCTTGCTTCGCAGAAACTAGACCATGTTTCTCGGGCGGAAAGTTTTAGTCGCTGACGCTTCGGCAACCAGAGTTAAACTGGCTGACAAAATGTTCCCAAGCACTAGCTGGTGCCTTGTCTGCCAGAAAGGTCCAGTTGGCTGTCTCATCTAGACGAGCTAATATGTCGCAGCGTTCAATCGTTTTCACTGTGTCGGCAATTTCCATCTACAAATGTATTCGAAGAGTAGGACTACATTATCGCTACGACCTAAGGGGACGTCGACGATTACCCTCTTGACCATTAGTTTTCCGTTGGTGAATATCAGATGCAGTATCGAAGGCTTATCTTTTTCTCGGAATCGGGTGGGAGTGTTGATGTGGCCATCACAGCGGGAAACTGGAGACAAACTCATGAAGATTGACCTTAAACTGTTCTCCGGTAGCTGCTTGAGATTTCAGAGCGCGGAACTGCAATCGCCAGTAATGAGAATGTGACTGCACGTTGTATTTATCACCCGCGTTAGTGCGGATGTCAGATGGAAGTCCATCTCTGGCGTGAATGAAGGAGGGTGGTAAACGACCGCCAGTAAACAAGTGTCGTCACCCTTTAAAAGTAGACAGCACCAAATGGAATCTTGTACTATGCTGACCGGACCCATTATGAGCTCACATTGGAGGTCGTTGCGGAAGTACGTGAGTGTAAACTATGTTCTAGTTCGGAATTGCCTACAGCCCTTCCTCACTATAAAAGATCTTTGGTTCACAACATTCTCTAGAAACATAGACGGAAGCTGGTATATATAACATGTAAGTAGCTAGTTGCTTACAATCAGCTAGCCCACTCCAAACCATTACCCACACATTACCTACATATCATTAACCACATAAAGCATAAAATCTATTCCCTGTATAAATGATCTCTCTCCCTTATGAGGCCGCATATCTTTTGTCGGTAAATATACGAATTCATTTATTACTTCAAGTGCTATGGATTTAACAGTTTTTATCATGCATTTTGAATACTTTCTTCGGTTGGACTGCTTACGAGGTCACTAGTACTGTCCTCTGTCGATTTTTAGTTGAACTTTGAGATACTGCGAAAAGTTAGCCAAAGGCGTCTGCGACTGGAGGAATTTTCGTCCGGATCGACAAACGGGGCTCCGACACTGTGGCGTCAAGAGTAAGCAGATTCGGAACCGTTCATTCGAGTGACACTTGTGCTCTTAATGCCATTTTTCCAGTTGTACAATTTTGATCTTGGAAAATGTCTAAAATGCATAGACTCTGGTATATAAAGCTTATTTTGACTTGACTTCAGAATAAAAAAACTCACTCAAGAGTAGTCTGGTGCGTTGGGCTTCAGCAACTTGCGCTATTTCGACTTCGAAAGTATCGGCGCGTTTTCGACACAAGTTAACAAAAGTGACGATGTAAAATCCATTAATCAAGCTTCGAGTTACACCAAATGGACGGGCCTGTGGTGGGATTGCGAGTGGTTCACAATGTACCTTCAGCTGTTATAAATAAAAAAATAAATGGGTATATTTCCCAACAAGCGGGATCGTTCCCCTTCGTGGAACGCTAGTTTGTAGAGAGTTCAGTCAACATCTCGTTTATGAAACTGCATTTAATAGAAAACAGTGGTGCAATGTTTTGTTGAGTATGTAATGAGTAACATTCTTTGAAAGTTAATATTGTCTTGTTTATCGGCCAGGATTCCATGAGTGCGCGCATGGATTGCTGAAAGACGAGAAGTTTGACCATATTTGGCCAGGAAAGAAAAGTGTTTAAATGATATTTAACTATAGACAGACCCTCTCTGGTACTTAATTGCAATGGTAGTTTATTCCACAGATAGGCATACCTCACCAAGAAGTTTAAGAGGATATTTCGCTTGGTTTTCTGTAAGTATTGTAAACATTTACCACTATAAATGGGATAGGTTGAGCTATTTGGTAAAGCGACAGCCGTACTAGTTGAGAAGACTCGAGAGTATAGTACATTGTAGAGAAAAGTGAAAATTCCTATAAGCCGTCTAAGTCGGATTGGGTCGAGCTGGAGTTAACTTCGTTCCTCGTGGGTAACTGTTGATAAGCACCAATGGGGAGTATGCTAAAGTAGTGTTGGACGTTTTCCAAAGCAATTCGGTCAGTTTTGATTAAGTGGCTGTGTATTATGGAGCAGTACCCTTGAGTGAGTTGTCCTTGATGTTGGAATGATCCAAGCAGTTTTGGGTAGCGAAAAGCACTAGCTAGTTGGTTGCGTCGCATTCATCACTTGATGTAGGATGCGTTCGGAAAAGCTCAAGCTGCTCGAATATCGAATTCCTAGGTCTCGAATAAAATACGCAGTTGGGATGGGTGTACCAGTAAGAGTGATGGACCCTTTTGGTATAATGCATCAATGGTAAAGTACTTGAGATGTATCCGCCGAAAACCTCATTGACCTAGTTTCGTTTCAATTGTTTAGGGATAATAGATCTTGGGGCATATTTTTCTGGTACAGATGCAGGTGGTCAGATAGAAATGAGTACACTAGTTTGGTGTCATCCGCAAATAAAATTGGACGCTCGTGTCTAATGTAATCACATATATCGTTTAAAAAACGAGGAAAAGCAGTGGACCCAATACACTTCCCTGAACGGCACCATTAGTGACATTTCTGGAAGTAGAACAATATCGACCAAGCCGTGTTTTTTGTGTTTGGTCGCTCAGATTTGATTCGAACCAACCCAATAGAGGGTTCTCGAATCAACAGGATTCAAGCACAGACAACAATGGTTTGTGCCTTAGTGTTATGGCATAATTATGGAATTTTTCCACTGAGGCGCGAAGCAGCCAGTGTTTAGTGACTGTAAGATGTTTTTCTCACCTAGCCCTATAGCTTCAAGGAGAATACCATCAGATCCCGATGGGAAATTCGGTTTGATGGATGTTTCAGCCATCTCTACGTCCTTTAAATTCAGAGGAGTGGTACATAGAACCTAATCCGTTTTTCTTGGAAGAAAGGATACTGGTGATGCAGTGGTAAACGAGGAGGCAAGGTAAGAACTCATCGATTCACATAGTTAGATTATTTCATCAGTTGTTGTACCGTCGTTTTAAAGTAGGCTTGGAATTTCGTGGTCTTTGGAATTTTTCTCATTTGAGTAATTGCATCAGTGCACCAGCTTTCTCTGCATTCCTAATGGCTCAAGTTTCCTCGGCAATTCTAAACCACGGAGTTTGGTGTTCGTTTTTCTTTAAGGGTTCGTGGATTATAATTAATGTAGCGATGTCTTTGTCTCTGCAGTGCAGTGATCTCAACTTATCTAGTTTGAAAGCGAGCTTCGATGAGTTTTTGTATGGTGCTGTCACGTACAGGTGATGGCACCTTTCGCGAATTCGACTGCGACCATTGTCGAATCCAGTGTGAAGAATCGGTCCAAACACATGCGCCTAAGCATCTTGTCCAATTGGAAGGTGTGGAGAGTAATCCGCATACGCAATGATTGTGATTTACTTCAGCAGGATCTCGACCACCTCTCAACGTGGTCTGCAGAGGTAAACCTTCCGATCAACCCGGTCAAGTCGCAATTCATGAGGCTGGGTAAATGCGAGCACAGCCGAACGTACACAGTGGCTGGTCAACCGTTGCATCCCGTGCCTTTCGTGCGCGACTTCGGTGTACTCTCACGCTGCGACCTAAAGTCCATTGACAACACGAATATGCTGTACCAAAACAGCCTTCGGATGCTTTGGGCGCTCAGGCGCAGCTTCAGCACTTGGTCCGAAGAGATTGCCACTCGCCTCTTCGTCTCAATAATACCACCAATGCTAGAGTGCGGCTGTCCCGCGTATTGTCCTATCACCCGGGGTGAGGTAGAAAAGCTTGAGCGAGTGCAGCATGTAGCCACCAGGCTGATTCCCAACTTACGAGGTGTGCCATACGAAGACCGATGTAAGAAACTAGGGCTGTACACCCTAGCTTATCGTCGAATGAGGGTTGACCTCATCATGACGCACCGGATATTACATCTGAGTGATTACCCCATGTTGAGACAACTGCTTCATCTGCGCACACCAAGCTGCACGCGAGGACACCGGTATAAACTTGTCGTACCGGATTTGAAGCGTGTCGCTCACCATCTACGTTTTGAACGCAGAGTGATGAATGTATGGAACAACCTGCCGCAGAACATAGCGGAGGCGAACTCAGTGTCGGAATTTAAGAAGCTCCTTGACAAACACTTTGCAGACGCAAAATATACAGAGCGGAACACAACATAACGAGTATGTCCACGAGCGACGAATGATGCAGCTACACAGAGAAAGCTCTACTCGCTGCTTCGAACCAGTAATCAGTAAGGTATATTCGAGCTACTGGCTTCCTTGCTGCTCTGCTCTTTTCAGATGGCCTGATGTTCATGCTGCAGAGTATCGTATTGTGGTCACATCCTATTGATGGCCCTTAAATTAATACACAAACAGATGGAATACCCATGTTGTAGACCAGATCCAAGATGTTATCTAACCTGGTGGGTTGATTAGAGTGTTGAGTCCAACTATTGATACAGACACATTGTATCATTACTACAAGTTCCCCAGTTGTTTTAGGTTTGTGCGACATCCAATTTATATTTAGCAGATTGAAATCTCCACATAAGAATTGGTCCTTATATGTGGTGCTGGGAGCAACGTTAATGGCAGACATTAGTAGCAGAGGTTCATAGAGTGGCCTCAGGCCTATAAATGCAGTCTAGTAGCAGATGATAGGCCGGAATAGTCAAACATAATGAAGTATCCGAAGCATTCAAGGCTAACGGGTTAAGAGAGATTGCTGTTATGTCATTGCGTATGTAGATAACACATCACCGTCGCGTTTGTGCGGACGATCCTTCAATAATACGATTTATAACCCAGAAAACCAAGCTGAAAGTCACATATAGCCGATGTGCATCACAGATCTGCAGAAGCGTTTTGGCGGACGCCCAAGACGACGCTGTGAGCGCATAGACACCAGCCAACTGACGAAGCAATCTGTTCTGAATGCGCATCGAAGTACGCCGACATGCGAGTTGAGTAAGCGCTCACTGGTCTCATATTCACCAGACCTTACTAGCAGTAGGCAAATCCTCATGTGGTAAGTTTAATCGTCAACATGGACATTGGGAATCTTCGCAGTCTCTGGAACTTATCGATGCTCGCCGGCATATTCTGGTTGGAAGCGAAGACAATGAAACTCGCAGAAAACCGGGCAAAACTCTGTGCTAGCCTGAAGAGAGACCGCGAATCCTGATGGTCTCATCGTGCATCAGAGATGGAAATGGCCGCTGCCCTTGGTAACCATCGTAAGTTATTCCGGCTGATAAGGGAAATGAAAAGCAGGAGAGTTGGTGTTAGTGAAACTATACGTGACAAGTGGACAGATTATCCACAATTTGTCAAAATGCTTGGAGCATTGGGCTGAGCATGTTGAAAGGCAATTTAATCGCCGGCCACTGATTGCCGTGCTCGGTGGGCTGTCGCTTGGGATCCACCCTCTCGCTCAGAAATCGAACGCGAAATTGGACTGCTGAAATTAAATAAAGCCGCGGGACCAGATGATCTTTCCCCAACACCCTTCAAATTCGGGGGACCTGCTCTTGTGGATGGCTTATCCCAGTTACTAGTGAAACTATGAGAGCAGGAAACTGTCCCAGCCGGCCGGAGCCGCTCCGTCATAGTCCCAATTTTCAAGGGAGGCGCACGATCGGAATGCGGAAACCATAAAGGAATCAGTCTGATTTCCATCACCTCCGAATTGCTTGCCTCTGTCATCTCTCACAGACTGACTGGCATTCGTGAAAGCCAGATTCGTGAAGAGCAAGCCGGGTTTCGTCGAGGTGGTGGCTGTATTAACCACATCTTCATGCGTGCTGGGTCTCTTTAGTTCAGGTGGTGATGCCCTCCATGTCAGTGAGAAGAAGACAGTCCACAGCGCGCTTGGTCCTCAGCGGCTTATGGGGTTCACGATTGAACGCATACACTGCGCGGTATTCTTTCTCGACCTTGCGTCAAAACCCTGAAGAAAGTGTCATTGATTTCACTGCGTGGATTCAGCAAGCCCTACCAGAGTGTCGGTATAGTGAAATCCCAGTTACGAAGCGCGAAAAGGCGATGGCTTTACGGTGCTTGATATCCGGTATCCGTAACGAACAGGCTCGTAAAAGGTTGTTGTCGGAAGATGAGACGACGATGGGCTGGGAGAAGGCCTGCAATATTGTTCGACAGATGGAGCATGTCCATAAACAGTTAGCAGCTTTTTCATCGCAACTTCATACAGACACAATCCAAGCAGTCAACCGAAAAGATGTTACTCAGAGACGGTCTTAAATGCCTTTTACCTATTACGGATGTGGAAGTCAGCATTTATCAGCCGAGGAATGTCGTCATAAACAGAGTATTTGCCGCTAATGTGGAAAAGTAGGGCACTTGGCCCAAGTTTGCCGAACAAAAGCATGCACAGCCGCGACGTCCCGTTTTCCCAAGAAGCCAGTGAAAGTCGTCCAGTCTTCGAACGAAGACCAGCTAAAAACGATCTGAAACGCAACGTCGAGCATCTGCAGCATTCACCCACCCTACACTGTGCAACTGGAAATAGAAAGCCAGTTAGTTAAAATGTAGGTTGATACCGGTGCCTCAGTTACCATAATCAGAGCTACATCAGCTAAAAGATTACCAAAGTTATCCCCCTGTGAATCAACTTTGCGCACGTATACTGGGTAGCCGATACCAGTCGTGGGAAAAGGCACTGTTCATGTAAATTACCATGGGGAGAAGCAAACCTAACGGGCATATGTTGTGTCGAATGATGATCCGAACTTACTCGGGCGCGACTGGACTAAATGCCTTCCAGCCACGTTAGAGACAGTGCAGTTCATATCAATTGACCACCGCTTGGAGGATGTGCTCAACAAATATTCTGACGTTTTTGATGAGAAACTAGGAAAAGTTCACGAATATCAGGCTAGTATCAAATTACGGCCGGAAACTCAGCCCCGACTTTTCAGAGATCGTACCCTACCTTATTCCCTGAGAACAAAGGTGTGAGATTGCAATCAGCAGGAATAATAGAGCCAGTCCAATACAGTGAGTGGTGAGCGTCAATAGTTCCAGTCCTGAAGCCGGATGGTTCTGTGCGTATTTGTGGTGACTAGAAACTAATTGGAAATCGTTGTTTAATTCTGGATAAGTATACCTTACCTCGGATAGATGATCTGTATGCTATGTTGGCAGGCGGACAAAAGTTTGCACAGATTGACATCAGTCACGCGTGCTTACAAACTGAGTTAGACGAGACCTCTCGTTCATGCACTATGATAAGTACACACATGTGTCTATTCAAGTACAAATATGGGTCTATTTCAGTACGAACATCTGCCCTTCGGAATCAGTTCGACCCCAGCGATATTCCAAATGATCACTGATAACCTGATCAAAGGTATTCCTTTTACTTGCGCCTATATTGACGATATTCTAAATACAGGACGTATAGACATTGAACATTTACAAACGATATCCACTGTGCTCGAACGTCTACAATAGACTGGACTCAAACTGAAGAAGTAAAAGAGTACGTTTTTCTCAGATTCTGTTGGTTACCTTGGTTACCGTCTCGATAAAAACGGATTACACGGATTAGAAGACAAAGTAAGACCCATGCTTGTTGCACCTGAACACAAGAATGAAGCTGAACTTCAATCACTTTTAGGGATGTTTTCTCACTATCGTCGCTTCTTACCTAAGGCGTCAACAGTATTTGCACCCTTGTACGAACTGTTGCACAAGGGGAAGTCCTGGACTTGGAGTCCGGATCAATGAAAGGCCTGCACAGATTCAAAAATGGTGCGCAGCACCTCCCCGTATCCCGTGCATTTCGATCCGAGCCGCCCTCTAGTGCTGCAGTGTGACACTTCCCCACGCGGAGTAGGCGCAGTCCTTTGCCACCAAACGGATGATGGTTCTCTTCGTCAAATCGCTTTTGCTTCTCGTAACTTGCAACCCGCTGAAAGTAATTATTTACAGCTGGAGAAAGTGGCCTTAGCAATTATTTGCGGAGTCATGCATTTCAATAAATACGTCTGGGGTAGACAGCTTGATATCCATAAGGAACATAAACCACTACTTTCGCTTCTGGGTAAGGAGAAAGGAATCCAACAGATGTTTTCTCCTCGAATGCAAAAGTGAGCACCACTTTTGAGCGCCTATAACTACAAACTTCAGGATGTAAGCGAATCAAGTAATACCAGTGCCGATGCCCTTAGTCACCTCCCACAGCAGCATAGCACAAAAACGAATAGTGAACCCATGAAGCCTATCGATTTGATGCACCACATGGAAAAGAAACTCATCCAGAGTGAAGTGGTGCGGTGCCTGATGGACCGGGACCCTGTGTTGTCAACATTGCGGCGCTCAGTGAGACTCGGCTCGCTGAGCAAGGTAAGTTGCATGAAGCAGGTGCAAGCTACACGTTCTACTGGGTGGACAACGCCACCTCAGCATCACGTGGACATGGAGTCGGATTTGCAATATCCGATCGCCTAAATGGCCAGGTGGGGGATT
Source organism: Dicrocoelium dendriticum (assembly GCA_944474145.2). Classification (NCBI taxonomy): domain Eukaryota; kingdom Metazoa; phylum Platyhelminthes; class Trematoda; order Plagiorchiida; family Dicrocoeliidae; genus Dicrocoelium; species Dicrocoelium dendriticum. The sequence goes on from OX104065.1 coordinate 99,303,321, forward strand.
AAGCAACAGGCATCAGCGCGCGACTGATGACTGTTCGCCTACGACTCGGAAGAGGTAAGTTTGCTACTTTTATAAGCACGTACAGTTCCAGCATGTGTTATGCTGATGACAAGTTTCCCCAATCCTACACTCAGCTATCCTCCGTGATGCAGTCTGTGCCGAGGAGCGATCGACTATTTCTTCTGGGTGATTTCAACGCGTGCCTTGGGCGTAATGCATCGGTGTGGACAGATGTCATCGGTCCGCATAGCATTGGTTCAGCGAATGCGAACGGTGACAGATTGCTCTCACTGTGTGCCACTCACGGCCTGATGATCACGAACACGGTTTGCACTGTGTGCGAGTGATATAGCAACTTGGACGCACCCACGGAGTGGTCACGCTCACCTGCTCGACTGTCATCCTAAGTCAGCGTGACATGCGAGAAGTGCGCGTGACACATGTACTGCGTGGAGTTGAGTGTGGCACTGATCACAAATTGGTGCGCACCAAACTGTAGATATATTTTCGTAAATCTATGTATTGCACTTCCACCGTGAATCGGCGTAAATTTACCATTCTCTCTCTCAAAACTGTGGAGAAACGTATTGAGTTGGAGAAGGAGATGGTGGCACGCCTGTGTGATGTGGACTGCACAGCCACAGTGGGTGACTTGTGGCACCACATTTGCGACCAGGTGACAGCTGCTGCCGAGGAGACCATCGGGCGCGTAAACTTTTAGCGGTCTGACTGGCTTGAGGTGAACAATGCGACGATTAGCACATTGGTGTCGGAGAAGAATGCAGCATTTGTGGCACATGTGGCAGACCCCAGTAAGTTGGGGAAGAAGAGAAAGTTTGGGCAAAATCGAGGATGACTGCCCCGAGAGCTCCGTCGCAGCAAAAATGCATGGTGAACGGAGAAGGCGAAGCAGATGGAATGCTACGCCGAACGCTGCCAACACAAGGAATTCTTTGACTTCTTGAAGGCGGTGTATGTACCGAGGATGGAGCCGCTGAGGACGCTGGTCGATGGTAGCTCAAGCGTTATCTGCGGACAGACCGCAGACATAATGCGGATCTGGCAAAAACACTTTTAGTGTCTCTTGTACAAACGTTCAGAGATCGACTGGACTACTTTGAACGGCCTGAAGCAGCACGATGTGAAGGGGAGTCTGGCGGACACGCCGAGACTGGATGAAACGCAGAGAGCAATTGATCAGCTGCGAAACGGCAATTGTGCCGGTGCCGACGGGATCCAGCCTGAAGTATTGAAACAAGGCGGACCAGCGTTGGTGACTGAGCTGCACAACTTGGTGCAACGCGTGTGGATTGAGGTCAAGGTGCTACCTGAGTTGAAGGATGCCCTTGTACAAGTGCAAAGGGAGCAAGCAATGTTGCACGAATTATCGTGGCATCAAGTTGCTGAGTTGTGATGGCAAGGTGATTGCCCGAATCCTGCTCAACCACTTCGTCAGTCAGGTTGTGGAACCTAAAGTGGCGAAAGAGCAGTGTGGATTCCGTTCGGGTCGCAGCACCATCAATATAGTGTTTGCGGGTCGACAATTGCAAGAGAAGTGTAGAGAAGGACATTAGTCGTTGTACTCGCTTTTTGTTGATTTCACCAAGGCATTTGATACGATGAACCGCGAGGCATCGTGGCTAGTGTTGGGTAAGTTTGGTTGTCCGCATAAATTTGTAAGTCTAAGTGAATGTCTGCACAGTGGTATACGGGCGAGGGTGTAGCTGAGTGATCAGACCTCGGATGAATTTGCAGTTGTCTCTGATGTGAAACAAGACTGTGTCTTAGCTCCTCCTTGGTTAATATTTATCTTCATGCAATGACATATTTTAATTGCTCATTTGTTCGCCGAGCTGCGAAATTGGTTTGCAAACGTTTCACCGTCATGCGAGACGGCATCATCAGTGCGTCGAGATATGCAGTGTAATCTCGCTGATTGAATTGTCGACCCGTGATCGGCGTGCAGGTGACATTTCGAAAGTGACGGCTTCGATCTGAGTCCCGTGATCTCTACCCATTTCCCCGTGGCGGAGGTCGTCGCTTGGGTTGTTCCTATTCAAGCGGCGTCTCATAATTTCTTTAAGTTCTCTCCGTCGGAGGGGTTGGTAAACCGGGTCAATCTCGATATGCATGTTGATCGAGTCTTGTGTTGAGAACCACGCTTCCAGGAATTCCCTTGCTCTTCTTGTTTCCCCTCGTGCAAGGACTTCTGTGTTGGCCCAGTCGAAGCTGTGTTCTTTTGCATCCACGTGTGCTGAGACTAGCGAAGATGCATAGTGTTTTTTGCATGCTCTTTTATGCTCTTGTAATCACGCCGATCACGGGTCGACAATTCAATCAGCGAGATTACACTGCATATCTCGACGCACTGATGATGCCGTCTCGCATGATGGTGAAACGTTTGCAAACCAATTTCGCAGCTCGGCGAACAAATGAGCAATTGAATTACCAACCCGAGCTACCAGTTTTCCAAAATATTTTAAATGACATATTTTGCTTTTGATGCCGCTTGTGCTCACGGTGTTCGTGTGGAGTACTGTATTGATGGTGGGTCGCTGAACATCCGTCGTTTCGGTGCGAGAATCCTAGCCTGTGAGACAACTATCCGTAGGCTGCTCTTCGCTTACGACTGTGCGTTGTTTGCTCACAGCGCGGATGAGTTGTAGTACATGACTAGTGCTCTGGCTTCGACAGCGGCCAAATTCGGGCTCACCATCAACACAAGCAAAACTGTCTGTCTCTTTCAGCCTTCACCGGAAGTGCAATCTACAATGGTGCCGCGAATCCGCAATGGTGCTGAGGTATTGGAAACCACCTCCCGCTTCTGCTACCTTGGGAGTGCGATGTCGACTGACCAGCAGCTTCACAATGAGCTTCGTATCCGCATGTCGAAGACAGTGGCGGCATTCGGAAAGCTAGAGCACCGAGTGTGCAACAACCATCAGCTTACCAGTGGCACGAAGCTGATGGTGTACAAATCCATGGTGGTGTCCGTTCTTTTATACGGCAGCGAAACGTGGACTATGTACCGGCGAAATGTGCGATATCTCGAGCGGATCCATCAACAGTGTTTGCGACAGTTTCTGCGCATTGGTTGGTGCGACAGAGTTGGATATACGGAAGTGTTGCGCCGAAGTAGAATGTATACAGTGGACTGCATACTTTTGCTGACACTTGAGGTGGCTCGGTCATGTGTGGCGTATGAATTCGAGGAGGATAGCGAAGCGACTACTATATAGTCAGCTGAGTTTGGGGATGCGGCTCGTAGGGAAACCGAAGTGCCGTTACCAGGACATGATCAAAGTGAGCCTATCAGGTCATGGGAATCGAAGGCGGTTGCTCGGCGTGCATGATGCGATTAGATCACGAAGGCCGTTGCCGATGTGCAAGAGAACGCCCACGTGCATGCGGAGAAGTGGCAAGTGCGGAAGCGGCGGGCGCCGATGGGTTGTACTCTATCGACATCGAGCGCATGGTGCTGTTGTACTTGCGGGGGCAAGTGCCTGAGTCAGGCAGGCCTAGTGAGCCATGAGCCACTCGGGTCGAACACCGAAACGACGACGGGTGCTGCTGAGAACGTAAGCAGAACCAGCGCAGAGTTTGTAGGTACGCTGCATTCGATTTACTAACCGCTTGATTGCATGCTGGGTCTCTTTATTTCAGTTGGTGGGTTTTCTATAGTGTCTTATTAATGTCTGCTTGAACTATCTTCTATTAAGTTATACACGTTGTTTAAGCTAATTGGGCTTATCTTCGCTAACTTGATTGCGCTTGTAGCATATTTCAAGTAACTTCTGAACATTTTGTACTCACTGCGGACTCATTGTTAACCAACTTACATCATAAATATACTTTATTCGATAACGCGGGCCAGCACCGTTGATGAAATGAGGCTCGCATCCACATGCTTCCCGGTCTTATTCCTTCGGGTTTACACTGGATATGGGGTGTGTGGTTGGAACTGAGTGGTGCAGCGCAAGCCAGCCATGGTCCCGCAGTAGGCGCAGGCGTCATGTGGCTGTCTCAATGGAGGCCACCGTGACAGGCAAAGCAGAACACTGGGAGGCAAAATGTCTCGGGAAAAATGATTATTTAAGAGAGAAAACTATCTGAATTAATGGTGTACAGCCGAAGTGGCAAGCAGTTTCAGAAACATTCACGTCCATCCCGTGACGTGTTTACCTACCTTCTCATTGGCTAGTGGAACCGAACTGCCAAGCAGAACAGATGACCTAGGTGATGTGGGACACCAAACATTCTTAAGTTGATTTATAGATACCCGTTCATTTTACACTACTTCCCGCTGTCCGTATTTGCTTCCACATGCATTTGCATAGAATCGTTGCCTTCGGTCCTAGTTTGGGCTTGAGCTCGCAGAGAACGACAGCAATGCAACCGGAATCGCGAATAAATGAGCAGACCTAACACAGATGTAACATGCGACGGACAGGAATGAGGAAACGAAATATCACACCTGGATACGTATAAAACAGTAGCTTTAAAATAATTGACAGTTAAAATATTGAAGTTTAATACCGATCCGTTCTTGATTGACTCGATTTGTCCCCTGTGAGGCTAGAACTCGCGACCTTACGCATATGCGTCAGTGGTTAAGACAATAGGGACATGAGTGATGAGCGGCAGTTGCCCTGAAGATAAGTAAGCGCTGTTAGAGTCAGGTACTTTGTCCGGTTGTTACCGAATAGAATGTCTAGGATTGACTCTAACCAGGCACGATGTCCATTAATGGGAGATTTGTGATGGAATAGTCCAAGTATTCAAGAGCAGCATCTGTAAATCCCCTGGAAAAGTTTTCAACTTTAGAACTAGCAGAGCTGAGCTAGATGGTATATAGATGTTGGCAATTAAAATGGAATGGAAGGTAGTTCATCATGTTAGTTGAAATTGAGATTGGTACCCAGGGTCCGAGTGGACTTTTTAGTTAAGTGTTTAGTGAATTGGTTGCAATACTTCACACGAGTTCCAACATCACGTGTTTAACATAGTAAAGCCAGATTTTCTGTAGCATAATGACGCCTAATCGAGAACATTCACGACAGTCTATTACACCTTGAGCTGATCTAATTTTGCCAGAAGCGAACGGGTATTGGCACTAAGTAAAATGAGTATGCTCGTACTTCCGAGATTTTTCTCCAACCGGTATGAGGCATTTTCGTAGAGCTCACTCGCTTCGTTTATATCTCGCTATTTGGTTTCCGCTAATTTCGCAGCCTCAACGACTCGCAAGGCGAAGTTGCATGTCAACACAGAGTCATGGATACTGCACTAGCCTACATAATACGATGAAAATGGCGAAAAAGGGTTGCATTTAGATTCGGCGCTGATGCTAAACGAATATAACAATCTAACGGTGGCCACTCAGAGAAGCTAACTGAAAACGAAATACAGTAGAGGAAAAATTTGTGGATTCAAGAACCTTTGATTTAAAGACCAAAATGCAGGATCAAAGAATCCGAAACTATCATGACAGTGCCAGTAAGGACCAAGCGGTAAGTACACAAGCCTGCCAACGAAACGTTTACATTGTTCGCAACAACCTATATGGAAAAGAAAAAACGTCAATGTTAGCTTTTTACTCGTATCAACGAATGTTGCCGTCAGCTAATCTGCACATTGCGAAGAGTAGTGGCCTTAATACAAATAGTAGGCGAGCGCCTGAGTGTCCATGGAATTCCTTTGTAGGTCGCGAAACCATCTGCATCCACTCTAAGATCTGTTTTAACTTGATCCCATATCTTTTTCTTCGGATTCAACTGCTTGTCGGGAGCATCTGTAATGAGATGAAGGGTACAAGCTTGTCGTGAAAAAACTGTCTGGAACACGAAGGCAAAATTACCGAATGAGTTTGCTATAGAGTTACATAAACATCTGATATCTGGAAAATGGTGGAACGATTTTAATTCTAAAAGTAGATGCCATCTGTCTAATGTACACCAGTAGTACTAGTTGGACTCAATAGCAAGGCAAACTTGTTGTGAACAGAAGGGAAGTGCATTAGAAGACCAGGTTTTATAGTGTTACTCAAGTAATGCACGGGCGCTTCGTTTTAGTAATATATATGGAAAAGATTAAAAGTAAGATATAGCAAACGAGCTCGTTTTCAGTGGTTCATCTTCAGGCTATTACACCGGGATTAAACAAAACACTAATCAAATGCAATGATGAAAAAAGGGATCGAAGTTTCTAATCAATCTAACTAAACGCTTGGGCTAATCAAGGTCAAAGCAGGCGGAATGACGTGATCTATCTCGTTAGTGGGGTCGGACTATGGTCAGGGCAACAGAATGGCCTATACGAGTTTCTTTTGAGCACACCGCCTCGGGTTTTAAAGTCAGATGGCGATTGCCTCTGATGTAGCCAGTAGACGGCATCTGACAGTTCACGTGTAGTGTCCGGGTATCCGGTAGATGGGCTGAAATGTCTCTTGCGTTTGGATCTGGTGATTTGTATGAATTCTTATCGTCCTCCTTTTAGCACTACTGAGCCAAGCAGGGCAATGTTCCCGAACTCTTTCGGATAGACGCCTGGAAAACACTTGGCTACGTTACAGCGAGTTTGTTTAACTGTATCTAAGGAATAATCCCATGGGTGTAGCAACGTAGATAAAGTGGAATCAGCCTTGTCATATATCATGACAACTTACAGTACAATTATGACGTCAGTACTGGCTGAGTTTGATCAGCAGAATAAACGTATGATTCTGAAGGACCGAGTTTTGGAACATTGCGTCCATTTTGAAAATAATGTCCACATTAGAAGGACAAAGACAGGCAGAGAAGCAGGGCATCCATGGTGAGTAAACTGTGATAGATACAGGGGCCTTTCCAAGGTATTTCCCAGCCACAATGATCGGTAAAGTGACTTAAAAACAAATTTTGTAGTATGCATAAAGAGGTGTCTTAAGAAAAAAGCAGAACTTAGTGTGTTCGAAGGGACAACAATAAAAATAATGCTGCTTGCTAGGGCAATGAAGTGCCGTAAGTTAGTAACTCATGGGGTTTATTGGGAAAGCATATGGCCACACACACACACACACTAGAGGTTAATTTTGAAACACACGCCGGGTGGATGGATTGCGACAAGTAATCTCAACCATGGTTCATTATGATGTGAACTTTGGTTAATTTGATCAATGGGGCAAATGTGTGTTAGGCGTTACCCAGTAGAAACACATGAGTCGCAGTCTCACAACCGCCATCCAGTAAATGCAACTAACCAGTCGTGGAGTGTGGCATCAATAGCATCAACAAATTACACACACAAGACTACCCACTTGCATGCAATATCATGTCGTGTTAATAATTGTGTCGAAATAGCGTGCGTCCTAGTGTTGAAATCTTGAGCCGTTTAGGAGAAAGCAATTCCTTTTTCCGGCAGCCTCTCACGACTTTGCAGACAGAAGCCTCAAAGATGAATGGTCCCTAGTTAATTCGTAGAGGACATGCCTAAAGAATGAGTCCATGGATAAAACCATGTAAAATGAAACCTAACTAACGTTACTGAATTCGCTGTAAAAAAGGATAATAATCAAAAGCGCTGTCCAATAAAGTGAAATGGGCACATACAGGCCAGGTCACCCACATTGAAAGAGCAATGCGACAAATAATGGAAAGCTTCTCGAAGTACTTGACTTACAAGTGACGTCTGGAACGACAACTGTATCTCCGACGATTGCTTCAGTAGAATCCAGTACCAGTGGTTCAACTGCACCGCCCATTGGCGCAACTGCACATAATAACATCGCCTCCGATTCCACACCGAGCATTTTAGCCGGTTTTAAATTACAGAGAAAAACACCCATGTAGTCTCGCAGTGCCTCAATTGGGACGAACTTGACAAGGCCACTGATGACTGTGCGAAGTCGTCCCTCACCAAGATCCACCTAAAAATGCAAACACGATGAACGTGGGAGATATAGGCCACGAGCAACGGCTATGGAAGAAATGTGACATGAAATAACGGTTGATGTTGCGAGATGTCTCTCTTACACCAGAAAGTATTAAGAGTTTAACAAGGTTGCAAGGAAGAAGTGATGTGCTCCGAAAAGTTGTACAAGTTGGTGCCAACATTCAAACACTGATATTTAAGCAGTCAATGAGTCGAGATGCAGCCGTTAAAAGCCATGGAAGTAACTCGAGTATTGAGCGGACGAAAATTCATGCAAATAGATGAAGGAGCTATTTTGTCCAAAGACAAGGAGTCAGAAGTAGATGGAAGGAAAATGTGCAAATCTTCATCGCCAATTGACAGAAACGGGAAACCATTCGACAGGTATTCGGAAAAGTTATCAATAGAAAAAGCCCGCTTAAGCACCAAATGAATGACCAAAGGGTATAATAACACAACTACCTTTTCAATATAAAGCGAGTCCGCGTCAGGATGGCGGGTGACCTCTACAATCCGGCCGACGCGAACATCCAGACGACCGAAATCGATAGAAGGTTCTTTTGAATTCGGTGAAACCTTAGGCTTGGCAGAAAACTTCGAGTCGCCCACGGGATGGAGATGCTGAGTGGTGGCAAGTTTTCTATCTGATTTGATGCTTGGTTTCTGCTCATCTGCAAGTGTATAAAATATAGGAAAGAATTATACGATAATAAAACTCAAGGATTGAAATGACAACTCTAGAACCACCAGACGGAAGATGAATGCAGCATACGATATATATATATATGTACGAGAAATAAATAAATATATATATATTTATAAGAATCCACAAGTACAAATGCGTTGCAAAGGGATCAAACAGCAAAGGCAGAACTGGATAAAGGTACTAGGTACCGAAACTAAGCAAGCATCAACAGTACATGCATCAAAAGGCTGCGCTTCAGATGTAAATCGGAATCGACAAGTTTCAATTTACTCTACATAGCAAACAAATATAGGTTCAAATCACATGCATGTACAAACTAGCGGAGTCTCAATATGCCTTTTACAAGACAATGAAGTAAGATAATTGACCAGCCAAAAGAATGCTACACAAAATATTAGGCTCAGATACGCACAAAAAGCAGTCGAGGCACAGAGACAAGTTGGAGCTTGAAAAACAGTTCGTTTCATCACGCAATTCAAATATTTTCAATACCGATTATTTGCAATCCCTCCGGTAATACTTGCACAAAGCGTCTTTAGGCTAGGAATCCTAGAATTACGCATAAAATCATTAGTGTTATTTCAAGAAGTGTCGTACATAGACCACTCCTCAGAGTAGTCCTTTGCGGAACATTTTTCACCTGTTATTACTGTGTGGGTTAAAAACCCGACACAAACACCAATCATTTTTGCGTTTATTGATGTGTAAAATGATTTACAAAACTCCTGTTTTTATAAGGTGAACTCGTCTGAGAGAAAGCTGAAGATACTACTCATCCTAAGCCAACAAAAACAAAAATGCCGTGAGCCTCTGAAATAGAAGTGACAGAGAGCATAACTGAAATGTATACCACACAAAGTAACAAAATACAGTGGAAAAACATTAAATGTTAGATGAGAATCGTCGAACATAATTTAAAGCTACTGACACTAATAACTTTTATTCTGGAACCACCGAAAACCCAACGTAATGAAGACCTTGAAAGGGCAGGTAACATCATGGTCGCCAAAGCAACAGAGGCATATTAAAAGTGAGGTTCCTCGAGCGCAAACCAACAGAGCACATGAATTGCGTTCACTTAACCAGCTGCCCCAAAAACCTGAACGAGCTGAGCCCAAGGTCAACCCGGCTGATGTCTAAGGCACAGGAAAAATATCGATCAACAGACCAGTGTGGATTTGAATCAGGTTCAATCATTCATCATTATACACGTCAGCTAGAGGTGGGAAACACCTCAGCTACTGTGGCGCAATACATAAAAGAAAAAGGAAAATAAGTACAGAAGTTGCATGCCAGCTGAGCTACCAGCAACGGATAGGCATCGTTCCGGCAAGCTGTACAGTGTGAATACTTCACCCGTGTTGGTTCACGTTCTACTCACAGAATAAACTCCGCTTTTTCGTGTACTCGTTTACACGTTCTTCATTGATGGGGATTGGCCTACGCTCTACGCTAGCAATGTCCGACACAACAAAAGGATTAGCTATTCCAGTAATGTCATCTTTAAGATAACTGACAGTTACCCAATCGATAAACTGAAACGCATGCTTTTAATAGCTGCTTCCATCAGTGATGGAGATTGCACTGCTACGCGCCTTCGTAAAAAGATCCAAAAACACGATTTTTCGGTCCTCCTAAAAATCATCAGAGGATGCCGCAAAATCATTCATTGACATGAGGTCAATTATTATGGCGACAACTGTTTAAAAGCGCTGTAATTAGAGCGGATAGAACTCTACTAGAAATAGAAATGGAGCTAAAATCGGTGTCTCACTAGTTCACTCAGTCACAGTCTAGAGAACCACCTTTAACAACACATTTCAAAATACATCTGTGCCCTGAGGTTGATCTTGACGACTCCGTCGAATCCGCAAGAGGCCATACAGCAGAGGGTGCCTCTAACATTGTTGTTCCATATGAGAACACAACTGTAAAAAAGGCACTTAGATATATCCCAAAGATAATCGACTTAACCACAACGCCGCTTAGGCAAAAAATTTCATGCGTAAAAATAAATAGCGTTACTCCATCGCCAAATAGTATTGAACCAACCCAAAAGCTAGAAACACATGTTCCTCGGGTTAATACTCGACCTGGAGAAGTTGTAGCTCTATTTCTATCTTTGTCTTGCGAAATGGAGAATATCATTATTACACTGAAGAGTCACTTGTTCATGAAAGGGCGGCTAATCTCAGAGAAAAGGAATAAACCATCTTCAATGGATTGCGCTGATCCAGTGCTCCTTAATAAATCAGATGCATCTGACGTTAAGATGCTGTATTCTCAGGGCCGACAGCTCAAAGTAAAATAGTCTTTAAAACAAAAAAGAACTCAGTGGTTAGTCCATAACTCCTGGATAACGTTTGAACTACTATCACTCCATACAGTAACGTGCACATCAGCACCAATCCTAGCGCCGAATTTTTAGGTTAAAGTTGGAAGTAGCCTCCACTGCTCTTACCACCGCTCCCGTAATGATAACGGTGAGCGATTGCTACAGCTGTGTGAAGATGCTCGCCACTTTCTCGCGAGCACTAACTTTCGACACAGCACCCGCAGAAGCGTGACTTGGCGGCCACCATGGACGCAAATCGATCATATCGCGATCAGTTACCACTGGAGAGGCTGTGTCCAAAACTGTCGTTCGATTTGGAGCAAGAGCTTGGACTCTGACCATGCACTTGTTTGCGCCGACCTCCGGGTGCGTTTCGGTGGACGTCCGCAATGTCTATGTGAATGGATTTACACCAGCCAGCTGGCGAAGCTAGATGTTCTGAATGTGTATCATAGTGCGCTGACATCTGGGCTGAGTAACTGCCCACTGAACACCGTCGAAGATCACTGGTCGCATATTCGTAAAACCTTACTTTTAGCAGGCATGTCTTCATGTGGCAAAGCAAATTGCCAAACCGGACATTGGGTCTCTACAGTCTCGGGAACTTATGGATCCTCGCCGACGTATTCCGGCTGGAAGCGAATATAGTGAGACTCACAAAAATCTCAGGGCAAAATTACGTGCTAGCCTGAAGAGACCGCGAAACCTGGTGGTTTTATCGTGCCTCTGAGATGTAAACAGCCGCTACCGTTGGCAATCATTGCAAGTTATTCCGTCTGATACGGAAAACAGGCAGCAGGAGACCTGGTGTTAGCGAGACCATACGCGAGTGCACAGCCGATCCACAGCTTGTCAAAACGCTTGGAGCGTTGGGCCGAACACTTTGCAACGCAATTTAACCAACCTGAGTTATCGGTTTCTTTTTCGGGCATTGAGCGCCCTTCTCCCTGAGCCCTCTCCTTGGATCCGCCCTCACGCGCAGAAGTAAACGTGATATCAGGCTGCTGAAATTGCATAAGGCCGCAGGGGGAGATCGAATTCCCCCAGCCCTCTTCAAATTCGGCGGACCTGCTCTAATACATGATTTACACGAGTTGCCAGTAAAACTTTGGGAGCAGGAGACTGTCCAGACAGACTGGAACCCCACCGTCATTGTCCCAATTTTCAAGGGAAACTCCCGTTTGGAATGCGGCAACCATAAAGGGATCAGTCTGATTTCGACTGCCTCCAAATTGCTTGCCTCTGTCATTCTCCACAGACTGACTGGCACTCGTGAAAGCCAGATTCGTGAAGAGCAAGCCGGATTTCGTCGAGGTCGGGGCTGCATCGACCGCATCTTCATTTTGCATCAATTGTTGGAGCACCGCCATGTTTATTGGCGACCCACCGATGTCGTGTTTTTTGACATAAAAGGTGCTCTCGACTCAGTCGATGGACGTGCCCTTTGGGACTGTCTGCTGAGGAAAGGTGTGCCTGATAAATACGTAAACATTATCAAAGCGCTGTACGTGCATAGTTCGGGCAGAGTGAGGGCTTATGGCAAACTGTCGCCACCCTTCAGTATCACCAGCGGTGTGAGAAATGGCTACCCGCCGTCACCTTTCCTCTTTAACTTCGCTATTGATGAAGTCATGGAAACAGTGTTCGTTGGACACGACGTGTGGAGCTACTTCTTGGTAAGCGACTTCTTGACTTAGAGTATGCTTAGAGAGAGAGTATGCTCCCAAACGTGCCAAGCAGTACTGGACCGATTATCACTGGCTGTCAATCGTTTTGGGCTATGCTTTGCTCCATCGAAATGCAAAGTACTTCTCCAAGATTGGCAGGGACCCAACCCTGAGCTAACGCTTGGTGGTGATCGGCTAGAAGTCGTTCAGGAATTCGAGTGTCTGGGCAGCTATATTAGCACCCATGGGACTGAAGATGAGGTTACGAAGCGTATAGCAAAAGCTCGAGGTGTTTTTGCCAATCTCCGCCACCTGTGGCGCAGACGCGACATTACTCTCGCCCTCAAGGGCAGAGTTTATAACGCAGCCGTCCGTTCAACTCTCCTATATGGTTGTGAAACCTGGCCCATCAGGTCGACAGACACAGAGGCTCGTCATATTCGATCATCATTGCTTTTGCAGCTTAGCTCATGTCTGGTGGGAGCACCGCGTGAGCAATGAGCGTGTTCGGCGCAGGAAGAGCAAGTGAACCACTCAGCACCATTATATCACGCACCAGGCTCCGATGGTTGGGCCACGTGTTGCGCATGCCATCACAGAACTTCCGCGACGTGCATTGTTTGCGCGTTGTGGATGCGGTTGGAAGAGGAGGAGGGGAGGCCAAGTGATGACTTGGTCGAAAGAGATGAAAACCCTCACTTCGAAGTTGGCGTCGGTTGGTGCATCGCGACTGTCTGGCTGGGGTACTAAGGACGGTGAACACATTTTGTTGGACACACTTGCTGATATGGCTTGGAGCCGGCCCCACTGGCGTTTGTGTTGTGAGTTCCTTTGTCCACCCCCTCCTGCTTAGCATCCCCCACCAATCACGATCTCACTCGTTAGGCGTAATATGACTCTCTTTTTACGGCACGATAGTCAGCAGTTAGCTCTCCGGAACGATGTCCATCCGTTACTGGGGACAGCCGGCGTGCCACTGTTTGTTTTCCTTTTCTTGTCTTTTGTATTGCGGCACAATAGCTGAGGTGTTATCCACCTGCAGCTAACGTGCATAATGATGACGGTGATGCCCTTACCACCCAGTCTGACACACCCAGAGAGCCACCGGCTTGTCAGCTAGTTTTACAAGCTAGCCCAACTAAGCATGAACTGTGAAATCAGTGTTCCTCAACTACCACCAGCATGGCCAACTGGACAAATAGCCCCGCAGTCATACCCCTTATTTTCGATGATATATTGAATTTGGTTTCTGAGCGGGGCAATATTGTAATCCATCCTGTTAACGTAGGCTCTCTGAATAATAAAACACAAAGCTTTCACCATCTTATTACTCTCTCTTCTCCAGTTAATAGTTTTACTGGAACATGATTCTCTTCTATGTACCTCATACTTATTGCCACGTTGACGGCTACAACATCTTCGTGAGTAGCTGCCATATAGGCAATGGTGGTGGGTGCAATATTTGTGCTCGTGAACGGCTACACACCTACTCAATGTCAGACTTACAGCTAAACAACGTCAGCGAATGCATTTGAGTTTCCGTGGAATTGATAATACATTCTAGTAGGTTGTCTATATCTGTCTGCAGTATGAAACTCTCCTTTTAAATCATTTCTCTTATGCTTTTGGATACGTTTCTGGTTCAACTTTCATTCACGAAATAACTGGGGACAATTTCAACATGCCAAATGTCTCCTGAGAAAAGTGATCGGTACTACCTAGATTCATAAACCTTATTTCAGAGATCCAGCCACTGGGATGGACACAAGCAGTGCAAAAACCAACGAGAGGTAACAATATATTTGACTTAATATTAACTCGCGATGTTTTTAACACCACTGTGAACGTGCTAATTATCTTTTAATGAAGTGATCATCATGTGATACATCTAAGTTTCGGGTTAACAGTAATAATCTCGAGACTAAATGCACAGTCTATGGGTGTGTCACGCAGAGAATTTATGAAAATACGATGGGATAAATTTCGTCACTTCTAAGGATAACAAACAGGGTTTTTTTTTCTTACAAATGAACCACAGACTAGGTCGATGAAATGTACGCAAACTGCTAACAAATCCTAGACACCTTTGCGCCGATAAAACAATAATCGAGTAAAAACGGTCTCAATAAGAACATCACGTGCAAATGGCTCATTAAAGAAAGTGCGTACTCAGACTGAATGGACATTTGATTTACCCTTGTTAATAAAGCAGGACAACCACTTGTCTGGAGTCCAGCAACAAATCCAGAGACAAAATCAAAATAATTCGGACACGAAATAAAATCCAACCGGATACAGTTTCTGTCATTATTTTGACAGATAAATCCATGAGATCGGATACTAGCAAATAGCAGATGCTGTAAATATTCACCTTAGTTTATCGTTCATTGTTTCATGTGACGTACTCCTGTCTGATACAACTATTAGCATCGTAAAACTGGGCACAGTGATTTTCAACTGTAGAGATATTCAACTTATAGACCGACTACGATCATTTTCTTATACTGGCAAGATGGTCTATCAACTTTCTTATTAACAAACTCTTCATTTATTTATTTATATGGTGGCTATGATAGACAACTGTTACTCCTAAACTTTTTTACCAGTAAAGTCGGGAGTTTCCAATCCAATGGAAAGTTGCGCTCGTCGGACCTGGGCACAAAATGGGTCAGAAATAAGCACCCCATTAGTCAAAGGCCTACTGTTGTAAGAGTAATAGAGCGAGTAGTCAAAGAGGAAACAATAAACCATTTACTCTCACAAAACCTGATTAACCAGTCTCGGCATGAATTGCTACAAAACGTCAAACATGCCAACTGGAATTTTTGAATTTTTTAACAAGCTCTGTGGATAATGGGCATGCAGCTAGCATCAACTTCATCGAAATGAAAAAAGTATTCGACAGAGTGCCGCTTGGCCACCTGCTATGGAAAAGATCACTAACATTATAGATCCCTTGTGTGCCTGGCTTAGAACATGCCATATCAATCGCACTCAACAAGTGCAGATAGGTATCCACAGGTCATCATTGCTGCTTGTTATTAGTGGTGTGATCCAAGAAAGTCTCCTTGGTCCTCTGCTCTTCTTGAGGTACATCAATGACATAACAAACAATAGTAAAAATGATGCACCCTGCCGTTTGGCTGAAGATTATAAGCCACTGTATACCTTTAATCATAGAAATCTTAAAGACACTTTGAATAAGATACGGAGAGACTACCTGGCTCTAGAAACATGGTGTGACAACTGGTAAATGTCATTCGCTGCGGATAAATGCGGAGTATTAGCGTATCGATGCAAAATTGATATGGACACCTTACACATCTGCGGAAAGTCGATTCCACTCCGCAACACACTTAGAGACTTGGGTATTCATCATTCAAGCACCCACAATTTCGGTGAGCGGGTCGAATTCATAGCAGCCAAAGCTCGCCAAACAGCGAGTCCAATATTTAAGTCAATGGTATTGCGTGACTCCAGGGTTCATACGTTAAGATCTACGTGCGCCCTCTATTGGAACACTGTTCGATGACATATATCAGCTGTGGGAAATGAGAGCGCTTAAACATGGAGAACGAGCAGCGTCGATTTATCAAAGCCTTGTAGAGTGAAGCTTCAACGCTAAACTACTCGGAGCGCTTTTTAGTGCTTAAATTAGGGACTTTGTGGTTACCGAGATTGAAACAATACATGGAGTTTCGGTAGGACATCGTGCGCAAACGCGTAGTTGCCTCGCACACACTTAACTCAGAATGGGACGTATGACATCGGGAATAAAAGGGATCCGCTTTCTACAAGTAGAACTAAAACAAACATACGCAAGAAATTTTACCTAAGCATGTACTCGGATACCTGGAACAAGCTACCTACTGAATTGCAACACTACGAGTTCAGACGACCGTTCCGGAAAACGCTGGATAAGTACCTCACTGTGGTGCAAGTAAAAGCTCTGATGAAACTGGACTGCAGGATGAAGATAATGTATGAAGTCGGGCTGAAGTATAGGTGCAGTAACAACTTCGAATGTGTGCAAGCTTTTTGGATAATATCCTCTTCGTTTCGTTAAACTATTTAGCATTAGCCCATTTTAACTATCCGTTATCTCTCGTTGCGTCACGCCAACTTGACAGTTCCATTTTCTCTTTACATTTGTTCCGCATTGCTAACCAGTAATTCTTCTTTCCCAGAGAAGACAACTCGACAACCCGTGGCAGTTCTTGGTGCTTTGCGAAGTCAAATAGTTATGAAATCAGCTACTGTAAGATTAGATTAACTGAAGTCGTTGGATCTATCTGAAAATCGTTCAGAGAGATGGCTCTTTTACTTTTATTATTTTGTGTAGCCTGAAACAGAATCCGTCGGAAATATTTCACACTCTATATTTCTCTTTCATTGATGGCCATGACTGGGCCGACGTCCTGAGGTGACTGAATGAAGCTTCCGAATTAATCGCTACACCAACGCGTGGTGAATCGCCACTGAGTTGATGGTGAGAAAAAATGCCTACACAAAGCAAATGGTCACAGTTTTGGCGAGTAATAAAAACGCCAGGCTCGAAAGAGTCAGAATTTGAAATGAGCTGAATGGCTTAAAAGAGGATAAAAAAGAAAATTAGAGGTTATTGCTCTCTGCGAGCCTATTATACACTATGCATAACAACGGTCCTGAAGATGAGCTAATACGATGATGGCTCACTTGCTTTTATGCCACAATGCTCTTTCGCACAATCGAAGTTAATTGATTAGGTGCTAACGTAATGTGTTTTCCTTGATGTTTTTACCTTCTCCCGGATACTTTACGCAGCGGACCGTGATCTCTTCCGGATAGTCAGTCTGTGGTCTTACTCAGCCGTCGCAACGAGACTGGACCTTAACGTGGTGCGACGGTTTGCGTACCTCAATGACCCATTGAGCTATACTGGGTGATGCCTCCGAGCATCTTGAGAGCTACTCCTACCAGGTTGGTCAATGGTGAGAGGTCAGACAAACTCAGTCTCTTGGTCCTCCAGGTTGGGGGTTTGAAATGGGATGGCGTCCATTTCAGTAAAACGAAATCACTGCCACACCGCTGCCTTGCGGACAGGCTTTTGAGCCAAAGGCTTTGGATGAGGACCCTAATCGTTCTCCTGTCTAGGTCTGGGCGCCTTGGCAGTATCCCAGCCCACATACAACCATGACATTTTCTTCAAACATAAACTTCATCCTGCATCAGCCGTCACGCAGATTATCAAGGGTCGCCTTATCTGCTGCATACAGCAGGGCGGATAAGCGAAAACATGCTACTGCTGGCGCCTCCCTTCTTTCTTTTCCACCTGTTTCTCTTACTCCCATCCCGGCCCCTATTACTAACCTTCCTTCTATAATTCCCAGCTCAATTGACAGCAACCGAAGCGCTACTGGAGTAGTGCCGTCTGCAGCCACCATCCCACAGCACCTATCGGACGCCTATCGGCAAAAGTCCCTTACAAGGCCACGCCGTCCCGTTTCCATGGCGACATTCAACGTCCGCATTCTAAGACAAACAGGTCAGCAGGCTGCACTCGCACGCACCTTGGATACACTGGGTGTTGATGTGTGTTGTGTGTCCGAAACTAGGATTAATGACCCTAACGGGGTTATTGAATTGACTGCACCCGGCTTATCCTCTCGTTATTGGTTGCACGTATCCGGAGACGCCGATGCGGCACTCACGGGTCAAGCTGGTGTAGGTATCATTCTCAGCTCCAAGGCTGAGCAATCGTTGGTTGATTGGATTCCGGTGAACAGCCGTTTATATGCAGCCCGTTTGACAACATCAGCTAAGGTGAATTCGCGAAGTAGTACAAAACGCTGTTCGTTTGTGATTTCTGCTTATGCTCCCATCGACTGCAGTTCTAATGCAGTCAAGAACACTTTCTATCACCAACTGAACACGCTGCTACGCAGTACTACTAGTTCAGATATTATAGTACTTGCAGGGGATATGAACGCACAAGTAGGGCGTCTGAGCTCTTCAGAAGCTCAGCTGGGTGGTAAGTATGGACTTAACGCCGAACGGACTGACAACGGTGAGCGTCTGCTGCAACTGTGTGCGGAGCACCAGTTGTTTCTTACTAGCACTGCTTTTAGACACAGTGGGCGCCCAAGTGCCACTTGGCGTCCACCTGTAGCTGGCCAGCGATGGACCCAAATTGACCACATAGCCATAAGTTACAGGTGGCGCGGTTCCATTCTGGATTGCCGCTCGTACTGGAGTACCTGTGTCGACTCTGATCATGCCTTGGTGCGCTGTCGTTTCTCCATGAACTTTACCGGAAGGCGCACAAAGCGTCTCCCCCGATTGGCAACGGAGAAATTGTCCCAACCCTCTGTCAGGCAAGCCTATCAAGAAGCACTGCATAGCGAACTCTCGCTGTCTTGTCCCAATGACAATGAACTTCAGTGGAATAGAATCTCGGCCGCTATGCACGACGCAGGAGCATCTGTTTGTGGCACTATCAGTCGTCACCGCACCAGTCACTGGATATCCGAGAAGTCGGTGAACCTGTTGGAAGCTAGAAGACACCTCCCGGCTGGTTCTGAACACAATGTGACCTGACGGGCTATTAGGCGTGAACTAAAGCGGAGCCTACGTGCTGACAAGGAAGCCTGGTGGAACAGTCGGGCTCAAGAAATGGAGGAGGCAGGAGCAGTAGGCAATTACCGCAAGCTCTTCCAGCTAATCCGCACCACTGGTCCCAGAAAACCAGGCGTCAGTGAGACAATCAGGGACAGCACGGCTGCGCTGATACACAATAAGGAGCGCCGTATGGCTCGTTGGGCTGAACACTTTCAAGATCAGTTCAGCTGGCCCCCTGCTCCCGGACCTCTTCCTACTCAGGTGATGCAGGACGTGCCATGGACGGTTAGTTTAGAGCCTCCGTCGGAGGCCGAGGTCCGAAACGCGATCACAGCCCTCAATCGTTTTCGTGCCGCTGGCCCGGATTCCCTCCCACCTGCACTATTTAAAAATGGAGGTGAGGTCCTCTGCAAAGCACTGACCTCCCTATTCGAACGTATCTGGAACGAAGCGAGTGTGCCAGCTAATTGGAGCGAATCGATTATAGTGGCAATATACAAGAAGGGCAGTCGCACAGACTGTGCGAACCACAGGGGTATTAGCCTAACGCTAGTTGTGACCAAATTACTGGCCTCGATTATCGTTCGTCGCCTCACTGCAGAACGGGAATCTCGGATTAGGGAAGAGCAGGCTGGTTTTCGTCCAGGACGTGGCTGTATAGACCATATATTTACTTTGCGGCAGGTGCTAGAGCAGCGCCACGCATACCGCAGACCGACAATAGCTGTGTTCCTCGATTTCAAGAGTGCGTTCGATTCAGTCGATCGATCGATTCTGTTCGAATTACTTGCACGAAAAGGTGTTCCCACGAAATATGTGAACATCCTTCGTGCTCTATACTCGAACACTACAGGCCGCGTCAGGGTCTATGGTGCCCTATAGGATAGCTTTCCGACCACAAGTGGCGTTCGTCTGGGTTGTCCCATTTCCCGTTTTTGTTCAGTTTCATAGTGGATTCTATCATGGAGTGTTCCCTTGCGGAATCTCATGATGTAGGTGTTGAAGTGCTGCCTGGTGAAAGGTTAGTTGATCTAGATTATGCGGACGATATCGTCTTGCTTTTCGACAATGTTGAGGCGGCACAGTCAACCCTGAATAGCCTATCCAGAGTGGTCCCATTATTTGGTATGCACTTCGCACCTTCAAAGTGCAAAGTGTTGCTGCAGGACCACTAGCCACTTGATGACCCCTTGACGCTTGCTAACGAGGAACTCGAGGTGGTTGATCAATTCACTTATCTTGGCAGCTGCATCAGCAATGATGGGCGCATAGAAACTGACGTGAGCTCACGCATTGCAAAGGCCAGAGCTGCCTTCTTGAACCTGCGTCATCTTTGGCGACAGAAGGGAGTTTCTCTCCGTCTGAAAGGCCGTGTATACAAGACCACAGTGAGGGCCGTTCTGCTCTATGGTAGTGAGACTTGGCCCCTTCGGTCTGAAGATCTGAGGCGCCTTCAAGTCTTTGATTATCGTTGTTTGCGAAGCATTGCTGGTGTCGGATGGCACCAGCGTGTCCGCAACGATGATGTGCGCAGGCGAGTACTAGGTAGTGATAATCATGCTAGCTCCCTAGAACAACAGATAGCACTGAATAAGTTGCGTTGGCTCGGGCACGTGCTACGCGTGCCTGGTCACCGCTTACCTAGGAGGGCCTTGTTCAGTCTACCAGGTGTAGGATGGCGCAAGGCTCGAGGTGGACAGAAGTTGACTTGGCAGCGGGAAATGAAGTCACTGACGACCAAACTGGGTGCCGTTGGTCCGTCTCGCCTTCCGGGTTGGAGTCCACGTGACTCACCTTGTGCTTGGCTTGAGACGTTACAGGACATGGCTCGCAACCGACACCAGTGGCGCGTCTGCTGCCGTCTCCTAATCGGATTATCTGTTTAAAGTGTGTTTGGTGCTGAGTTATCTGCGGGGTAATGGCTGATTATGACGCGGGGCAGTGAAAGCCGCAAGGAAGCTGTCTCGCCGATGCCGTCTTATCCTTGCACGATAGCCAGCTATTTGTGACGGAATGTTGTCTGCACAAGGTGTAGGCGCCTTGACCCTGAATGTTTGCTTAGGGCATTAAGGTTTTCAGGTAAATCCCCCTTCTCTCCCTCTTCTTATTCTTTATTTCATAGGTTCTCATGGTTGTATGGCAGCGAGGCATCAGTCCAAATGGCTGATGTACTGCTGTTAATGATGATGATGATGATGGTCTTATTCAGCATTTGATGAAGGTCAGGATTTCCACAATTTCCCTGGATCTATTTGACCGCCGCAGAAATATCCCTGCGGAATCTAATCATAATGAAATGCGCCGTTCTGTCACTCGGCAGCTCAAGCAAAGTCTACGTAATGATCGCGAAGGCTGGTAGTCTCAGCGTGTAGCGAAAATGGAGGCCGATGCCCTCTTGGCAATACTCGCAAGCATTTGGAGCTCATTCGATCCACAGGACACAAGAAGCCTGGCGTCAGTGAGACTATTTGCGAAGCGGATGGTTCGCCGAATGCTAACCTGCGTAACGCTTGGATGGATGGGCGGAACATTTTCATTTCCAGTTCAACTGGCTCTCGCCATCCACTTAAATACCCTGCGAAACTAGTTGCCTGCCCTGGGTCGCCACACTTGAATCACCTAGCGAAGCGGAAGTTTGTCTTGCGATTCGAAATTTGAAACGATTCAAGGCTGCAAGCTCAGAAGGACTTCTCCTGGAGCTGTTCAAATATAGTGGCGCGGTTATCATCAGCTAGCTAACATTATTGAGCTCCAAAAGCTGGATTGAAGAAAGGGTGCGTACTTCCAGACGCGAATCAGTTTTTGTTCCCATTTCTAAGAGTGTTCGCAAATTATGCACCAATCGCCGGCGGATTAGTCTCATTTCTGTTGCCTCCAGGTTATCGGCATCCAAACTATTTAGTAGAGTATCCCCGATACGTGAATCACAGTACCCGAAAGAACAACCTGCCTTCTGTTCTGGCCGTGGGTGTGTGGATTAAATAATCACCCTTCGCCAAACCCTCGAACACAGCACCCACTAGTAGAGGACTATCGTCGTTGAACTCTTAGGCACCTGTGCTGCATTCGATTCAGTTGATCGACCTACGCTATGGCATTGCTTGCTAAAGAACGTTGTCCCGGAAAAGTACACTGCCAGCCTAAGCAAACACAGGGTTGCCCTATGTCCCTCCTCCTCTTCGATTTTGAGATGGAAGACGTCCTGTCGAGAGCTCTGGAAGGTAACCAACATTTTTGGTCTGTAGATATTAGTGGATAAGCGAGCAGCCGACTTGATGGCATAACTGTACTTAATGACGACTCACAGAGCATGCAAACAATTCTAAACTGTTTGGAGATTGAGACGTCTAATTATGGTATATACTTCGTCTCGTCGAAGTGTAAAGTGCTGCTCAAGGATTGGCACTCGCTCGTTCCCGTGCTCACTATTGAAGGTATACAGTCTGGACACGTGGACAACTTTGTCTAACTCGGCAGCTGTGTCTGCTGGTGGCACTAGTGAGAAGGAAGTTCACTTCCGCACCACAAAAGCTCGGTCCACGTTTGTCAGACTGCAACACTCATGGCATCGTCAATATGTTTCACTCTTGGTAAAGGGTCGTGTTTGCAATGACACCGTTCGGACGGTGTTGCTAGATGGGAGCAAATTGCGGCCAGTTCGCGTGGTTGACATGTATCGGCTCTCGGCCTTCGACAATGGGTGCTTGAAAACGATTGCTCGTGTGGGATGGCGACAACGGAGCTGCAACGGTGAAGTCAGACGTCGTGTCTTAGGGAATGCTCGCACTCCCTTCAATAAGGTTTTTCTGATGAGGGAGTTAAGACGGCTCGGCCACGTCCTGCGTATGTCCCTCTGAACGCTGGCCCCATTTCGTCATTTTCACTCGTGCAGGACTCGACTGGTGGTTAGCCGTCCAATTGGAAAAAACATTTGAAATCGTTGACTTCACGTCTTGCTGCCGTTAGATCCGCAAGCATGCCTGGTTGGGAAGCAAAGGACGAAGAGTGCAAATGCATGGAAACGATTCAGGGTATGGCGTGCAATCGAAACTAGTGGAAGTACTGTGTACATATCTGTTTAGATTTAGATGCCTAATGCTTAACAATTGAAAAAGACAAAAAATCAAAAAATGGCATGTGCAAAGTAAAGAATGTTACGTTTTCTCATGCGGCATAATAACTGAAGTGTGTTGCCCTCCTTCAGCTGACCGGTCATGATGAGGATAAGGTGATTCAACTTGTTATATTCCTTTGATTTCCATGGTTTCGTTTGGCATAATGTCTCTTCGTCAGACATGTTAATACGCATATAGGCACTACTCGAGAACAAAGCAGTCTTATCAAACACGTCAGGAGAAATGTCGGCAGTAATTGCGCTAGCTTGACAGGGCTGAACAAGACAGTCATGGTTGGGGGAAGCGAAATCAATACACTGAATGTGATAAACTCCCAAGCGCATAATGTATGCAGACACAATTTGGAGCTCGAGTCGGCGTTCTGTTCTGTTCTCCAGATTATTGGCCTTCAGTCGTACCTTCGAGTGGTTTCACATGTTGAAGCGACCCTGCTTAATGTCGCATTCTGCATTCAAATAGTAGTCCTCGGACAGCATGATGACAGAGGTTCCAATATCAAGCTGAAAACACACTGTCCACCCATGAATAAAGCTTTGCCCACCAGGACTTTTCATGCTATTCATCCTGGGTTTTTCCAGGTTTGCACTGGGTGGAGTGATGTAGCTACTTGGACGCACCCAAGGAGTGGTCACGTTCACCTGTGTGGAGCTGAATGTAACACTGATCACAAGTTGGTGCGGACCAAATTGCACATATATTTTCGTAAATCTGGCTGGCTTTAAGAACTACCTCCTCGTGGTGCCAACTGGGTGGTTCGGGTGTACCCCGTTCCAGCGAAGTGTTCGGCGACAGTATTCCACCTCGGTGGGACATTGTAGTAGGACGATTGTGCTGATTTCTTGGGGAGTCTTGGGCCCCTGTTTGGTGATCTACCAAAAAAAGACGCATGAACTGCTCATTCAGTCAGCGACTCACAAGTGAAGAGATTCCCTGGATTCACTGCGCAGCCTTGCGGGTACGTTAGTTAACCAAAAGCTCGGAGTGGGGTCCCCTAAGTCAACTTCCTACTTCGGCTTGGGCAACCGGGTAGTATCACGCCCTCTCACAAAACAATGGGCTGTATTACAAAGTGCTCATCAGCTACTGTTTCTGCCAGTCACTTTCACGGCACTTCATATCACGCCAACTGTTTGACAACTAACAATCCTTACTTTCCTTTACCAGATTCATGTATTCAACAATCTGGCTGCGATTCCGATTGCGCAGCAAACCCCCGAGTTCAACCTATGGCTCTCCTTTGTCTTTGATCTTCGTTCCGTCAGGCGTGTTTCAACATTCGGACACTCATGCAGAGTGGACAGCAAGCCGGTCTAGCGTGCACCCTAGATTCCCTAGATATTGATGTCTGCTGCCTTTCAGAAACCCGATTGCAAGATCCCAGCGCTGTGCTTACATTGACATCCCCACTGACCACGAAGCCAGATATCACCTGCGCCATTCTGGGGATCCAGAAGGACGCAGGTGATTTTGGCTAGTGTAGGTATAGTACGAAGTAGCAAGGCCTAGGCCGCACTACTGGACTGGTTCCCGAATAACAGCCGACTGTGTGCAATTCGGCTTCGGGGTTCATGTAGAATCAACAAGCGCCGCGAAGAGAGACACAACTTGTTTGTGATCTCCGTGTACGCTTCAAATGATTGCAGTGGTGACTCGGTCAAGGATGAATTCTACCGGGATCTACATCAGCTCTTGACTAATGCTAAAAAGTCGGATGTCGTTATCCTTGCTCGGGATTTTAATGCACGGGTTGGCCGCCTGTTACCATACGAATGCCACCTTGGTAAACACCACGCGCTCGATGAGAACTGCTCTGATAACGGAGAGAGGCTTCTCACATTGTGCGAAGAGAACCATCTGTTTCTCTCGAGCACTAACTTCAGGCGTACGAAGAAGCACTCCGCAACGTGACGTCCCTCTTCGCCAACACATCCGTGGTCTCAAATCGATGACATTCCAACTAGCTTCAGATGGCCCGGCAGCGTACTGGACTGCAGGTCTTTTTGATACATCTTCGTTGACTCAGACGATGCACTGGTCTGCGCGAAAATCTGTATGTGATTTGGGGGTCCCGAAACACGAAGCACCGCAAGAATGAGGTAAACAGAATGACTAATTCCTCTGTCCGGGCGAGCTATCAGTCTTCACTGGCATACGCACTCAGTTGCAATCCAGTGCAAGACGTGGAGCAACACTGGACCTGTATACAGAACGCGATGACCAATTCCGCACAGTCCAGCTGCGGCCTATCTCGATGCCCATTAAAGACTTGGATCTCTGCTCGTTCTCTGGAGCTGTTCGAACGCCGCAAAGATATCCCGGCGAAATCAGATTTCAAAGAATGGTGCCGTTTTGCCAAACGGCTGCTCAAGCAAAGCCTACGCAAGGATCGCGAGACATGGTGGTCTGAGCGTGCTTTAGAGATGGAGACCGCTGCCCTCTCTGGTAACATTCGCAAGCTTTCCCAACTCATTCGGTCCACTGGCCTCAGGATGCCTAGTGTCAGGGAGGCTATTTGCGAGGTATCTGAGTCTTCGATCACCAACCAACAGAAGCGTATGGACCACTGGGCCGAGCACTTTCACTCGCAGTTCAACTGGCCTCCACCATCCATCAGTACATGCAGTACAAATTGTTGTCCACCCTGGCTCGTTACACTGAATTCACCCAGAGAAGAGGAAGTGTGCCTCGAGATTCGACGCTTGAAGCGCTTCAAGGCTGCCGGCTCAGACGGACTTCCTACGGAGCTGTTCAAGTACGGTGGTGTGGCGATCATCCACCAGCCGGTCCCGTTGTTCGCAAAAATCAAGCATGAAGAGAAGTGCCTTCCTCTTGGGTCGAATCAGTTATTGTCCACATTTGCAAGAAGGGCGCTCGCACTTCATGTTCAAATCATCGCGCGATTAGTCTTATTTCGGTTGCCTCCAAGCTAGTGGCATCCATTCTGCTTCGTAGACTATCCCCAATAAGCGGATCATCCTACGGTGAAGTAGCAGAAGCTGGTTCCCGTCCCAGCCGCGGATGCGTGGATCAAATATTCACGCTCCGCCAGTTCCTCGAACATCGCCACATCTACCACAGATTCACTATCATTGCATTCCTAGACATACGTGCCGCTTTTGACTCCGCTGATCGACGTGCTTTATGGCGTTGCTTGCTAAAGAACAGGGTGCCAGAGAAATATACCGCCATCTTACGAGCACTTCATCTTCATACATGCGGCAGAGTGATGGTCTATAGAAAACTTTCCTCGCAATTCGCTGTCAAAAGCGGTGTGCGACAGGGCTGCGCTATATCCCCATTCCTCTCCAAGTGCGCAATCGAAGACGTTCTGTCGAATGCTCTAGAAGGTTTCCAACATTTTTTCCCAGAGCTTCTATGGGGTAAGCGCGCGACCGATTTAGATTATGTTGGTGAAATCGCCTTACTTAGCGACAATCTTCAAAGTATGCAACTCATTCTCGATCGTTTGGCGATCGAAGCATCTAAGCATGGCATGAGCTTCGCCCAATCGAAGTGTAAAATACTGCTCAAGGATTGGCTTTCACCTGCTTCCGTGATCACTCTTGAAGGTGCACAACTTGAACGAGTAGATAGTTTCGTCTACCTGGTGAGCTGGGTTTCTGCTGACGGCACTATCAGCAAAGAAGTTTCTCTTTGCATCGCTAAATCCCGATTAGCATTTACCAATCTGAGGCAGTTGTGGCATCGTCGCGACGTCTCATTCCCGCTAAAGGGTCGTGTTTGCAGTGTTGTTGTATGGGTGCGAGTCCTGGCCGATTCGCGTGGAAGACATGCGTCGTCTTTCTGCCTTCGATGCCGGTTGCTTAAGGAGGATCGCTCGTGTTTGGTGGCAACATCGAGTTAATAGTAATGAGGTTCGACGTCACATCTTGGGGAATGCAAGTATTTCCTTCAACAAACTGGTTTTGTTGCGCCAGTTAAGATGGCTCGGTCACGTCCTACGCATGACATCTGAGTGTCTACCGCGTCGCGCTCTATTCGCTCGTCAAGGACCTGGCTGGAGGCAACCGCGTGGTGGTCAGCCCTCCCGTTGCCGACAGAACATGAAATCGTTGGCGCCGTGTCTAGCCTCTGTTGGACCCGTACGTCTTCTAGGATGGGGACCCAAAAATGATGGGTGCAAATGGCTTAACACTCTTGATGACATGGCCCATAACCGGAATCAGTAGAAGAAATGTGTACAGAATTGCATTGATTCACATGTTTAACACTTAAAACATTGAAAAGGACAAAAAGGAGAGGAATCGGCTTGTGAAAAACAAACTAAAAACTTTTTGTTCTACTGTTTGTCAACATGTTCCTATCTTCCCGGGCATAGTAGCTAAAGTGCGTTGGTCACCATCAACTAGCATGCCGCGATGATTATGACGCAGTGACTTCCCCTTATCTGCTAGTCTCCATGGCTTTATTGGCTGTATGTCTAGTTGATAGACTGTTGAGACTACATAGATACATACATTCGTAAATCTAGCTGGCTTGCCGAACAACCTCCTCGTGGTGCCAGCTGGGTGGTTCGGGAATTTCCCGTTCCAGCAAATGGTTCGGCGGCAGTGTTCCAGGACGTGGTGGGTTTTCGCCTGGCAAGCGTTCTCCCTATAAAAAGCCACATATGTCCGTTTAACAACACTGTGACGTGGCGGACGTGACTCGCCACTAAATAAAGTCACTGCCCCTTGCTTCAACCTGGCGAAGCATTGTATTCCAGCAGCCTTATGCTGTACTTCTGGAAAGCATTGGGCCCCTGTTTGACAAAGGAACAAACGAAAGGCGTATGAACTGAGCAATCAGTCACCGGCTCCCAATGGGCGCGATTCCCTGAATTCGCTCCGCTGCCTTGCGGGCAGGCTATTCAGCCAAAGGCTCGGGGTGGTGTCCCCTAAGTCAACACCCTACTTCGGCTTGGGCAACCGGGTAGTATCTCGCCCTCTGAGGAAACCATGGACATTGTTGTGTTGTGTTTTATTGTACTGTTTCTGTACTTTCGTTTGAATCCCATGGTTTCTGATGGCATTATGTCTGTTAGCAGACTTTTGCAAATATATATATATATATATATATATATATACATATATAAATCTATGTATTGCTCGATTACGCTGAACCGGTGCAAATTTACTGTTCATTCCTTAGGTGTTGATGAGACAAAGAAGGAACTGGATAATGCAATTTCGACCCTATCGCCTCAGTAAGCGACCTGTGGCACCTCATTAAAACAGGTTGTCTCTGCGGCCGAGGAAACTGCTGGGCGCGTAAGTGCCAGTTCACATGAACCCATTCTAGTTGATTGTCTGTAACATTTCTGTTGAATGAAACCACAACAGTTCAGATGTTCCAGTCATCCTGTGGGTGCGAAAAACGCAACCAGCCCGAATACCATTTGAATTAAGCGCTGCGACGACGCTACGTTGCACGCGTCTAGGAAAACGAAACCAGACTAAGGAAAATGGGCAGTAAAGCAATTGCGGGCTGTTGATTAGTCTGTTTAAAATTATGGACACGTCTTGATGAATCCTGTACGCCCACTGTCAGCATCAGCTGCAAGTCTAAGAGAAACGCCCTTCAAGATGTCCTAGAAGTTTACAGGGGAAAAGAAAGATGAATGAACACTGGCGGCTTATATGGTTGTCAAGGGTGTCCTTCGATTGCCAATTTCGAGAAGGCTGTCTGAATCGATGGTTCCAAACGGAAATGTTTGACTCAACAGTACGATCCATAATCAGGTTGGATAGATTGGCTTACACCAAAGGAGAGTTACTCATAGCCATTGATTGACTAACGTCGTTGACCTAGACTTTACCTAACAGACGCAAGCAGAGCTTAATTCTGGAATCGAGTGAGAATTGATAGGCCAGCAAATACCAGCCCGCGTCAAAGGAATCGAACAATCCCGTTAATATGGTTGACCCGTGGAGTGGAACTCACTCACACTGGCTGAAAACCAGACGCGGAATAGCGGGCGACCTTGACCTCCTATACTAGCATGTTTCGGTTACCAATAAATCGAGTTAACCTACGCTGTAGAGACACACTGTCTGTCTACCGAGTTCTGGCCTTTTGTATTCCTCCGGTTGACTGGGCGCGTGACTGAGAAATCTCATAGAGCAGCTAGCAGCAGTACAACAGTTATCAGTAGCAGAGAGAAAGAAGAAGCGTTATAACATAACCACTGGTCTACTTGTAGCGTTATAGTAGCAGCCGTCTACATATTATTCGTGAAAATGCAGTGACACTACAAGAGAAATAATCTCCTGAGACATAGGGATGGTAAGCGGTGCAATCCACTCAACTACAGTGATATCGGATTCGATTGTGCACTCCTCTGCTATATACTGAGGATAAGCAAAATTATGTAGACTACGACGAGAGGGAGCAATGGGATGAACTATGGTACACAAACGACTCACACTGTCCTCTGTACGGACAGTGACCTGCATGGCAGGGGAGGATGGGTCGGGCTACAACGCAGTTAGATGAAATCAAATGGCGATGAACCAAACAAACTCACAAATTATTGATTCTCCTCGCCTTTCAAAAGTTGGGTGTGCGTAGCTAACTGCATGTTGAAGGCATGTGAAATCGTCCCTAAACTGGATTACTTGCATGACCGTATCCATCATGATCAGGGCGATGTATTGGAAAAGTCGAGTGATAACGCGGAATGTGCAGATAGTGAGGATGTTGGCACGATGGTTTCGCTATTCTCGACAGAGAGGCACAAAAGTGCAATTTTAGATAACTATGATCCAAGGCAATTCAATGTTCGGGGGCACAGCTGACAAAATGGACTGCATCCGTTTGTTACAAATGAGTGGATCGTCGTAAAGGCTCGCCGGTGGTTTTGCGCTACCGTGCTTGTTAGAGCGAAAACAGAAATTAAAGGGCTACCAGTTGTTTAAGTGCGTTATCATGTTTGTATTATCACCTGTGCAGTTAGTGGAAAATAATAGGAGAAGACGGTTCGACAATGAACTTGATGGTGAATAGGATGAACTTGATAGCGAGTATCAGAAAAAAATGGAAGGAACCATGTAGGTCAAATGAGTAAAAGCCAAGATGAGATGCTCAAAATATTAAGTAAATTACAAACAATGTCCCTTACTAGAGGTTTGCTGGGTGGAATAGGCTTCTTTAGTAGTAGCGGGTGTCGAACAAGGGGACTGGTTCACCATACCGTCGATGTCACTAGGGGTCTTGTACTGTAAAACTGAAGAAAAAGATAAAAACAACGTACAATCTTATCATACTTCCAAAGAGCGTTTCAAGTGCGCGAACTTTTTCCTTCAGTAAACTATCTTTTTGCCGCAGACAGGCGTTTTCCTTCTGCAACGCTTGCTCGGCACTCTCTAGAGCGCTCGCTGAAGCCAATGTTTTCAAATATTCTATTTTAGATCGTAAAGCACCAATACGTGATGCTAGATGCATTCGTTCGGACTCCTATGGGAAAAAGTAGAAAAAAGAAGATACAGTACATGAAATTATTTGTATGGTAGACCTGTTGCAATAA
The DNA here is from genome assembly GCA_944474145.2 of Dicrocoelium dendriticum. NCBI lineage: Eukaryota > Metazoa > Platyhelminthes > Trematoda > Plagiorchiida > Dicrocoeliidae > Dicrocoelium > Dicrocoelium dendriticum. The sequence continues at coordinate 99,334,195 of OX104065.1, forward strand.
ATCAATCGTGCTTCAAACACGAATGTGTAACAGATGCAGTCGCCACAGAGCGCGCAACTATGGTTAGAGAAAGAAATATGATGGGTGGAAGGAAACAGCCCTGTCATCAAGAGGCAAAAGAAAGGAGAGTAGCTGATCATTTTGCAACGATAATTAATAGATCTAAAGCATATATCAACGAACGAAGCCACTCCGAAGAGGTTGTTTGTGGTAGATCGCGCTGTCTAGGAATCAAATAAACGTAAAACACCATCTGCATACTACAGATCAACCGGTATCTCTATGGGATGATATTAATAACTGTGTAGTTGGGAGACAATAAATGACTTCAGATGAAATCGAGAAGAATTACATCTGTCGTTCTATGGCGTACGATAAAACGCCGCACATTGTAAGGTAGTTTCAGATAATTTTGTGAGGGGCATAAAATACCCACATACCTCACGATAACACGCTTCTGAGCAAGCATGAAATTATCAACTCATTCTAAAGCGCTTCAAAAATGGGATATGCCAATTACGATAGGTCTGTGGTGCGCGTGAAGATGCGCTAGCACCTGTTGCAGAGGCTAGCAGTGTGTGAGGCTAGCAGTACTTAAAAGGTCGAGTACTTGCTTGGGCAACCCCCACCCCAGAGTCCCGTTCCACGGTGCGGTAGCAGATGAAAATACCACTAAGTGTTCCCTTTTACCAGGAGAACACCAATGTGAAGGGCGAAAAGATGCTGACTACTTCCCTAAGTATTCCACGTTGGCTGGCAGTCATCCTTCCGCATACGCAATTGCGGTTGAGCCAGTTATTCAAAGGCTCGTGAATTCTTTAAACGGTGCAAGTAATTAAGTCGACAATACAAAATATTTTGACTGAGTTTCAAAGTACATACTGGGATAGGTCCCATAAGTTCACTGGCCGTGATTAGAACTGCTACATGAGCACATACCGGTTCATAGTGGAAAGTGAACTAGACCGCTCCTGAAATTGCCCAGTCAAACGAGTCACATGGGATGTTTGATAAGGGAAAAGAGTACTGATGTAAGCTTAGCTCACGCAACGCCACTTACCCACACTGTCTCTCTAAGAACGCCAAAATCCATTCCAAACCTTGAACAAAGACGCCGTAGGATTTTAGTTTAAACAGTAGACGACAGCGTGGAATGGCGTCAAAGGTCTCAGAAACGTCAATGAACAAAACATCCACCGCCTGTTCCAAATCTGCAGCCTCAGTCCAGCATTCTCGGATCACCAACAAGTTGGTTAAACAAGAGTAACCTCTGTGGAAACCATGTTGGGATGGGGTGAACTTAAGCACGTGCTTTTCGAGAGTATCTCTTACCAGCTTCACTAATAACTTGACCAATACGCTTGTCAGGCTAACTGGCCTGTAATTCTCAGGGACTTGCTTATCGCCCTTTATGAAAACAAGACAAACGATGGCCTCTCTTCAGTCGGTAAGAAGAGAGCAGCTACGAAGAGATTTCTCAAAAAGATATGACCGACTCACACAGCACATTGACCAGCTCATACAAAAGCTTGGGATGGATGGCGTAAATCCCGACAGCTTTGGTGGAATTTAGTTCACACAGCAGCGTGAGTATCTGAGATTCCGAGATGGAAACATCTGTCTGGAAAGAGGCCACTGGAATCGTTGCTGTTATATCAAAATTCGGTAACGGAGACTCGCGAACAAACGACTTCGCATGCTGTTCTGCAAGTAAACAGGTCGTGTCCTGATCGGTTGATGTTGTTGTGCCGTCAAGCCAAAACAGCCCGAGGATAGACAAATTTGCATTGGACCGCCGTTTGACATAACAAAAAAGCCGTTTTAGGTTAGTTGGTGCGGAGCGGGCCAGCTTCACTTTATAGCTCAGACGTGCTGCTTGCAGATGCTGTTTACAGGCATTTTGTCCCTTTCGGTATCGATGATACGTACTTCCCGATGGGGCGGATGCGTAAGTCCTCCAACATTTAGCCAACTTAGCATAATATGCGCCTCAGAGTTAAACCATGGCGGGTTTTGCCTTCGTTTCATTCCGCACTGAGATTGCGATATGGAGAAAAGTTTTTACGACGAAAGAACTTGAATTTGTCTCACGTGATCTGAACCGTATCAGTCGCCGATATGGCACAGGGGGGGGGGACTTGAAGCCATGTCTTTCATGGCTTGAAAAGCTGCGCGCCAGATATTTGGGCTTCGGTTTTACATCGTTAATGACCCTGACTTACGACACAACTGAATACTAGGCACATGTGATCACTAGCGCCCAAGGGGGAATTGTAAACCGAATCTCTTACAAAGTTCACAGAATTGGCTAAGACGAGGTCTAAGGGGGGTTTCGGCCCTCCGTGAACCCAGTGGGTCTTTGTAAAAATTGATAAAGGGATGCTTGTAAGGAAAGGTCAAGGATGTCAATGGAAAAACATTCTGTCGCTGCTTCGCAAATTTAATTTCGCTAAGTAACCATAGGAGCATTAAAATCACCCATAAGCAGGCATCTATTCGCTGTATGAATGCGAATGGAAGCAATAAGCCGGCTTAACGCACTTTCAGGGCTCTGTATACCAGCACAATTTTGAATTGTGTGAGGAAGGTACACACGTCCATCGAAGGAGCCTCGGCAGTTATATTCTGCGAGTTGAGCATATGGGTTCGCAAAATAGTTAAGGTGGATTTGACGCACAGAACAACTCCACCTCCGTGACTGTCCAGAATGTCGGAGAACAACCAGGTATCAGTGAAGGCAAGTACGGCTGACCGAGAGCGATTTACAAGAGTGCCGATCTCGCACTCAGACTATGCACGTTGCTGATGACTAATTTAAGGAAACATGGATCGGAAGCTATCAGAACGGGCTCCAGAAGAGCAAAACTGGACCTCCGGCTAACCATCCGAAAACCCCAAACTAAGGTCCCTTTTCCCCCGCTTCACCACACGTCTTGAGGTTCTGATGGCGCGCTTTAATTTCAATCTATCAGCCAAAGGGAGATCAGGTTGAATACTAACCCAAGAACCCTTGAGTTTAAAAGCGTAAGGCAGAAGCGCTTTACGCTCATCCCGCATTGAAAGAACAACTCTCAGTAAACGGCGTCTAATGTATGAGAAATACATTGGAAAGGTACCAGGCTTAGTGAGTTCTCATATGGTTACGCCAGGGAACCCAGAAGGTAGTAGTTTAGAAACCCAAATATAAATCATTGAAGATCATTAAGCATCCGATCCTTTGGAAGAGCAGCAGTTGACATCGTGACATTCCTAAAAATGATACTACTACCAGTCTAAAAATCATTGCGACGAGGAGTGCCTACTTCACTCGCCACAATCGCAGGAGCCTGCAAATGGGTGGCTGACTGCTTGGACGCAATAGCTGCGTAAGAAGATAAATGCGGCGGAGACACCGGATGGCGCTGCAGTCAACATGCCTGCGTGACATTCTGTGCGTTCCGTAGTACTCGCAAACGTACAGCATTCCTCCTCCCGCGCCGCCAACTTTTCGCAAGCAAAGGGGCCAGAAACTCCACAACACTAGCATTGGAATCATAAAAACCCACCGAATGGTTAATGCCAACTTCTTCGTTAGCCGTAGTAGCAGCAGCAGTAATCTCAACAGTCTATCAACTAGACAAAGAGCCAACATAAAACCATGGAGAGCAACGCATAAGCAAGTCGTCGCGTCATAATCATCGCGGCATGCTAGTTGAAGGTGACCAACGCACTTTAGCTACTATGCCCGGGAAGATAGGAACATGTTGACAAAAAGTAGAACAAAAAGTTTTTAGTTTGTTTTTCACAAGCCGATTCTTCTCTTTTTTGTCCTTTTCAATGTTTTAAGTGTTAAACATGTGAATCAATGCAATTCTGTACACATTTATTCTACTGATTCCGGTTACGGATCATGTCATCAAGAGTGTTAAGCCATTCGCACCCATCATTTTTGGGTCCCCATCCTAGAAGACGTACGGGTCCAACAGAGGCTAGACACGGCGCCAATGATTTCATGTTCTGTCGGCAACGGGAGGGCTGACCACCATGCGGTTGCCTCCAGCCAGGTCCTTGACGAGCGAATAGAACGCGACGCGGTAGACACTCAGATGTCATGCGTACGACGTGACCGAGCCATCTTAACTGGCGCAACAAAACCAGTTCGTTGAAGGAAATACTTGCATTCCCCAAGATGTGACGTCGAACCTCATTACTATTAACTCGATGTTGCCACCAAACACGAGCGATCCTCCTTAAGCAACCGGCATCGAAGGCAGAAAGACGACGCATGTCTTCCACGCGAATCGGCCAGGACTCGCACCCATACAACAATACTGAACGAACTGATGCGCTATAAATGCGGCCCTTAGGTGAGAATGAGACGTCACGACGACGCCACAAGTGCCTCAGATTGACAAATGCTGATCGAGCTTTAGCGATACGAAGAGAAACTTCTTTGTTGATAGTGCCGTCAGCAGAAATACAGCTCCCAAAATAGACGAAACTATCCACTTGTTCAAGTTGTGCACGTACGAGAGTGAGCACGGGAGCAGGTGAAAGCCAATCCTTGAGCAATACTTTACACTTCGATGGGACGAAGCTCATGCCGTACTTAGATGTTACAACTGCCATACGATCCAGAATGAGTTGCATACTTTGAGGACCATCACCAAATAAGGCGATATCATCAGCATAATCTAAGTCAGTCGCGCGCTCATCCAGTAGTAGAGCATTCCACAGAACGTCTTCGATTGCGAAGTTGAAGAAAAATGGCGACATAGGGCAGCCCTGTCGCACACCGCTTTTGACAGCGAATTGCGAGGAAAGCTTTCCATAGACCTTCACTCTGCCGGATGTATGCAGGTAAAGTGCTTGTAAGATGGCGGTATCTTTCTCCGGCACTCCCCTCTTTAGCAGGCAACGCCATAAAGCAGGTCGATCGTCACATCGCCGTACTTGAACAGCTCCGGAAGAAGTCCATCTAAGGCGGCAGCCATGAAGCGCCTCAAGCGTCGAATCTCGAGGCACACTTTCTCTTCGCTGGGTGGATTTAGTGGGACGAGCCAGGGTGGACAACAATTTGTACTGCATGTACTGATGGATGGTGGAGGCCAGTTGAACTGCGAGTGAAAGTGCTCGGCCCAGCGGTCCATACGCCTCTGTTGCTTGGTGATCGGAGACTCATCCACCTCACAAATGACCTCACTAACACCAGGCTTCCTGAGGCCAGTGGACCGAATGAGTTGGAAAAGCCTGCTAGTGTTGCCAGAGAGGGCAGCGGTCTCCATCTCTAAAGCACGCTCAGACCACCATGTCTCGCGATCCTTGCGTAGGCTTTGCTTGAGCAGCCGGTTGGCAAAACGGCGCCGCTCGTTGTAATCTGATTCCGCCAGGATATCTTTGCGGCGTTCGAACAGCTCCAGAGAACGAGCAGAGATCCAAATCTTTAAGGGGCGTTGAGATAGGCCGCAGCTGGACTGTCCGGAAATGGTCATCGCTTTCCGTATACAGGTCCAGTGTTGCTCCACTTCTTGCGGTGGATTGCAACTGAGTACGTATGCCAGTGAAGACTGATAGCTCGCCCGGACAGAGGAATTAGTCATTCTGTTTACATCAATATTGCGGTGCTTCGTGATCCTCGAAAAGACAGATTTTCGCGCAGATGAGAGCATGATCTGAGTCAAAGAAGATGGACCAAAAGCACCCGCAGTCCAGTACGCTGGCGCGTCATCAGAAGCTAAATGCCGTGTGATCAATTGGAGACAACGCTTGTGTTGAAGAAGGGGGACACCACGTTGCGGAACGCTTCTTCGTACGCCTGAAGTTAGTGCTCGAGAGAAACAGATGGTTATCTTCGCACAATGTGAGAAGCCTCTCTCCGTTATCAGAGCAGTTCTCATCGAGCGCGTGGTGTTTACCAAGGTGGCATTCGTATGGTAACAGGCGGCCAACCCGTGCATTAAAATCCCGAGCAAGGATAACGACATCCGACTTTTTAGCATTAGTCAAGAGCTGATGTAGATCCCGGTAGAATTCATCCTTGACCGAGTCACCACTGCAATCATTTGAAGCGTACACGGAGATCACAAACAAGTTGTGTCTCTCTTCGCGGTGCCTGTTGATTCTACATGAATCCCGAAGCCGAACTGCACATAGTCGGCGGTTAATCGGGAACCAGTCCAGTAGTGCCGCCTCGGCTTTGCCACTCAGTGCTATACCTACACCAGCCAAACCCGCTGAGACTGCTTCTGGATCTCCAGAAAGACGCAGGTGATATCTGGCCTCGTGGTCAGTGGGGGATGTCAATGTAAGCATAGTGCTGGGATCTTGCAATCGGGTTTCTGAAAGGCAGCAGACATCAATATATAGGGAATATAGGGTGCGCGCTAGACGGGCTTGCTGTCCACTCTGCATGAGTGTCGGAACGTTGAAGCATGTCAGACGGAACGAGGATCGGAGAAGAAGGAGAGCCATAGGTTGAACTCCTTGATCTGCGGAGCAATCGGAACCGCAGCCGGATTGTTGAACATTTGAATCGGGTAAGGGAAAGTGAGGATTGTTAACAATCAAACAGTTGGCGTGTGATGAAGTGCCGTGAAAGTGACTAGCAGAAACAGTAGCTGATGAGCACGTTGTAATACAGTCCATGGTTTTGCGAGAGGGCGTGATACTACCCGGTTACCCAAGCCGAAGTAGGGAGTTGACTTAGGGGCCTTTGGCTAAATAACCTACCCGCAAGGCAGCGGGGCGAATTTAGGGAATCGCTCCCTTTTGAAGTCGTCGACTGGATGTTCAGTTCATGAGTCTTCGTTTGGTAGATTACCAAACAGGGGCGCAATACTTCCCATGAAGTCAGCACACCTGCTGGAATACAATGGCCTACCGAGGTGGAACATTGTCGCCGAACACTTTGCTGGAACGGGGTACACCCGAAACACCCAGATGGTACCACGAGGAGGTAGTTCGGAAAGCCAGCCTTCGTTAGCCGTTGTGGGAAATGACGTTAGATCGACCGAATCTGTGTGTACAATACGATCCGCGGTTTCCACATGGCCGAGAAAAAGTGTGAAGATAATGTGCTGCACCAGTCCATCATACAAAGACAACAAGAAAGGCCATACTTGTTCGATATTCGCTAAGTTGGGAACTAGCGAACGAAAGCACCTCCTCATGATCACAAAGCGCTGAGTTGTAAGCGTATAACAGTCGTCCAAGCTGGAAAGTAAACTCCCGCTGCTTGCCAGAAGTGTATACTGTTCCGGAGTTAGATCGGTGCATGCTTAGAGTGATTTTTACTCTCCAAGTTGAAGCTATTCATTGAGATCGTCCCATTCCACAGAGACAAGCCTCTCTCCAAAGGTCCCTTTGGATCGACCGAGAACTCAGGGCCAGCATGAAACGACGAAAACTATTGGACAAATAAAAACTTTCCCGCTTGGACTCTAACTACTATAAATACAAAGCCACCAGGAACTTTTGTTCCATGCAGAAACGTGAAAAGAAGCAGCCGTATGAGCATAGCTTGACTGAGTAATCCCTTTCTAGGCCAAAGAAACTATTCTCACACCTTGACAGATTCGCTGAGGCCGGTTGCAGAATACCTGCGGTCCACCAACAAGCAAGGCATTATACTCCATGGTGACGCCAGAGATGACCTCTTGGCGCTACAGCTTCCCTCAATATACATGGTGGCAGACACACTGGCAAACAAACACGTACTTGTACATCCAGTACTTCTGGAGTAGATCGATATAAATGCAGGTGGTACCTGGAAGCTACTGTTTGAACTGAACTCAGGTTCCTCTCCAGGCCTAGACGGGCTACACCCTCTGTTTCGCAAGATGGTCGCTGAATTCATTGCTGCCTCACCTGGTCAAATTTTAGGCTCTATCTTGAAGCTGGACGACTACTTCTCGACTAGAAGACGGGCGTAGTTATGCCGAAATACAAGTATGAAAAGCGTCAGGGTACTGCGAACTATTGGCCGATTTGCTTTACGTCGGTCACCTGTAAGATCATGGAAAAGTTCTGTAAAGATACCATCCATCGACCCTGCGAAGATCTGAACATCCCCATGTCTACTCAAAATGGCTTCCAAAGGAGACGTTCCTGCAACACTAACCTGCATGTCGTAAGAGAGAAGTAGGTAGTCAGTGGACGCCAGAAAACGCTTAGATGTGGCATTCATCGACTTCAGCAAAGCTTTTGACAGAGTCCATCATCAAAAACTAATCTCTAAACGCTGCGGAATTCATCAACAATAACAACAGCAATACACGTTAATTTAGGATGACACAAGCCTCAGCTAATGCGTCGCAATACAAGAAGACACAAAAAATTCGAAAGCAGAATATAATATTAAATAATATATTGAGTAAATAGTATAAGATCGGGATTAGAAGGGAATCTAAAAGGGAGTGGGATGGACAAAGAAACTCCCAACATAAACGCCATTGAGGGTTTTCATCTCTCTCGACCAAATCGTCGCTTGGCTTCCCATCCTCCTCTTTCAACCGCACCCACAATGCGTAAACAATGTACGTCGCGGAAGTCAGTGAGCTGACCTGCGCAACACGTGGCTCAGCCATCGGAGCATGGTGCGTGATATAATGGTGCTGAGCGGTTCACTTGCTCTTCCGGCACCAAATACGCGACGCCGAACACGCTCAATGCACACGCGATGCTCCCAGCAGACATGAGCTAAACTGCGAAGAAAGCGATGGTCGAATGTGACGAACCATTTTATGTCTATCGACTTGATGGGCCAGGTTTCACAACCGTATAAGAGAGTTGAATGGACAGCAGCCTTATAAATGCTGCAGTGCAGGGCGAGAGTGATGTTTTGTCTGTGCCACAGGTGGCGCGAACTTTTGCTATACGGCTCGTGATCTTGTTTTCGATGCCAAGGACGAAAATATAGCTGGCAGGTACTTGAATTCCTGAACGACTTTTAGCTGATCACCACCAAGGGTCAGCGCAGAGGTGGGTTCTCGCTAATCTTGGAGAAGTACTTTGCATTTCGATGGAGCAAAGCATAGCCCAAAACGATTGACAGCCAGTGCTAATTGGTTCAGTGCTGTTTGGCACGTTTGGGAGCTGTCACAGATTAGGGCAATATTGTCCGCATACTCCAAGTCAAAAAGTCGCTCACCAGGAAGTAGCACCATACGTTCTAGGTCGTGTCCAGCGAACACTGTTTCCATGACTTCATCAACAACGAAGTTAAAGAGGAAAGGTGACGGCTGGCAACCTTGTCTCACATCGCTGGAGATATTGAACGGCGGCGACAGTTTGCCATAAACCGTCACTCTGCCCGAACTATGCGCGTACAGCGAATTGATAACGTTTACGTATTTATCAGGCACATCTTTCCTCAGCAGACAGTCTCAAACGGCACATCGATCAACCGAATTGAGGGTATCTTTGATGTCAAGAAATACGACAACGGTGGGTTGCCAATAAACATGGCGGTACTCCAACGATTGACGCAAAGTGGAGATGTGGTCGATGCAACCCCGACCTTGACGAAACCCGGCTTGCTGTTCGCTGATCTGGCCTCCACAAGCGTCAGTCAGTCTGCGAAGAACGACAGACGCAAGCAATGTAGAGACAATCGAGAGCAGACTGATCCCTCGGACTGCCGCATTCCGAACGGGAGCTTCCATTGAAATTCGTGACTATGACGGAGCGGCCACAGTCTGTCGGGACAGTTTTCTGCTTCCAAAGTTTCACTAGCGAGTCGTGTAAATCATCTATGAGAGCAGGTCCCCCGAATTTGAAGAGGGCCGGGGGAATTCGGTCTCCCCCTGCAGCCTTATGTAATTTCAACGAATCACGGGTAAAGCTGACTTTCAGCACAGCAGATATTCCCATTGTAATCAGATGAATCAAGACCAGAAATCAGTTCAGGTTTAAGAATTCTTTTCGGTAAACTCTTCAGACTCTTCAGGCCGTATGATTCATACGGCCGATACTACTACCTTGGCCGACTGACATGGTTACTGAACTGCCCTTTGTGACCTTATCTATTTACTTTAGGCAGCTGAAGCTTGTATTAATTTCCTTTGGTGCACTTTTCTTACCATCTGTAGCTGCCTTTAGTCATCGATCTTGACCTTTCAAACACCTTAGAAATCAATCCCAGCCCTATTTGACGCTTACCCCACACAATACGTTTTATGTAAACGTTTGGGTCTGAAGAAAGTTTACCGAAAAGAATTCTTAAGCCTGAACTGATTTCTGGTCTTGATTCATCTGATTATGTAATTTCAACAATCTGATATCACGTTCGATTTCTGCGCGTGAGGGCGGATCTAAGGAGAGGGTCCATGGAGAAGAGTACTCAATGCCCGAAAAGGAAAGCGAAAACTCCGATTGGTTAAACCGCCTTGAAGTGTTCGGCGCAACGCTCCAAGAGTTTTGACAGGCTGTGGATCGGTTGCGCACTCTCGTCGCGTATGGTCTCGCTAACACCAGGTCTCCTGCTGCCTATTTCCCGTATCAGACGGAACAACTTATGATGATTATTAACGGCAGCGGTCGTTTCCATTTCCGACGCAAGATAAGATTACCAGGTTTCGAGGTCTCTCTTTAGGCTAGCACGCAGTTTTGTCCTGAGATTATTGTGAGTCTCACTATATTCGCTTCCAGCCGGAATACGTCAGTGATCATCCTTAAGTTCCAGAGACTGTGTAGAGACCCAATGTCCAGTTTGGAAATTTGATTTGCTATATGAAGACATATCTGCTGATAGTAACATTTGGCGAATATGCATCCAGTGATCTTTGACGGTGTACAGTGGGCGCTTACTCAGCCCGGATGCCAACGTACTTTGACACGTCTGGCTTCGCCAGTTGGCTGGTGTCAACGCGCTCAGAATGACGTTGCGGACATCCGCCGAGACGCACCCGAAGGTCGGCACACACTAGAGCATGATCGGAGTCCACGCTAATGCCCCAAATCGAGCGAAAGTTTTGGACACAGGCTCTCCAATGGTAACTAATCGCAATGTGATCGATTTGCGTACATGGCTTGTGGGCGCCAAGGCATGTTTCCGCGGGTGCTATATCGAAAGTTAGTACTCGTTAGAAAGAGGAGCGTCTTCACACAGGTGCAAGGGGATAAGAAGACGAGAAGGTCTGAGCAGTGGCATCCAAACCCCTATCCACCCTGCTCGATGCAGCAGATAGGGTGCCGTTGAGTATCCTCTGCGGCGGCCAGAGCATAAAGAACTTGTTAGAAGAAAGGTTCAAAGTATCGCGAGGGAATAATACTGTCAGGTTGCACAAGCCTAGACAGGAGGACGATTAGGGTTCTGAACCAAAGTCTTTGGTTCAAAAACCTTACCGCAAGGCAGCGTGGTTTAGCACTAGACTACAGAGAGCCTGTTTTATGGAGTGAGGAGCCGCCCTCACTCCAACCCCAACCTGGAGGGCCAAAAGATTGCGTTTGTCTGGCCTCTAACCATTGACCAATCTATTATGAGTGGCTCTGAAGGTGCAAAAAGCACAACCCAGCACAGCTGAATGGATCACTATGGCACATAAACCATCGCATCACGTTAAGGTCCAGTCCCATCGCGATGGTTTGCGGAACTGGCATAACAAGGAACATCCTAGTATGGGATCAGAGTTCTTGCAAGGTCGGAGCACGCAATTCAAGGTAAACGAAACCCTCTCATTCCCAGTGCCCATGTTTAATGGTATTCCATAAGTTTCCGTCCTCGGACCGGAACTGTACAAGATCTACATCAATGACCTACCAACTGTGCGACAAACGGCCTGTCTGATCAATGCAGACGACCTCAAGTTATGGTCGGAAATGTCCAGCCTCGAAGAGGTCGACCGATTACAAGAAAGGCTGTACACCTCGTCTATCAAGTGGGGTTTCCGGACAACAAGAAGTGCTCTGTCCTTCCCATCGGTGCTGCGGAAACACTGAGCACTTATCACATTGGCGGGTTCTTGCTCAAAACTGCCACTCGGGAAAAAGACTTGGAGACAATAGCACGCTCTAATCTCAAAACTACTCGCGACATATTAAAGAAAACTGCAGCGGCGGACAGGATGTGGGGTGGTATAAGATCATTCTCTAGAATGACTCCGCAGATATTCAGACTTTTCTTAGTCTCCCATATCCATCCAGTTCTTGAATATCGACTTCCAATCACAGCCCCAGTAGCGAAGCATGAAAGTGCCCAGATCGAAAAAGTTCAGCGGCGAGGCTCGAAATTTGTCCTTGGGCTACGCGAACTCCCCCATCCCGCCCGACTCAAAAGAATGAACCCTTCCCCTTAGACTATCGCCAACGTCGTGGAGATCTCATCTATACGAGATGCATTCTGTGGGGAGAAATTCGGAAACGAACTCAGATAGCTTTTCAGCTAAGACTTGGCAATTCGACTCGAGGTCACAGCTAGAAGTTAGTTAAACCCAGGAGGTTCAAAGTCCATTCAGACGCTGCTCTCTCTACTTGGGCAGTTAATGACTGGAACCGACTGCCGAACCCTATTGTCAATGCGGAGTGAGAAGCGAGCATCATACGTTTGTTAGATACCTACTTACTGAGTATTCCAGGATCCAGCAGGGTTGATACTACCTCATCCTGAGCGATGCCACAATAGCCACACCCACAATCCTTGGAAGACCAAGACGAGAAGGAGCTGACACGGGATCCCTATTTAGCTCTCTTCCACTCAATGAACTCAATGCTTCGTGGAACCATTTGCCACAAAGATCGTATTGCATGCCACCAGACAAGTCGGTTACAGGTCAAGAGCACCTTGCAATGCCACAAAGAGAAACTGAATCGGATGAATGAAGACTTGAGGGCATAATAACGATCATTTTCACCATCGTGACAGCAAAAGAGAAATGAAGGTACGTAAATGGAACGAAAAGTGGGGACCGGCTAGCGATGGATTACAATGCAGTCAACGAGAGTAGGGTCAGATAGCACCGTAAGTGACACGTGCGCACCAAGTTGAACTCACCGAGGTGTACTCGATGTAGTGCACTCCGACCGGGATGATATCCACTCAGACTGGGATTTCATGCCGGCTTTCAAGGTCTTAAAAAGAAGAGCGAGTTGTTCGTTGTATTCTGTAGACAGCTTCACTAAATGAAGAACGGAATAATATCCGTCCGAATGGGATTCACTAAATACGGGCTCCGATGAAAGAAATACTGTAAATAGATTCTCCGTGCGACTTCGGGTTGCACGGGAAGAGAAATCAGTACGTCGGAGATCAAGTTATATTGGGCACTTTTAACGCTTTGCATCATAAGAATAATGGCGAAGTTAAGTTTCCTGTTCAGTGTTATGAAAATACTGTTTCCACATGAAGCTTGAACAGAAGAAGCTAGGACGATGGAACACGGCAAGCTCGCCGTGATCATTGAATAGATTAAAAAATAAAAAAACAGATGGGATAACTCTTGTCAGCCTCATCACTTCCCGATCAGTGTGAGGATGATGAGTGTGTGTGTACGGTTTCACGGATAATAACAAGACCCAGACACATCAAGTAAATTCAACAGCTTCTTGAAACATTCCTCAGTAGAAGCACTGACCACAGCCTCCGGTAAGCTGTTTCAGTTGTTCACCGCTCGGGTAGATAGAGTGCTCTGGACAGACGTTGTGCCTCCTCGCTTCCAGCTGTGTCCGCGTGCTGAGCTATCGCTGTTGAGCTGAAAGAATTGTTGTAGCTCAAAACTAAAGGCCCCTCTGAGAATGCGTCGTGTGTAATTCGGATCTCCGCGACGACGACGGTAGCCGAGAGAGAACAAATTTATACGCTAGAGTCGAACAGAACAAAACAAGTCCCGAAGCACTGGGATTGACGTTGAATCACGCCTCTGAATTTTTCAGTCAGATCCCACTCGAACTTAGTGCGAGGGTAACTTGCTGGTAAACCATACTGGAGGATGGAGAGCACATGTGAGACGAATAGAAGTTTGAAGATATCAGGAGTCATCCGAGAGAATGACCTTATCGACCAAAACATTTTGTTGGTTGTAGCGGGTTTGAGTTGATCAATCCCCAGAGGAATGCCGTCTCGCAGCCAGTTGAGTTAAACCTGTACTGAATCAGAATCAACGTGGCTGACAAGAGTCTGCTCTTCTCCCACCCAGCATAGTTGTAGGCTGCAAGTGCCGATGCGGCTGCCCAACGGGGTCTTCATTGGTTAACCACGACGTGTTCTGCAAGTGCTGACTAGTTCAAGTTCAAGTGGGACCGGAACAGTAGGGAGATCCATTATCACTCAGTATACACGTCAGCTGTAGGTGAAAAACATCTCAGCTATTGTGCCGCAATATAAAAGAAAAATATCAAAACATACATGCCGGCTGAGTCATCAGTTAACCGATGGACATCCTTCCAGAGAGCTAACAGCAGGCTATTGTGCCGCATAAAAGGAGTTACATTATGCCTTAATAAATGAGATCGTGATTGGAGCGGAAGGGACAAAGAAACTCGTAATACAAACGCCATTGAGGTCGGCTCCCTGCCATGTCAACAAGTGTATCCAGCCAAAGGTATTCATTACCTTCGGTCCCCAACCAGCTGAGAGGCACCAACCGATGCCAACTTCGAAGTAAGGGCCTTCATTCCACATGACCAAGCCATCGCTTGGCCACCTCACCTCTGCTTCCATCCACATCCCCGGCGCGCAAACAAAGCACGTCGCGGGAGTCGGTGAGTAGGCATGCGCAACAGTAGGACTATCCCGTGAATGTTCCACCTACGAAATCGTCGTTGAGCCAACAGGGAATGCGGTGGATTAATCTGCCAAAGGAGAGCCAGATCAACACACACGATTCACATGGTCAACCAAACAATGCCTACGTGCCTTGCACTAGCAGTCCTCGCTGGACCACTCATGTGAATAAAAGAAAACAAAAGGAAATAAGGGAAAAGACAAGCTTACCCAAGTACATAAGTAGTATGAGATGCAAGCGAAAATGAGTTAAGGAGTAGGCCGTAATAGACGAGTAAAAGCTTAAGGCATGAAAGAGAATATTTTAAACTGCAAACCGAGGGCATCAAATCGATGTTTGAACTTTTTCAGCGTTGGTGCCACTACAACTTAGGCAAGCAGCGTGCTTCAATAGCGATAACCGAAAAGCTGCCCCAACCCGGTCAGATTGGGTTTGTGTTACTTCAATGATTGTCACTCAAGTTGGGTGGAACAGTCCAGTTAAATCAAGACCAATCTGACCCATTAACATGCGATACGTGAGGACCAAATCGCCCCGAAGTAGCCTGTAAGACATGGAAAACATACTCAACTTCCGTAGCCTCCCGGGGTACATCAGTTTCTTTAACCCATGCACAATTTTCGTCCCAGACTGCAAGACCCGTATAATTGCCATCCTGTCACGAACGAGGCATGGGAATGTAGTGGAAAAGGCTACTCAAATGGCTAAAGAAAAGCTCAGTAAGCTACGAAAACAGTTTATCCGAATTTCGGTAAATGCTAAGTGTTCGAAACTAGCCGTATGCCTCGACAAGAAACGTAATTCGAATCAGTAAAGATTTTCCTCAAAAGATACGGAGCAACCACGCCGAACAATCACGACGAACGCACGCGCAGCGAACCGAAACGACAACGCAGAACGAAATTCGAGGAAGTATGTATCGGTTCAGATAATTAAAACTATACAAAAGATAGTGGAAGATAAAACAAAAAAGTACAATTGAAAATGCAGCTTACAAGCGCTACATAACTCCCCCCCCCCAG
Source organism: Dicrocoelium dendriticum (assembly GCA_944474145.2). Classification (NCBI taxonomy): domain Eukaryota; kingdom Metazoa; phylum Platyhelminthes; class Trematoda; order Plagiorchiida; family Dicrocoeliidae; genus Dicrocoelium; species Dicrocoelium dendriticum. The sequence continues at coordinate 99,349,913 of OX104065.1, forward strand.
AACGTGAGTCAAGATGAACGCTCGAGACGTGCTATCTGACGTAAGAGGCTAGTTTACAAGGAAGAATAACTGCAAGTCCGAAAGGCTTACGCTTTTATGTGGTTGAGTTTCTGACAAGTGAGGGTTAGAGAGAAGAGGGAGCACTGGAGTCGCACATCGGTTGGGTGGGTGGAGTGTACTGCATTGGAGTCTGTTCAGCGTCAGAAGTGTCGGGAGTCTGTTGCAGTGACTGGAATTCGACATAGGCTAGTTTCAGGAGATCAATACTGACCGAGTTTCAAGAACCATTTTTGTTCAAAACGAAATACTTCACTTTGAGGGCGATGAATGTGAAAAGGTCTTCGCAAGGCGATGTCAATGGTTTGCGAACTACACCGACGGGTACGAAAACGAACGGACATGTGTTCAAGTCGGGGTGAACGTGCTGGCTTCGAGAAGTGACTCGTGGTGGCGTTAGACAAACGACTATGAAATACTGTTTCGGTCGAGTAACATACGAAGTGGGATCAAGTTCGGCGGTGACCATGGAATCCAGGAAGCCTGAGTGTCGCACAAAACACTAATCCTGCGGGACAATAACCGTATCATCAGGCTGCTAACGTCATGGTGGAGCGTTTTCACCGCCAGCGCTATGTGAGCACGCAGATTCTTCATGGTCTGAAACACTTCTCGTCCTCCTGGTCTTAGGAAACAGGGTTAAAACCGATTTCCATATAACACCAGCGCAGCTAGTCTACGGCTGCACGCTACCGGAGGTACACCGATTGATTGGTTCACCAGCTGCGTCCACCCGCTCCTTGACCGCAGACGACAGTGTACGCAGTGTACGTTCCCGAGAAGCCGTCTAGGTGTTCACACGTCCTTCTTCACGCAGTGTTCGACAGCCTCTTCAGTCGCCGTACTTAGGATCTTTCAAAATGCTACACCGTACAAATAAGACGTACACGATCAACCGCAGTGGCCGACGCGAAGTCACCACCATCCGCCGTCCGAAGCCTGGCTATATGGAAGAAACCACATCGCTTACTTCGTCTATTCATGCTTCGTGCGACGTTACAACTCACCGCACCAAGTTTCTGCATCCTAGCGTAGCCGAACCGGACCACGATCCCGGTTTACAAGTATCTTCCGAATCTAGCAAGCCACTTCCCAAGACCAATCGCCATGGTCGGAATACGCGTAAGCCCGTTCGTTTTTCCGACTGTACAGTATAAATATGCTTAAGTTTGTAGATCTTGTATACTTTTGCCCCGTTTTAGTCGATTAACGTTTTGAAAACAATAAAAAAGCAAAAACTCCCGAAAAACCTTATGCTAGAAAAACATTTAAAAACCAAAAAATCTAAACCCACAGATCATTCGTTCGTTCTTTCTGGCTTTTGAGCGTTTTTCTATTTTCTCATCTCTACATGTCCCAACATTCACCTTCCATCGACTAGCGCACACGAGCAATGTCATCGTGGACCGGCGCAGTCAACGAACGTTGGTCGTTTCTCCGCGGGATGAGGGTCGCTTCTTCGTGAGAGGACGGTCGATTTGTCGTGTGACGATAACAGCTTTGTCGAGGGACGAGGGTCGTTTTAGCGCGGGGCGGGGCGCGGTGTGGGGAGAGACCACTTCCAAGAACACCGTTTGGCAACAGCGGAGGTTGAGGTTCTGTCGACCTTTTTCTGGGCTAGCCAGTTTTTTCCAGTCCGACAAGCCCGCTCCAACGGCTCGCCGAAATGCACCCTGCCCTGCAATCAATAAATAAATAACTGAACAGCATAGCGGATCCTAATTGTCTGCTAGATTCATATCCGAACACGAACAGATAGTCCATTGCATACGAATAGCTTTTGCGATCTTCGACCCATAACCATTTTTGATTTCGAAGGCTTCCTGGTTCAGCCTTCTAGGATGGGAGGTCTGTAACAACCCAAAAGATATTTCTTATCTTCTTATGTACAAATTTGCTACACAAGCGTACCTTATTGGTTTTCATTTTAACGCCAACCCCACGGCCGTTGTTACCTATGTCCGACTCATCACTTGTGTCTACGGTGAGTTCCGACACTGACGTACGCTCTCGTCGCTTCATCCGTTTTCCGTACGGTTGTAGCCTTCCTGGAATGCAATCCGGTGTGTTTATTCTTGCGATTTTCTGATATCCGCACCAGAGCAAGAACACACTCTAGTCCTACAGTAGTAAAAGCGGCCTTGAGTTAGCGGTGAAAACGCTCAACTAAACCGTTAGCGGCCGCATGATATGCAGTCGTACGTAGATGGGAACAGCCAAGCATGCAGTTAAGGTTGCGAAACTGGACGGAATTACACTGGTAGCGGGGGTGTCAAAGACGTATATCCAAGTTTCGATGTAAGTTAGTGCCACGGTCTCAGCTGAGATATCACGCAGCCGCAGGGCGTGTGGTTAACATGTCAAACGACCGACATATGTCAACATGTAAAGCCGAAGGATGGCGGTAAAGGCCCAACAAGATCGAGATGGACATGGATGAATCGAGTGCCAGGCAGCGAAAACGTTCCAAGTACAGTAATCAGGTGATGATGTATCTTGCTATTCTGGCAAGTAATAGTTTCGCCCACTGCTAGAGCACATGCTGAGCCCGATGTATCGATCCGTGATCAGCTTGATAGTGGCGTAGAGGCTTGGATGGGAGATTCCATGCAAGTGGTCGAAAACAACTCGTTGATACTGTTGCGGAATGAATGGGCGAGGTTTTCCAGTGGACATATCACAGTAAATTCGTGAGTCCGAGTTGGGAACAGGCGGTTGATAAAGTTTAATAGAGATTTGATTTCAAATGCTCAAACTCAGGATCTGTTTCTTGATGGGTAGCAATGTCTGCCAGGTTGATTGCTTGGCGCGAAATCTCGTGAAGACCAATGCGGGGCATAGCGTCGGTTACAACGTTGTGAGCTGTATCAATGAGTCGAATATCAGTGGTAAACTGTGAAATGTAATCCAAGTGATGAGGTTCTCGAGGTGAGAAACGATCAGAGGAACCACGAAAAGCAAAAGTGAGTGGCTTATGATCCGTGAGGTAAATGTAGTACTTCAAACCAATGGCATAATTGCTTAACGGCGAGATAAATGGCTAAAAGTTCTCGATCGGAGCTACTGTATCGCGTCTGATGAGGTTGCAGCTTTCGAGAGAAAAGCCCAGTTGGACCGTCTATGACCTATTGAAGAACAGCATCAACAGCAGTCTGGTGCATCGGTTTTCAGTAGTAAGGGTGTGCCGACATCGGTTGTTAAATGACTAAGGGCAGTAGCATTGGAAAGCGCGTTTTGATCTCGTCGAATGCTGATATGGCTTCCGAAGTTGGTTGAAACTTGCAAAACTGGCCTTTGAGTAGATCTGCCAATGGCTGAAGGAGCCTAGAGCATTTTGGGATGAAGCGACGGTAATAGTTGACCATGCCAAGAATGAATGATTGAGGCATCAGATAGTCTGCGATGGCTTGTGTCTTTTCGGGAAGCGAGCTAATACCGTCTTGATCGATCCGATGGCCGAGAAATTTAACAGATGATTGGCCAAAGGCACACTTATCGGCGTTGATCGTGATGCCAAATGAAACGAGACGCTCGAAAGTTAAAGGATGATGAGACAAATGTTTTTCACGACTCGAGCTGGCTACAAGTATATCGTCAATATATGCGGAGACGAAATCAGGACCCTTGGAGACTTGGCCGGTAAATCGCTGAAATGTATGCGCCGCGTTTCGCAGATGAATTTGTAGAGCAGAGGATATAGTTATGGCCATTTTAGGTAGGAATTTGGTAGTAGGCTCGGATAACAGTAATTTTGGAAAAAAGGGTTTTGCCGTGCAAACTGATGGAGAACTCATGAATGTGCGGGATCGGATAGCTGTCTGGTACAGTTGCGTTGTTTAGTGCATGGTAGTCTCCGCATGGCCGCCAGTCTCCGCTCGACTTTTTAGGAACCATGGGTAGAGATGACCATGGACTGCTGGAAGGTCGGACGATGCTTGGAGATAGCATGTGTTCGAACTCGGCCTTGACAGTGGCGAGCTTGTCTAGTGGTAGCTGTCAAGGTCGGGCAGTGACAGGTCATTTCACAACGATATGTAGCGTAACCTTATGCTGAAGATCTGGAAATTCGTTGGACGACTGGTGGAGCACAGAAAACTGGCGGAGCAGATCAGTGGACACGTTATCAGTAGGTAGTGCCAGTCGAAGACCGATGTGACTCTACCTTGGATAGTGAGATGTGGAGCTGTCGCGAAGCTTCCTGAAACTCGAGTCCATTATCAAACAAAACTCCGTGAGAAAATCAGCACCAATGATAGGACGTTGGAAGTCTGAAATTAAGAAGACGAAGGGAAAGGTTCGTTTAAGTTCCAGATAAAATGAAAGGATTTTTAGTCATACGTATACGGATCTTTCAATACACTTCAAAGCCGTTTTTCCATTTTCTTCGTTTTTGAACTATCCTTTTTTCATACCATTGCAGCCATGGTTCTGATGGCACATTTGTCTGTTCCCTGATATATATATATATATATATATATATATATATATATATATATATATATATATATATATATACCATCAGAACCATGGTTGTAATGTTATGAAAAAAGGATAGTTCAAAAAACAAAGAATGACAATGGAAAAACGGCTTTGAGGTGGACGGAAAGACGAAGGCTATTAGCTGCACGCATTTCGTATTGTCTCCTCGGTACCATTACAATAATCGAGATGCAAAGGTATAGCCAACAGTGGGTGCAACCGGACAAGCTTGAGGTGCAGAACGAATGACGGAAGTTCACACCTATGTATAAGGCAGCTTTAGGTTCACAAATAAGTGTTTCTGAACGCACAAATCTGGCTTCATCCGGCTTATAGCGGCCGCTTCAGCAAACCGAAGGAAGCGGGGATTAGCGTGACGTAACACAACTTTGAACGATGAGCCTAGCTCTATCCAGTGACCCGAGACTAATAGGTGTTTACCCGTCGAGGAAGCCGGCGGTCTACGCGAGCACAAAAATTTAACGGGGGTAGGAAATCTGGGCAACTATACGCTGAACCAATCTCAGAACATGCTTCTTTATTCGGGAAGTCAGAGTCCTATTAGTTTCGCCTATGTAACTGTTTCCGCAGTTAAACACAAATTGCTATACACAGTGGGAGTTGGCCCCGATAGGCAATTAATTGCCAACCTAAAGCTGTCTTGGACGTACGTGTGAACTTCCGTCACTCTTGCTACACAAGCTGGTCTGGTTTCACCTATTGTCAGCTATATCTGTGCATACCGGTTATTGTACTGGTACTAAGAAGACAATACGAAATGCATGCATCTACTAGCCTTCGTCTACTTCCCGTGCTTACAAATTGTTGAAGGGAACTAACTGCATTAAAAGTGGTACTCTTTTCTTTTGATTGCATTTTTTGTATTTCATACATGTTTTGAGCTTTTCTGTTTGCTTTAAACTGAAATGTGGATGAAAGGAAATTGTTTGAACAGCACTGACGTCACCGAATTCGGTTACGAGCCATAGGCTTCAAAACTTCCAGCCATTAGGAGTCCCTATCACGCGGTTTCCAACCTGGAAGAAGGACAGATCCTGATGAAGCCAGACATGCGGTGGCATTCTTAAGGTTCCTCTTTAATGTCATCGGTTGTCCTCGGAAGGGCTAAAAGCCGGCAAGCACGTGAATTCATTGAACCCTGGCATTCAAAACAGAACTCGATCAATAAGCACTTGGACATTGAAGTCGCTTACGAGGCACTTCGAACCAGGCCCCTGAAGCCGCACTGATGATGTTGCCTAGTCAGGCAACGAAACGTCTGCAAAATAATTATCCAGCTCGGAGAACTGCTCAAAATCCGCATTCACTTCAGCATTTTCTCCACTCAGGTCCAAGAATTGCAAAAATAATGCTCCGTGAGGAAGTCGATTGGTTGGCATGCGCAAAACATGACCAAGCTAAAGTAAACGGTGTTCTATAATAATACCCTGGAGACTAGAATTGTTCGCTCTAAGTAGTCGACTCCTAACTTCCAAGTTGCTTACGTGGTGTTGCCACCACATACGAACGATCGTTCGCAAGCAGCGGTAGTCAAAAGATGCTAGTGGTTTCAGATGTGCACGGGCAGCCCAGGTGGCGCAGCCGTACAGTAGGACCGTACAGACAGTGGCTCTGTACACTGTTTTTGAGCCTTAGATTGATGTAGTGGCGGCGCCACAAGTGCTTCAGGTTAGTGAACGCCAGGCGGCATTTAGAGACAATGAAAGGCTTCATCCCCAATACCACCAACCGCCGTGATGCAACTCCCGAGATAAATGAAGGGAGTCACCTGCTCCAGGTAGTCACCTGCAATTGTGAGTGTTGGTACCGGCACTTGTCAATCGTGGTGCAGCGTTTTACACTTGGGTAAGGCAAAATACAGACCGCAATTAAGTACCTCGATCGCTAAGCCTTTCAAGACGTTTTGGATGACCTGTGAGTCGTCCTACAGAAAAAGACATGTCATTAGCATAATCCAGGTCCAAAACTTTGTCCCGGGGAGGAGCTCAACGCCGCAGCTCTCGGCTCTTCCCAGAGCAAAGTTGAATAAGAATGGTGAGATCGGGTAATCTTGGCGTACTCCGCTTGTAGCAGCAAAAGAAGAAGAAAGCTTTCCATAAGCTTTGACTCTGATCAATGTGTAGTGATAAAGTTCATTCAGGGTTGTGGCAAATTTTCAGGTACACCGCTTCTTAGCACAGTTCCACAGAGATGTCATATCTATGTAGTCAAAGGCAGCACGGATTTCCAAAAACCTCACTATTGTTTGTGACAATGTTGAGAATTTGACGCAGCGTGGAGATCTGGTCAATGCAACCTCGACCGCTGCGAAAACCGGCTTGTTGCTCGCGAGACAAACTCTCAAACAGCTGTAAGTCTGCGAAGCGACATTGACGCAAAAACTTTAAAAGTGACCCATATAAGTGATATTCCTCGGTAGTTAGCGAAATCGTTGCGGGAGCCTTTCTTGTAAATCGGGACCACGATAGATTTGCCCCAAGGGTTTAGAACCTTCTCATCGACCCAAACGCGTGAAAAGTGAGAGCAGTTCGCTAATAACTGTATTTCCTCCATATTTGAATAGGGCAGAAGGAAGGCTGTTATAGCCTGGGTAATGTAATCTCAACAGTCTAGCAACTAGACATAAAGCCAACAAAGCCATGGAGATCAGCGGATAGGAGACAGTCATTGCGTCATAGTCATCGTAGCGTGGTAGTTGAAGGTGGGCAACACACTTCAGCTAATTTGCCACAAGAAGAATGGAACATTTTAACAAAAAATAGAACAAAACCTTTTTAGTTTGTTTGTCACACGCCGATTTCTTTTCTTTTTGTCATTTTCAATATTGGTAGTATTAAACATGTGAATCAATACAATACTGTACACAATTCTTCCAATGAATCCGATTGCAGCCCATGTCTTCAAGAGTCCTAAGCCATTGGCACTCCTCATCTTTGGGTCCCCATTCTGGTAGAGGTACGGATCCAACAGCAGATAGACACGACGTCAGCGATTTCATGTGCTGAAGCCAAGTGGAAGACTGACCACCATGCGGTCGCCTCCAGCCAGATCCTTGACGAGCGAATAGAGCGCAATGCGGCAGACGCTCAGACGCCGCGCGCAGGACATGACCGAGCCATCTTAACTGGCGCAACAAAACCAGTTCGTTGAAGGAAATACTTGCATTCCCCAAGATGCGACGTCGAACCTCATTACTATTAACTCGATGTTGCCACCAAACACGAGCGATCCTCCTTAAGCAACCGGCATCGAAGGCAGAAAGACGACGCATGTCTTCCACGCGAATCGGCCAGGACTCGCACCCATACAACAATATTGAGCGAACTGATGTGCTTTAAACGCGGCCCTTAAGTGAGAATGGGACGTCACGACGACGCCACAAGTGCCTCAGATTGACAAATGCTGATCGAGCTTTGGCGATACGAAGAGAAACTTCTTTGTTGATAGTGCCGTCAGCAGAAATACAGCTCCCAAAATAGACGAAACTATCCACTTGTTCAAGTTGTGCACGTACGAGAGTGAGCACGGGAGCAGGTGAAAGCCAATCCTTGAGCAATACTTTACACTTCGATGGGGCGAAGCCCATGTCATACATAGATGCTTCAACCGCCAAACGATCCAGAATGAGTTGCATACCCTGAGGATCGTCACCAAGTAAGGCGATATCATCAGCATAATCTGAGTCGGTCGCGCTCACCCGGTAGAAGCTCTAGGCCAAAATGTGGAAAACCTTCTAGAGCATTTGAAAGAACGTCTTCGATTGCGAAGTTGAAGAGGAATGGCGACATATGGCAGGTCTGTCGCACACTGCTATTGACAGCGAATTGCGAGGAGAGCTTGCCATGGACCTTCACTCTGCCGGATGTATGAAGGTAAAGTGCTCGTAAAATGGCGGTATATTTCTCTGGCACTCCCTTCTTTAGCAAGTAACGCCATAAAGCAGGTCGATCAACGGAGTCAAAAGCGGCACGTATGTCTAGGATTGCAATGAGAGTGGGCCTATGACAAATGTGGCGATGTTCGAAGAATTGGCGGGGCGTGAAGATTTGATCCATGCATCCGCGGCCAGGATGGAAACCAGCTTGTTCTTCACGTACTCGGGATAGTCTACGAAGCAGAATGGATGCCAATAGCTTAGAGGCAACCGAAATAAGACTAATCCAGCGATGATTTGCACATGAAGTGCGAGCGCCTTTCTTGAAAATCGGGACAATAACTGATTCGCCTCAAGAGGAAGGCACTTTCACTTCATGCCAACTTTTTGCGAACAACGCGGTCAGCTGGTTAATGATCACCACACCGCCGTACTTGAGTAGCTCCGGAGGAAGTCCGTCTAAGCCGGCAGCCTTGAAGCGCCTCAAGCGTCGAATCTCGAGGCACACTTTCTCTTCGCTGGGTGGACAACAATTTGTACTGTATGTACTGATGGATGGTGGAGGCCAGTTGAACTGCGAGTGAAAGTGCTCGGCCCAGCGGTCCATACGCCTCTGTTGCTTGGTGATCGGAGACTCATCCACCTCACAAATGACCTCACTGACACCAGGCTTCCTGAGGCCAGTGGACCGAACGAGTTGGAAAAGCCTGCTAGTGTTGCCAGAGAGGGCAGCAGCCTCCATCTCTAAAGCACGCTCAGACCACCATGTCTCGCGATCCTTACGTAGGCTTTGCTTGAGCAGCCGGTTGGCAAAACGGCGCCGCTCGTTGTAATCTGATTCCGCCAGGATATCTTTGCGGCGTTCGAACAGCTCCAGAGAATGAGCAGAGATCCAAGACTTCAAAGGGTGTCGAGTTAGACCGCAGCATGACTGTGCGGAAATGGTCATCGCTTTCCGTATACAAGTCCAGTGTCGTTCCACTTCTTGTGGTGGATTGCAACTGAGTGCATATGCCAGTGAAGACTGATAGCTCGCCCGGACAGAGGAATTAGTCATTCTGTTTACATCAATATTGCGGTGCTTCGTGTTTCGGGATCCTCCAAAACACACAGATGTATGCGCAGACCAGAGCACGATCTGAATCAACGAAAGTGGACCAAAAGGACCTGCAGTCCAGCACGCTGCCGCGCCATCTAGCTAGTTGGAATATGATCAATTTGAGACCACGGTTGTGTTGGTGAAGGGGGACGCCACGTTGCGGAACGCTTCTTCGTACGCCTGAAGTTAGTGCTCGAAAGAAACAGACAGTTGTCCTCGCACAAGGTGAGAAATCTCTCTCTGTTATCCGAGCGGTTCTCATCGAGCGCGTGATGACCACCAAGGTGGCATTCGTATGGTAACAAGCGGTCAACCCGTGCATTAAAATCCCCAGCAAGGATAACGACATCCGACTTTTTAGCATTAGTCAAGAGCTGATGTAGATCCCGGTAGAATTCGTCCTTGACCGAGTCGCCACTGCAGTCAGTTGGAGCGTACAAGGAGATAACAAGCAAGTTGTCTTTCTTCGCGGCGCCTGTTGATTCTACATGAACCCCGAAGCCGAACTGCATATAGTCGGCTGTTAATCGGGAACCAGTCCAGTAGTTCCGCCTCGGCCTTGCCACTCAGTGTTATATCTACACCAGCCAAACCCGCTGAGACTACTTCTGGATCTAAAGAAGGACGCAGATGATATCTGGCTTCGTGGTCAATGGAGGATGTCAATGTCAATGCTAAATACTACCTCAAGGAAGTCGGCAGGACCCCTGGGTCGTGCGCCATCAGGATGGGTTCTGATAGGGCGGAAAGTAACTTCCGGCTGACCACCTGAAAACCCACCAGACGGAGGCCTTGCTCACTAGCCACCCGCCTAGTTTTAAGATATTTGTTAGCCTCCTTTGACTTCAATCTATCTGCCAGTGGTAGGTCTGGCTGAACGCTGACAACACTACCCTTAAGTTTGAACGCAAACCGCAGTAATGATTTGCATTCCCCTGGGGTAGAAAGGACCACGCGAAGTAGTAGGGGCCGTGGATTTGGCGTAGCGATAGGGACGTTCCCCAACCTGGTCAGCTTTCTGACAGTGACACCACGAAAGCCAGGTGGAAGCAGCTTGCTGACACAGTATCAGTCACTTGATGTCATCCAAGATGCGTTCCCTTGGGAGAGCGGCCGCAGATTCAGTAACGTTACGGAATATAACGCTACTATCCGTGAAAGTCGACACGAAGGGGAGTGTTTACCCCGCGTGCCTTGGAGTCGAGACCTATACCAGCTGTTTTCACCACTGGCGGTGGGACTGCCTGTTTTCACAAATGACGCCGAAGCAACGGTAGCGTAGGTTTTCCGCGCTATTGCCGGCGTCATACTAGTTTCTGGGTCTTCGAACCCCTTCAAAGTTTTACGAGCAGATCTAGTCTGCTTCTTCTTTTGGTTCACTGGAACAGGAGCCGTTGACCTTGTAACACATTGAGCAGTTACCAGCACTTCGTCAGAACGGGCTGGTTCAGTGGCGGCCGAGACGCTCAGCATCTTCAGAAGGTTCTGTGTACAATCGTCCGACGACTTTACGACTGTCAAAGACGGCATCCTTTCGATGCCGTGGCAATTAATTCTTTGGGTTTATCAGAGAGCTTTTGGTAGTTCCGCACCCTATTTTTCTTCACTTTGATCGGCTCATGAGGATAGCCAGTAATGCTACCAGGATTGGTCGGTAGGATGTGCGACTTCATGACCGAAAGAAACGTATTCCGATCCTGTGCATATGACCAGCGGTGTTCCACAGGGCTCCGTCCTCGGCCCCGAACTCTTCAACATCTTCATCAACGATCTACCGTCTGCTTGATTTATGCGGATGATCTAAAGATATGGAAGGAAGTATCCTCGTTAGAGGATGCTGATCGACTACAACACAATTGGTCGTGCAGTGGCGCTTACCCATTAATCAAGACAAATGTTCCGTCCTACCTATCGGCGCTCCTGAACCATTCGGTGTTTACCACAGGTGGTTTTTTGCTCAAAAATGTCACTTCAGAGAGAGATCTGGGCGTGATTGTTTCCCCGGACTTAAGATCCACTCAGGACACCATGAAGAGGGTTGCCGCTGTCTACAGGATGTTTCATGCCATCTGAAGAGCTTGCTATCGCTTGACACCGGAACTTTTTAGACTTCTGTTCACCTCGCATGTGCGCCCGATTCTGGAATACGGCCTCCCTGCTGCCTACCCGCCTTCGAAATTTGAGCGCGACATGATCGAAAAGGTCCAACGGCGTGGACCGAAGTTTGTCTCCGAGTTATGTGACCAGCCGTATCCCCTTCGGTTTCGATATTTGAATATGTTTTCTATGGATTACCGTCGCCGGCGTGGGGACTTGATTTTTACCCGTCGTAACCTTAGGGGAGAACTAGGGAGGAGTTGCAGGAATTCTTCCACCTCAACATCGGGAGTTGGACTAGAGGCCACCAATGGAAAATATTCAAACCACGGAGGCTCAAAGTACGGCCCATTCTTGCTCTATCCACTCGCCTTGTGAATATTTGGAACCGGTTACCGCCGCCGGTCGTTCATCATCATCATACACGTTAGCTAGAGGTGGAAAACACCTCAGCTACTGTGCCGCAATACAAAGAAAAAAGGAAAAAAAAAAAACAACTGGTGAAAGCTGGCTGAGCTACCGGTAACGGACGGGCATCGTTCCGGTAAGCTACCAGCCGGCTGCTGTGCACCCAAAAAAATTATTATGCAAAATTATATTAGGCTAAGTAATGAGATTGTGGTTGGAGAGGGAGGCTAAGAGGGATGGGGTGGGACAAAGAAACTCACAGCACGAACGCCACTGAGGTCGGCTCCTAGCTATATCAGCAAGTGTGTCCAACCAAACGTGTTCATCGTCTTTCGGATCCCAACCAGGGAGCCGAGACGCTCCAACCGAGGCCAGCTCAGAAGTGAGGGTCTTCATTCCTCTGGACCAAGTCATCGCTTGGCCACCCCTCCTCTTCTTCCATCCACACCCCCGGCGCGCAAAAAACACACGACGCGGAAGTCGGTGGGCTGGCATGCGTAACACGTGGCCGAGCCATCGGAGCCTGATGCGTGAAATAACGGTGCTGAGCAGTTCATTTCCTTTTCCTGTGACATAAACAAGGCGTCGAACACGCTCGTTACTCACGCGGTGTTCCCACCAAATGTGAGCTAAATTACGAAGGCACCGGTCGTTAATGCAGAGACGGAAGATTGCTTCAAACGACTACTTAATTCACACCTGTTGTATATGCCGCGAGGGTGTTGCTTCAGCTACGAGTGCGATGGCCTCTCCGGAGTCTCCGTTGCGCAATGACGAGCATCCCAGCAATGATCGGAAAGCGATGGAGCTGACATGGGATCTCCCCTCCTGCTCTCTACTACCCAATGAACCAATGACCGAGTGACAGACTCCAGTGGATGGATCGTCAGCAATGTTGCCGTCTATTGCAGTGTCTTCAATCGAATTATTCAGGGATTTTAAAGTCAAATCCATTTTCGTATCGAGCAACGCAATAGACGCGGGTTTAGCTATCGCTTCCTCAACATCTGCCAACCTTGAAGCCAGCGCTGAGAGTTTAGCACCGGTGATAGGCGGGCGCGTCGATCTATGAGCGCAGCATTCAGCGGAGCTGAACAAAGTGAACGCTTGAAAACAGCATTTTGTACTGGTTAGCTTGTAGGCCGGTACAGCTTTCGTGATACCAGCGGCAGCAGACGTCACACTGCATACCGCCAGATACATCTGTTACTGGCTCTGAACAGTTAACCTGTCCGCAAGCTGCAGTAGACTCATCAAACGAGGACCCCATAGGTCCACCTGTCTCGGTGTTTAGCGAGACAGCCATGTTCATGCGGAAAACAGAGCAGAATTACAACACGTATATAATAGGAAAACGAACGCAATAAAAAGTCAAAAACAGGATGCAAAAACGGGATCAAAACTGGGAACAACCGGATAGAGTCAGATTCAGATGGACTGGAACGATAGGAAAATCCCTTGATTGTTCCTTCTTGAGCAAATCGTTGAGCCAGGAAATGATAAGGTGTTAGTTCATGATAGATCTAAAACGAAACACCCGAAACACACCCTGATCAACCAACTACTGCCCACGTTCCCTGCACTAGCAGTCCGCGCTGTGTAGGTTACGTGAAGTAAGAAAGAAGTAGAAAGTAAATGAAAAGATAAAGGGGAATGAAAGTCATTAAAATGAAGGATAACACCAAAGAGTGAAGATAATGACAGAATAAGAACTGAAAGTTTGAAGATGGATATGGTCAGGAGAAGGGAAAGGTTTCGTGTTGCCACCCAAGAGCGTCTAACTGACGCTCGAAACCCTTAACCGTAGGTTCACTGACTACATTTTCTGGAAGCGAGTTCCAGCGCTCGATAACTCTACGCGATAACCGAGTTTCCGCCCTGATCCCGTCAGAACGCGGCTTGTGTAGCTTCATGAGATGACCGCGAAGACAAGGCAACCTAGCCGGGCTAAACAGCCAGCGCAAGTCCGGCCCAACCTTCCCTGTTAAAATGCGGTAAGTAAGGATTAGGTCTCCTCGAAGCCGTCGGTAGTGCATTGAATACATACCCAAGCTAAGTAGACGCTCGGGGTACGATTGCCCCCGTAACCCCTCGACCAATTTGGTACCTACTCTCAAAACCCTCTCAAGCTCCATTTTGTCCCGAACAAGGCAGGGCGCGCAAGCCTGGACGCAGTATTCCAGATGGGGCCGAACGAAAGCTGAGAATAGCTTCACAAATATGTCGGCAGTTAAGACCCCGAAAGAACGGCGTATTAACCATAACATTCTGAAACCCCTACTAGCGGCCTTCTTCCAGTTGTCACCAGAATGCAAAGACGAGGAATGAACGACACCTAGATCTATCTGGTTGGAGACAAGGGGGAGTTCGACCCCACCAAGTACGTAGCTCGAAGGTGGGAAAGTTGCTCCTATACGAAGGACGGAACACTTAGCCTGATTTATGGGCAGTAGCCACAAAGTAGACCAGTCCCAGAGTCTGTCCAGTGCACGCTGTATGGCCTCAGAACCCCCAGGAACATTTACAACATTCCATAGCTTAAGGTCATCAGCAAACAATAAGGATGATACCCCAAGCTCTCCAGGGAGATCGTTTACGTAGATAGAGAACAGCATCGGTCCAAGGACCGAGCCCTGTGGGACACCGCTAAGGACCGCTTGCTTAAAGGATAAGCTGCGACCCACACGTACACACTGCTCTCTTCCCTGCAAAAACGCAGATACCCAGTGAAGGGCGCGGCCAGATACGCCGTAGGACCTCAGCTTATGTGATAGCCTCAAGTGGGGTACCTTATCAAATGCTTTCGAGAAGTCTACGAAAAGCACATCCACTACGTGGCCATTGTCCACTGCCTCGGCCCAAGCTTCACGAGCAACCAACAAATTCGTCAAACACGAAAACCCCTTCCGGAATCCATGTTGTGCACTGCTGAGCAGATTAAATCTATTCAGGTGACATTCCAACGAATCTCTCACCAGCTTTTCAAGCAGTTTGACCACGACGCTAGTCAGACTAACTGGCCTATAATTGGCTGACAGACTCCTGTCGCCATTTTTGAAGATAGGACAGATGACAGCCTCCTTCCATTCGGAAGGTAATGTACAGGTGTCAAGTGATTTCTGAAACACCATCGTCAGCGGTCCACTTAGTTCCCCTGCCAACTCATGCAGAAGCTTCGGGTGAATTGAATCAGGTCCAGCTGCTTTGGAAGGGTTCAGTTCTTGCAGCAGTTTACGGACTTGCGTTTCCCCCACAGTAAACTCAGCTAAATAAGAACCATCAGGTACTCTGGGGACATATTCAACGCTAGTCAACGCGGCCTCACGTACAAAAGCCCCTGCATACTGTTCCCCAAGTACACGAGCCTTATCTGAGTCCGCATACGCACGAGTTCCATCGGCTCTCATCAAAGTTGGGATTACCGAAGTTGAACCACAGCGTCTCTTAACATAAGCGAAGAACTTCTTCGGATTTTCCGAAGCTCCGTCAGCCAATTCCTTTTCGTACACCAGCCGAGCTTTCCTTAAGTGTTGTTTACACCTATTTCTAGCCTCGCGGTACCTAGCATAGGTGCTAGTTGATGGAGCCGCACGGTAGGTCCTCCAGCACCTAGAACGCTTCTGGAGCAGGTGCTTGCCAGTGGTATCTATCCACGGCGGCCGCGCCCGTGTCTCCTTTCTCCTCGCAAGCGGGATGTAGGGAGTAGACACTTCCGTGAGATAAGATTTAAATTTATCCCAGGCCGCCTGAACCGTATCAACCACCGAGATTTCACAACGCATCCCAGCAGCCTTGGTACGCATTGCCAGATAGTTAGCACGCCATATGTTTGGAAATGGCTTAGCAATGCTCTGGTGACGCCTGGTCAGACTACACCTGAACGATAAACAAACATGATCACTAGCACCTAAGGGAGAGCTGTAAGTGATGTCCCCTACGAAGTCTAGTGACTTGGCAAACACTAGATCCAAAATAGACGGGAGTTGGGCGTCCATATACCTAGTGGGGAGGTCCACGAACTGATACAATGGTACTTGTAGCGTAAGCTCAAGTAGATCTGCCCCGAAAGTACCTTCTGCCGAGTTGCAAGAAAGATCCGCCCAGCAAACTTCTGGTAGGTTGAAATCCCCCACTATCAAACACCTGTTTGCGGATTGGGAGCGAATAAAGTCAAGCACCTCTTTGGACGCACTTCCAGGGCTTCTATACACAAGTACGACTGTAAGTTGAGCTGAGGAAGTGTTAATCACTACCGACAGCGCTTCGACAGTTTTATCTGCCGTCTGAAACATGTAGGTGCGTGAAACGTCAAGTTCACACCTAACGTAAAGCGCAACGCCCCCGCCTTGTCGGCCAACGAAGCGATCACATCTAAATAGTGCGTAGCCAGGCAGATGTACTTCACCGTCCGTGATGTCTTGAGACAGCCACGTTTCAGTGAATGCAAGTATATCGGGATGAGACCCATCTACAAGCAGAGCTATCTCGCACATCTTATTCCTTAGGCTCCGCACATTGCTTAGCACTATTTGAAGGTACTCGTAATGTCCAGCCCTGGGTCGTGCGCTACCAGTACTGGCACTGGTAGGGCGGAAACAGACCGCCGGCTGACCACCCGAAAACCCACCAACCGGAGACCTTGTTCACCGGCCGCTCGCCTGGTTTTGAGGTCCTTAATGGCCTCTTTTAGCTTCAGCCTATCCGCTAATGGGAGGTCTGGCCAGTAACCACCAGACACTTTGGGCAGTAGCACTCTAATCGATCCAAGATATCTTGAACCATAGAAAATTTGACAATAGTCAAATTTCATTTCAAGTGCTTATTCAAACACAGTTTTCCACGTTATTTTAGCTGAAAAGCTCGATCAATTTGGCACGCCAAAAAATCGAGTTACCGCGTAGTACTCACAGACCCTATTCAAAATCGCGCCAGTGGCAGTTCCGAGGTCCTCCTCAGTGTTGACAAAAACAATGTTTCAATACAAGGCAAATAGAGTAAATCTGCCTTTGCCAAATGACGAACGGCACACAAGAGGCAAGCAGTAGTATTGTAGTGGTTATTAATCTTTCACATTTTGTCTTTCTTGTCATCAATTTTATCATGGCATCTTTTGTACAGTTTGTTTGAATTAATGATTAATATACACTTCTTCGCGCCCCGCGTTCCGTCGTGCTGATTTCTGGCTGTGCTGCTTCTGCGTGTGTACGGTGCCGTCCAGTCTGCTTGAAAATCGGATAGTATATTCGGAATTATTATCGAACGTCTATTTCCATTGTGCTCGACGTGTGTCACAGGTATAGCGCAACCTACGACTCGAACTCGACTGTGATTAAACTGTGAGTTGACCCTCTCCAACTTTTTGCCTTTTATTAAGGGGTTGAAACCTTCCTAGTATTTTTCGACCACTACATAAATTGGTGACCCTGCCTTATTTTTTTTGAACACGTATTTTTTCTTAGTCATGTCTGACCAGACCCCATGTGTTTTTACGGACAATTCCGTCGAACTCTCGCTTCCTAACTTTGACATTTCCAATCCACGCGTATGGTTTATTCAGGTGGAAGCCACTTTTCGATGTCGTAAGATCACTTCACAGTCTTCCATGTTCTCTTACGTCGTCTCGCGCTTACCTGTTTCCATTGCATCTGAAGTCATTGATATCCTCGATCCTATGCCTGTAGAAGCACCGTATAATAAACTCAAAACCGCTATCCTTAAACGCACAACTGCATCTGATGAAGCTCGTCTGCAACAGTTACTTTCCGGCGTCGAGCTTGGCGATCGCACCCCATCCCAGCTTCTAAGGCACATGCGTTCCCTAGTTGGTTCGTCGAAACTCGACGATTCCATACTCCGCCAACTTTGGACCAAATGTCTTCCGGCAAACATCACAGCGATATTATCAGTTCTTAACGACGATATCACGCTGGAGAAGCTCGCAGAAGCTGCGGACAAAACGCACGAATGTTTCTTTAAGAGTACTCTTAATCATCTAACTGAGTCCACCACAGCCGGCTCATCCCCTAGCACTACACTTGATTCGATAAATGATAGAATATCCCGTCTAGAACTCAGCATGTCTGCTATTCGACGTGAACGCACTACCAGCCGAAGAAGTCCTCGTGATCCGCGCCGCAGCACATCACGCTCACGTCAGCGGTCGTACTGTTATTTCCACCGTCGCTTCGGTAAATCAGCACGTAACTGTCGCCCAGGATGCAAATATCCGAAAGGAACTTCGATTTCGCAACCGGGAAACGCCAAAGCCAGCCAGTAATGGCGACGGCTGTCGCTGGCCAAATCCTCAGTCGCCTTCTGTACGTGTTCGACTCCACGACTAAACTTCATTTTTTGGTCGATACGGGCGCAGAAATCAGCGTTATACCACGTTCGTTGGAAAAACGCCCTCTGCAACAAGCCGGACTTACGTTACAGGCGGCTAACCAGACCAAGATCGCGACATACGGCCAGAAGCTGTTACACCTAAGCCTTGGTTTACGACGCGACTTTCCTTTTATCTTTACCATCGCTGATGTCCAGAAACCCATACTTGGCATCGACTTCCTTAGCAAATTCGGCCTCGTTGTCGACCTACGTTGCAGGAAGTTACGGGACGACAGCACTTCGCTCACTGTCCCTTGCCATCTCGCCCCAGTCACTTCCATTGGACTTCGCGTACTCATGCCAGACTCTACGCAGTATTCCTCATTGCTTCAGCAATTTCCGTCTTTGGTCCGTTCTAATACCGACTCCACCGAGCCTAAACACGAGGTTCGTCATCATATCGTCACCACAGGTCCACCCGTGTCAGCCAAACCGAGACGTCTTCCACCTGACAAGCTCCAAGCGGCTAAACGCGAATTCGAGCACATGCTCAACCTCGGAATCATTCGCCCGTCCAACAGTTGTTGGGCTTCTCCGCTTCATCTTGTACCCAAAAAGTCCGGTGATTGGCGTCCATGCGGTGATTACCGGGCACTCAACGCCGTTACTATTCCCGACAGATACCCTATCCCTCATATTCATGATTTTTCATTGGGATTGTCCGGGAAATCAGTCTTTTCCAAGATTGACCTTGTACGAGCGTACCATCAAATTCCAATGGCATCTGAGGACATTGCTAAAACTGCCGTTATCACACCTTTCGGTTTGTACGAGTTCACTCGTATGCCTTTTGGCCTTCGCAATGCGGCACAGTCCTTCCAGCGCTTCATGGACCAGGTCCTCCGTGGTCTAGACTTTGTTTTTGTCTACATTGACGATGTTCTCATAGCCAGTGCCACGCCAGAAGAGCACTTGAATCACCTCCGACAAGTATTTGAACGCTTCGACCATCACGGGATAACCATTAATCCTGATAAATGCCTATTTGGTCAATGTTCCGTCGATTTTCTTGGTCACAAAATCGATAGCAAAGGTATTAGTCCCATCCCTGAGAAAACCCAGGCAATCATGGACTATCCACTGCCCCAATCCGTTAAAAACCTGCGCCGATTCCTTGGCATGGTTAATTATTACGGAAGATTCATTGACAATTGTGCTGCTGTTCTTCAGCCTTTGACTGATTTACTTAAAGGTAATCCAAAGAAGTTCATCATTACTCCAGAAGCCGAAACAGCGTTTGTTGCCATCAAGCAGAAGTTAAGCCAGGTAACTTCCCTGAGCTACTTGGACACCGACGAGAAAGCCACTCTCGTTCTCAAGACTGATGCCTCACAATCCGCTGTCGGTGCTGTACTTCAACAACTAATTGGCAATGAGATTCAGCCGTTGTCTTTCTTTTCTCGGAAGCTACAACCAGCACAAACGAGGTACAGTACTTTCGGTCGCGAACTTCTCGCGATGTACTTGGCCGTCAAACACTTTCGTCACGTCCTTGAAGGACGACGTTTTGTAATTCTGACGGACCACAAGCCGTTGGTCTACGCTTTTCGCGCCGCTTCCGATCGCTATTCTCCGAGAGAGACACGACATCTGGATTACCTCTCACAATTTTGTGTCGACATTCGCTACCTCGATGGTCCGAATAATGTTGTCGCTGATGCACTTTCACGTGCTCACATACATCAACTGTCGTCCTCACCAATAGACCTTGAGGAAATGTCTGTTGCCCAGAACAACGATCCTGAACTCGCTCAGCTTCGATCGAATACCACATTGAAATTCTTGCAATTACCAATTTTAAACTCAGACGCAAGGATTTACTGCGATGTCTCCACCGGTAAGCCAAGACCGTTTGTTCCACAGTCTTTCCGGCGAACCGTCTTTGACCATTTTCACGGACTATCGCATCCTAGCATTCGATCTACTGTGAAGTTGATTACTGATCGTTTCATCTGGCCTAGTATGCGCTCTGATATCCGCCAATGGGCTAAACACTGTCTCAGCTGCCAGAGCAGCAAAGTACACAGACACACTATTTCTGCCCCCGGAACATTCTCACTACCTGAGGCACGTTTTAGACATGTCCACCTAGACATAGTCGGACCGCTTCCTCCGTCGAACAATTTCACTTTCATTTTGACTTGTGTTGATCGTTTTACTCGTTGGCCGCACGCCATTCCTTTACGTGACATATCTTCAGAATCTGTTGCCCGTGCATTTTTTGACTCATGGATTTCCTTTTTCGGTGTACCATCTACGATCACTACAGATCGAGGATCTCAGTTTAGTTCCACCTTGTTCCGTGACTTGAATCGTCTGTTGGGTTGTACCCACATTCGAACAACTGCTTATCATCCCGCTTCGAATGGCCTTGTCGAGCGTTTCCATCGACAGCTTAAAGCCGCCATCACAGCTAATTCACCTGATCCACATTGGTCTGAACGCATCCCAGCTGTCCTTCTTGGTATCCGTAATACCGTCAAAGAGGATATTGGATGCAGCCCTGCCGAACTCGTCTTTGGCACCACTCTCAGACTTCCAGGTGAGATGATTTTGGATTCCCGAGTCACTGGTGAGATAGATCCTGTGTCCTACGCCGAACGTCTCAAACAACACTTCCGAACAGTTCGACCTACGTCTACTCGCTTCACTGCCCGCGAACAACGAATTCATCCGGACTTACACACTTGTCCTTTCGTTTTCATTCGCATTGATGCAGTTCGCAAGCCGTTGACACCCCCTTATGAAGGTCCTTTCAAAGTGTTGTCACGGAAACCTAAATACTTCATACTGGAAAGGAATGGATCGAAAGAATCTGTGAGTATTGACCGTCTTAAACCCGCTTATGTTGAGCCTGCCGTTACTTTGACTGATCCCAATTCGTTACCCCCTGTCGGTCAACCGACGGATTCCAATGCACCAGAACCTTCATGCGCTCGACCAACGAATGATCCCAAACACACACGTTCAGGACGTTCTGTGTCTTTCCCCTCCAAACTAGCTGAGTTTGTTCCCTAGATAGCTATATCGAGCGTTACCTTACCAGTTCACGCTCTACGGGGGGAGTTATGTAGTGGTTATTAATCTTTCACATTTTGTCTTTCTTGTCATCAATTTTATCATGGCATCTTTTGTACAGTTTGTTTGAATTAATGATTAATATACACTTCTTCGCGCCCCGCGTTCCGTCGTGCTGATTTCTGGCTGTGCTGCTTCTGCGTGTGTACGGTGCCGTCCAGTCTGCTTGAAAATCGGATAGTATATTCGGAATTATTATCGAACGTCTATTTCCATTGTGCTCGACGTGTGTCACAGGTATAGCGCAACCTACGACTCGAACTCGACTGTGATTAAACTGTGAGTTGACCCTCTCCAACTTTTTGCCTTTTATTAAGGGGTTGAAACCTTCCTAGTATTTTTCGACCACTACAGTATCCTTGAATGTTAGTTTCAATGACAAAAGCGGCAAGAGCGCTTTTTCAAAATTGCCAAACCAAGGAGTCAAGAGCGCTCGTTAAAGGAAACCATCTTGATGACATCGATCAAATAATTGAGGAAACAGAGTAACGATTTCACACTCACTCTTTAGAATACACTTTAGATGTACAGTCATGTAAACGGTAAGCGCAAGTTCAGAGTAATTTCAATATACCATATGGTTAAAGAACGTAGACAGTATAAGTAGTTTGTTTATATGAGTTATTTAGCTTGTACTTCTTGGCGCGTTTCGTTTCTTTCGCCACGTGTAACAGTCTGGCGATTCCACGGTTTGTCTGTGTAAAATTCTAGCTAAATATGGTTCATTGTACACCTGGGCAACCGGTGTGGTTCGTTGAACTGATTGCTAATTTCGAATGCTTGACTTGCTCATCGCCCTTTTTGCTTGGCGCTCGCTTCGTTTTCAACTCGCGACGGCCCTGTGTGCTGTGCATGCATCATTCACTTAGCGGGAGCGTCAACGGTGTCGTTCCATTATAGCTAAATAAACGGGGATTTTTTACGGTACCAATAAATGTTTCCCTGCAACTCTATCTGTCTTTTCGGATCGCTCCGGGCACCCGATACCGGCTGCTCCATAAACATGCAAGATGATTCCGCATCTTTCCTTTGCGTGATAATTGGTAATTACGAGGCAATTGAGGGGTTCCAAAAAGGAATTGTAAGCTCGCTTTATGCATGCCCGTTGATTACTGCGGTGGGTCATAAGCAAAGGACTGCAAATGACCTCCCTGATGGTTTCCGTTATCGAGTCATTTAATGTCGACGTTTGTACAGCAAGCGTAAGCATCTGAAACAGATGCGTTAAGGTGAATGATAATTTGACTGCTGATAAATCTTTTAATTACAGGTGCTACAACTTCAATGCCCGGTTTTCCGTGGTACCGAAAGGCAGGTATGTTGAAATTGGCCGCGCCTGCTTGAGACATTCGCATGCTTTCCAGTTGGGGAAGTAAGGCTTTATCCGCTTAATCGGCGGCTTAATGTGGTACCGTAGGCGGCGGTATTAAACTTGATCAAGTCCATTCGTCAGACACGTGAAATCTGGAATTTCGTGCTAACGGAATACGGCATCCGTATTACCAGACGTGCTTTATATTATCTGAGGCATCGGCGTCGGGCAGAGCAAGTTAGTGAGGTGGAACTTGTAATCACCATGTTGGAAAACGAAGGTTCATGTACGGTCATGAAGGAGGAGCTGGAGGTACGATCCTGCTCTGCGTACCTGCGTACATTCGGAGGTTGGTTGCACGATACGGCCAAGTTATACTGGCGGATTCGACGCAGCAGATTAATTACAGCGGTTACATTCTATGACATTGCATTTTCGTTGACGTCGCGGGAGTGAGGATATCATTTCTTTACGTCTTG
The DNA here is from genome assembly GCA_944474145.2 of Dicrocoelium dendriticum. Classification (NCBI taxonomy): domain Eukaryota; kingdom Metazoa; phylum Platyhelminthes; class Trematoda; order Plagiorchiida; family Dicrocoeliidae; genus Dicrocoelium; species Dicrocoelium dendriticum. Next base: position 99,373,201 of record OX104065.1, read on the forward strand.
TTACCAAATGAGACGACGGAGATCTATTCGGAGGCAGTAACAGCTACGCGTGCAATGGTTCAAAGCACGGCATCCATGCGAACCATAATGGTAGACAACTGTGCGAAACAAAGTAACGCTTTCATGGAGGTGTATCCGGGGGAATGCGTGGTGTTGTGCCGGATCCATATGTTACGGACATAAACAGATCGTTCAGTCAGCTGTCCGTTGCGGATCCAGCGGAATAGGCTTTTCTGATCCGTTTGCTAAGGAATCTGATTTTCACGCCTGCGGAAACGCATTGGCACCATTATCCTCATCATTATCCTACACGTAAGCTAGAGGCGGGAAACACCTCAGTTACTGTGCCGCAATACATAAACAAAAAGAAGAAAAATGCATCTGGTGCGAGCCGGCTGAGCTATCGGTAACGGAAGGCCATCGTTCCGGTAAGCTACCAGCTGACTACTGTGCATCAAAATAATTACTATGCAGCATTATATAAGGCTAGATATATAGTTCATGGTTGGAGGGGAAGGCTAACAGGCATTGGGTAAGACAAAGAAACTCACAGCACGAACGCCACTGAGGTCGGCTCCTAGCCATATCAGCAAGTGTATCCAGCCAAACGTGTTCATCATCTTTCGGACCCCAACCAGGGAGCCGAGACGCTCTCACCGAGGCCAGCTCAGAAACGAAGGCATTCATACCTCTCGACCAAGTCATCGCTTGGCCACCCTTCCTCTTCTTCAATCCGCCCACCCCGGCACCCAAACAATGCGCGTCGCGGGTCGTTGGGCTGGCATGCGTAACACGTGGCCGAGCAATCGGAGCCTGGTGCGTGAAATGACGGTACTGAATGGCTCAGTTCCTTTTCTTGTGCCGTACACAAGGCGTCGAACAGGCTCGTTGCTCACGCAGTGTTCCCACCAGATGTGAGCTAAATTGCGACGGTACAGTTGGTCGAACGTAACTAGCCTCTTCAGGTCCGCTGCTTTAAACTGCCAGGTTTCACAACCGTACAGTAGGGTCGAACGTGCCGCTGCATTGTACGCTCTAACTTTCAGGGCAAGAGTGATGTCGCGCGGACGCCATAAGTGGTGAAGTTTAGCAAAAGCGCCTCCAGCTTTTGCTATACGGTTCATGGTCTCATCTTCAATCCCGCGGGCGCTGATACAACTTCCCTGGTAGTTGAGTTTTTGAACGACGTTTAGCTGGTCTTTACCAAGGGTCGGCGTAGGAGGCGCTCCAGGCCAAGCTTGGAGGAACGCTTTGCACTTCAAGGGTGCGAAGCAAAGCCCGAAGTAACGGACAGTTAGTGCTAATCTGTCCAGTGCCGCTTGGCACGTCTGGGAGCTGACACAGGTTATGGTAATATCACCAGCACACTCTAAACCAGGAAATCGTTCTCCTTGGAGCAGACCTACTCCTAAGCCGTGTCCTCTAAATGCGATTTCCATGACTGTCAACAGCGAAGTTGAAGAGGAAGGGTGACAGAGGGCATCATTTTCTCACACCACTGAAGGTATTAAAATGCAACGCAGTTTGCTTTAAGTCCTCACTCTACCCGAGGTACGCGCATATAATACTCGGATAATCTTTACATATTTCTCAGGTACATCTTTCCAGAGTAGACAGTACCAAAGTGCACGTCTATCCACCGAATCGAATGCACCTTTGCTATCGAGGAACACAACGGTGGGCCGCAAATATATGTGACAGGGCTCCAGTAACCGACGCAAGATGAAGCTGTGGTCAGTGCAGCCACGACCTCAACAAAATCCGGCTTCCTCTTCACGAGTCATGCTTTCATGAGTACCAGTCGGTCTGTGAATTATGACAGAGGCGAGCAGTTTGGTGGCGATGGAGATCAGACTGACTCCTCCATGTCTGCCGCATTCCGATCGTGAGCCTCCCTTGAAAATTGGTGACTATGACGGAGCGGCTCCAGTCGGTTAACCAGTTTCCTGCTCCCACAGTTTGACTAGTAACTTGTGTAAATCATCCACAAGAGCAGCCCCAGTTGTTGAAAAGGGCTGGAGGTAGATCATCTGGTCCCAGACGCAAAACAATAATTCTCACTTCAAACAAAGACGCGTTATCACGGACTTCCGGAAACCTTTTGGCAGGGAAACACGGAATGTTTTCAGTATTTCCGTAGAACATGAATGACATGGTGAAGATGCTAGGCTGCGCATCAATTCCGGCATGTCAAGCTGTTCGGTTGCAATTCCACTACCAGAGTGGTGAATGCATATATGCACCTTATACGCACTTTGAGCGAGCGCTCCTCCTTATGGGCAATTTTTGAGGTGCACGTTTATTGTGCGAAAAGCACTGCCGATCGTCATAGCACTCATGTAGCGACGGAGTGCTACGAACTAATGCGGCGAGCGGCGATGGAGTTGTGGTGTCAGAACTTGCAAGTGTGTTGACTGCGTATGCTCACGAAAGGGTGATGAGGCATGTTCAGCGCCAGGCTATGATCGCTGTCGTGCCGGATACACGGTACCGGTTGGTGTCAGAATTCGGGTCCGCTGTGAAATGCCTTTGCATATACCAAGGCAGTTACTGTGACTGTTCTTTTTATTGTCATTGGCGTACGCCTTGCGATCACATATAGCATGTGGCAGCAGATGAGAGTAGGATTGCCCACGACGTCCTACCAGGATGTCGAGGGTTGATTGATCCAGCGGTACAATCTGAAACGGCGGAGAACTTGGATTGCGGTAAATGTGAAACGGTCTCCGCTGTTGGAACTGCACACAGTGTGATAGACGAGCGTCTAGATGTTAGAGGCTTGCAAGAGGTGCTGGCGGAAAGCGATGTGCACGTCCATAGTCGCTGCTCAGGCGGATATCTGCAAACGTTGGCTATTTGGCGTGCTTTCGGGAATGTTATCTCCGCAAAGTTGAAGTACAACATTCACTGCGACACGTCGGTGTTCAGTGTTCGGAAAGTCGCTGAATCCGCCTCAGCTCTTCCCAACGAACGCATGCTGGATGACCAGTGGTTCAACATCTGTGGCAACAAGATGCTTCCAGCTGGTGAGCAAGACCTTCATCTTGTGCCTTTTTATGTGGGCATCCGGAAGTCAAATTCTGCCTCACCAGTACCCCTCCAGGTTGCCTACGACCCAGGACTGTTCGCGCCTAGTTCCTTCGGGGGGCGCTTATTAATGTGCGTTGCTTAAGGAACAAGGTACACGTGGTGGGGCTATTTGTAGAGAAGTGTCGTCTCGACATGCTTGCTATCACCGAAACGTGGCTGTCCCCAGATATCAAATACGACGAAGCGTCTTTACCTGGCTAAGCACTACCTAGATGTGGATCGCTCCGTTGGCCGCCAAGGTTGGGGCGCCGCTCTTTATGTGAGTTGTAAACTTGATGTATGGAGGACCTGTGTTTCCCCGTCGCCGGGTCAAACTGTTGAAGCCCTGTCGACTATTGTGTGCACTTCCTCAGCTCAGCTCACAGTGGTAGTGGTATATCGAAGTCCTAGAAGTATCTCCATGGAGGTTATTGAATTTTTTCGTACTCAGGCTGCCAAATGGTGTCTTATACTGGGTGACTTCAACCCCCCTGAAGTCTGCTGGGCTGATCTACCTTGCAGTCCGGCGGTGGGCACTTTCGGTTTGGACCTCCTTGAGCTAACATTAAAACTGCCTTTGCATCAGTTCGTGGACCTCCCTACTAGATATATGCGCAACCAAATTCCGTCTACCTTGGAACTTATTTTTGCGAAGACACATGATGCGTAGGTAATATTACCTACGGCTGTCCTCTAGGAGCCAGTGACCATGTTTACATAGCCTTTCGAGGTGCTCTAACTATGTGTCGCTGGGACTTTTCCAAATGTTAGGCGGAGAGACCTTAACGCAATGCGAGACAAAGCTTCAGTTCTGCGTTGTGCGATCAACATTGAGACAGCCTGGGAGAAAGTTAAGGCATACCTCACCGAGATCTCTGCTCCACACACCCCACTCATTAAGAGACGGTTGACACGGACGCAGCCTCCTTGGATAGATCATACAGGTAAATACCTGCTCAGGAAGCGCTCTAAGTGCTGGCGAACTCACCAAGCGGCTTCATCAACGAGCGCCTACGAAAGCTATCGAGCGGTTAGAAATAACTGTAAGCATTATCTTCGAACTCTTCATTTTTAGCACGAAGAGGATTTGGCTAACGCAGCCGTAACAATTCCAAAAAGGTTCTTTGCTTACTTGAAGAAACGTAGCGGTACAAGCTCAGCTATACCGGCTTTTCTACGAGCGGACGGGACCCATGGACATACCGACAATGATAATGCTTGTATACTTAGCGAACAGTATACTGATGTCTTTTCTCGTGAGGCCGCTCTGCCTCAGGTTGAGCTGGTCACAAATGTGCGAAAGGATTTTTGTCCAACTGACCTCAGCATAACGGAGACACAAGTATTCGGGCTATTGCGAGGGCTAAATCCTTCCAAAGCTTCTGGCTTTGATTAAATTCATCTGAAGCTGATGCACGGATTGTCCGCTGACCTAAATGGCCCTCTGGCATGCATGTTTACAATAGAACTCGACAGCTGTGCCCTACCTTTGGAATGGAAGAAGGCAATCATCTGTCCGATTTTTAAGGGCGGGGACGGAGTTTTGCCCGCGAACTACCGGCCTGTCAGCTTAACAAGTGTAGTAGTTAAGTTGTTTGAAAAATTGGTCAGGGATTCGATGGAGAAGCACCTGATTAAATTTAACCTTCTCAGTGTGGCACAGCACGGATTCCGTAAGGGATTTCAATGTCTGACAAATTTGCTTTAGCTCGTGAAAGCTGGGCTGAGGCAGTAGACAACGGCCACGCTATCGACGTGCTTTCGTTGACTTCTCGAAAGCCTTTGATACTGTCCCGCATCAACGACTCTCATTGAAGTTGAGATCGTATGGGATATCTGGAGCCCCCCTTAAATGGGTTTCTGCTTTCCGAGAGGGGAGTACAGTGTGTATGCGTGGGACGTAGCCCATGGCTTAGACAAGCCATTCTTAGTGGCGTTCTGCAGGGCTCGGTTCTATGGCCGTTGCTTTTCGCAGTTAATGTAAATGAACTACCACAGGAGCTTGGAGTACCGTGGCTATTATTTGCTGATGACCTCAAGCTCTGGAATATTGTGGATATCCCTGGTGCCTCTGAGGCACTTCAGAGTGCCTTGGATAGGCTCTGGGATTGGTCATCCTTATGGTAGATGCCCATAAATCAGGCTAAATGTTCTGTCCTCCGCATTGGAGGTGCTAATCCTCCCACACGCTATGTAGTTGGTGGAAGTAGACTCCATGTTGTCATTCAGTAGGTTGATTTAGGTATCACCTATACCTCATTGCATCACTCTGGGAAAAATCGGAGGAAGGCTGCTTGTAGAGGGTTCCGTATGATGTGGTTTATTCCCCGCTCCTTCGGTGTTCTAACGGCCAGTACCTTTGTGAAGCTGTTCTCAGCTTTTGTGCGACCTCACTTAGAGTACTGTATCTAGACTTGTCCACCTTGTCCTGTTAGGAACAAAATGGAACTGCAGAGGGTTTTGAAAGTGGGTACAAGGTTAGTGCAGGGATTATGGAGGCAAATGTATCCAGAATGTTTGCTTAGCTTGGGTATGTACTCAATGCACTATCGCAGAATTAGAGGAGACTTGATCCTCACTTACCTTATCTTAACGGGTAAGATCGGTCCAGACTTGTCCTGTCTATTTAGTCCCACCAAGCTGCGCAGTCTCCGAGGTCACCCGTTGTAGCTGCACAAGGTGCGTTCTGGCCGGCTAAAAACGGAAACTCGCTTGTCGCGTCGAGTTATTGAACTCTGGAACTCGCTCCTTGAGCGCGTCGTTAGGGTGTCTACGGTAGAGGGTTTCGAGCTTCAGTTAGATGTGCTTGATTGGCAATACCAAACATTCCCCTTCTCCCAACCGACTGGTATCTTCAAACACGGCCTACTCTTCAGGAATATGTCTTTCACGAGTGCCAATCAGTCTCTGAAGGGGGGCAGAGGCAAATAATTTGGAGGCGATGGCGATTAGACTGATTCCTTTATTTCAAGATAGCAGGAACGAACAGCATTTCTGCGGGATAACCTGGTAAGACGCAGGCAATGACCTTGGTTTGCTCAGTGTCTTATTGATTTTCCTATTGACCCTCTTTTTCAATTGCATTCCTTTACTCTTTCAACGATTTGTCTGTAAGCGGTTGAACGAGGAGACACGAGATAATCTGAATTCAGGTTATCCCGCAGAAATGCTGTTCGTTCTTGCTCTCTTAAAATTTCTGATGGGAAATGGCTGCATGATTCCTTTATGATTTCCGCATTCCGATCGTGAGCATCCCTGGGAAATTGGAACTATGACGGAGCGGCTACATTCGGTTGGGACAGATTCCTGCTTCCGCCGTTGGTACTGCGGCTTTATTTAACTTCAACAGTGCGATCTCTTGTTCGAATTCTGACCGAACTTGTGGTTCTAAAGGAACAGCCCATAGGGCTGGGCGATCAGTGGTTTTTAGCATAGTTGGCTTCGCCAGGTATCTCGTGTCAATTCGCTCAGAATGTCGTCCTTGGCGTATGCCAAAAAGCATCCCCGGTTAGCATATTCAAGTGCATAGACGGTGCCTACACATGCGCTCAAATTCGAGCGACAGTTCTGGACGCAGCCTCGTTACATTATCGTAAATTAGGGTTCGCAAGAAATAGGCCAGCATTTTTACACAAATGGTCAGCACTTACCGTTATTACTACCGGAGCCTACCTCATGTAGGCCGCCCAGATGCATTTCCTCAGTGGATAATATTCCAACTTGAGCGTTCAAGTCCCCAGCAAGCACCAAAATGTCCGAACTTCCGTGGCGAAGTAGCTTGTTCAGTTGACGACAGAAGTCATGTTTTACCGTGTCATCGCTACAGCTTCCTGGTGAATATGCAGCGAAAACGAATAGATACCTGCTAGTCCCACGGGACTTTGAAGCTTTTAACGAGCCAAGCAAGCGGACCGCACACGTCCGGCTACTAAGTGGAATGCAATCAACCGTAGTAGCTTCAGCCCGGCGGCACAGGTCAATACCAATACCGGCTTGGACGACACTTGACAGGGCAGGAACGACTGTCCGCGTTCACATGTGAGTTGAAACTAGAAGACAAACGACTACTGAAGCAAGGTTGGGGAGGGACAATAATCTGGGGGTTGAAAACAGAGCGGATACAGGCGAAGTTGGAATGGGACGATAACTGTGAAAAAGCGTAAGAGGGGTATAAGAAGACCAGAAGGCTTGAGCAGTAGCATCCAAATCCATATCCACTCTGCTCGATGCAGCAGATAGGACACCGTAGCTTATCCTCTGCGGTAGCCAAAGGAAATGGTTTGAAGAAATATTCATGGGGTTGCGTAGGCAGGACACTGTCAGGTTGCCCAGGCTTAGACAGAAGAACAATTAAGGTTCTCAACCAAAGCCTTCGTTTCAAAAACCCGACACTTAGGCAGCGGGTTTGGCGTTGGGCTACAAGGAGCTCTGCAGAGCCAGGAGGCTGAATTTGTCTGCCTCTAACCATTGACCAATGTGGTATCAGTGGTTCTGTAGGTGCAAAAATGCACCACCAAGCGGTGGGCATTCCAGTAATTGCGCCCATTGTGAGTCGGTCACGGAAAACTAAGTTGTTAAGTGACTTTTCCGTATGACACTTTACAGTGGCCGAATCCTCCCTTTGATGTCAGCACACACTTGCCGGAGTGCAACGATCCACTAAGCTGAATTTAAAGGCATTAGCTTCATTTAGTGGCGAGTCGCATCCGCCACGTTGCAGTGTTAGGTACGCAAATGTGGCTTTTTATAGGGTCAACGTCATTCGGGTGCTGACCGGCTGGTCCTGGTAACGATGCCATAGAGCATTTTGGTGGAACGGGATGGTGGATGGTGAGGCATCTTGTCCTCGAATTCGCAGAATTCACAGTGCTAACTATTCCACAGAAGTTAGAGGAGCTTCGGACATAAGACATCAGCTTTCGCCGAGGTGAGGACCCGGTGGAGGATGTATGGTGTCTAACCGTGGAGCATCCGTGTTGGTGTCAAGGTATGCTCGGTTAGCTTGCACTCGTGAATCGTGTGCGTTTTACAAGAAATGCCATAACTATCGCAGTTAGAATAGAGGAAGACTGCACCTACCGATATGCACAGGTTCGTGCCATCAACTAACTTAGGTACTGCAATGTCTGAAAGCGGAGACGTACCCGTAAATGAAAAGGAAACTTCTGCGACCGGTAGTGAATCAACTGTACTTTCCCGTCACTTCCCCAGCTTAGGACTGCTGTGTACCTATGCTGCCTATATGGTTGATCCGCGACTACTGGTCAGCATCCGCGTAACCTTTGCCGCCGCTATCGAGGCTTTTGCACCTCTGGTAAGTCTCTCTGCTCTTAATAAGCGGCTTTTAGAACACTTGGCCATCTGTGCTGCCTATGTCACTGATCCACCAATACTTGTCCGCCTACACGCCATGTTTGCCTCCGCTATCTGCTTCCTTGCACCTCCGGTAGGTTTATTAACTCTTTTTACAGGTAGCTTTTAGGACTGCTGTGAGCGCGTGCTGCCTATATGGGTGATCCGCCGATGTTTGTCCGCTTCCACGCAATCGTTGCGGCCGCTATGTACCCCGTTGCAACTCCGGTAAGTGCATTGGCTCTTAACAAGTGGCTTTTAAGACGCCTGTGTATTCGTGATGCGTACGGGACAGATGAGCTATTAATGGTATTCCTCCTAGAAACCTTTCCCTCTGCATATATACTCCATTGCACCTTCGGTAAGTGTATCGGCTGTCAACTATTGACTTCTAAACTATTGTGTATCCGTGCTGCCTGGATGACTGAACTGCCACTACTGATCAGTCTCTACGTAACGTTTGCCACCGCTAAGAAGGTCCTTTCACCTACCGTGCGTGTATTGTCCGTTCACATGCGGGTTTCAGAACTTCTGTCGATCCGTGATGTGTAAATGGGTGATGCGCAACTACTGCTCCCCTACCATGTAATGTGCCGCCGCTATCTACTACGTTGCACATCCCGTAAGTACGTCGGCTATTGATTTGTGGCTTTTAGAGCATCTCTCTATCCGTGCTGCTAGCATGAGTGATCCGCCACTATGGTTTTTCCTTCATGCAACATGTGCTGCCGCCTATATACCCCGGTGAACCTCTGGTAAGTACACTGCTTGTTCACTTTTCGCTTTCAGAAGCCCTGTCTATCCGTCGTGCATACTTCAGTGATCCACCACTATTAGTTTGCCTCCATTTAACACGTGAAACAGCATAGAGACTTCTTAGCATCTCAGGTTGGTGTACTATTTTTTCAAATTTGGCTTTTAGAAGGCGCGCAGATTCCCTTCGGGTGCTTGCCTGCTCTGACCGTTCCAGCGCTTAAAGACTAATGCAGAATGCCATGCGTCTATTCAGCACTGCGTGCTTTGCACAGAAGATGTCTGCATGTAACTTTTCCTTTTAACAACATTACACGTTTATTTATACTGTTTTACGCGTTCTTTTATCCCATGTCCGGTTTACACTGCTTTGGAACTGTCACCTTTGCCTCTCATGAGGCTAGTGAAACCATTTCTCAGTGTTCACCCTTGGTGGGTTCCTAGCTATATACAAGCCCACTCACCTAGTGGTGAATATTTCTGAATGCTTCAAACGCCGGTCACGTTTACTGCATCTACTTCCCCATGTTAGGAACCATCCACATCCACTGCTGATTATCCGCTAGCACGTTACCATGTATCCTTGTTGCGTTAGCAATTAGGGTTAATACATGACAACTGTCACGTCGGGTAATACATTGCAGCTCTGCAACCTAATGAACATCAACGCAGTAACCCGATATTTGTATGCATTGCCTCTACCGCCTGTCCGCAAAACAGTGCGCAGCACCGTGACAAATTGATACCACTACATTTTCAAAAACCTCATGCAACACAGGTGACTTCCTATGAGCCCATTGCCGCCACACGCCTACTCCTGCTCTGAAACCGTGAACCTCGACACATTAACCCCCTTTGCCCCGTATGACGGCTAACAAAATTCTCGACGAATCCCCACAGAATGCAACAGTTTCTTTCCGTGCAAATCTTCAATAAACATTCATGTCCTGAAATCTCTATCAGTAACAACCGCATGTGCACCGCTTCGCTTTCTCTTGGTATTATTTGTTGAAACCGCCGTGTTTTATGTATGCATTTTGTTTCCTTATTGTTAATATTATTGGTAATATTGGTAATATTATCGCACATTGCACGGGACGCAATTGTGGTACTTGACAACCGTTCATGGAAACTCCTGCAGCACAATGACATACGTTTCAATCCCGTCACTTATACCATTTCTCTATGGGACATGGACACACTTATTACGCAGCTTGAATTTGCGATGGTTAACACATCAAATGCATTACAGTTTCATAGTTGATGACGCTACGGTTACGGTACTTATGTTACGTTTCCATGCCTGTAGGCAATTACCGCCAACCATGGGTCCGGTAAACGATCCACATTAATGCGACACCATGACGCATTAACCTGGCCTTAATATGCACCTGTCAAGTTCGCAGGAATACCCAGTAATACGTTGTCATGCGTATATATGTGCTACACGTACACAAAATTATTTTCCTCACTGTTCATAAATTGCTCATTTATCACAACGTGATTGCATATGCTTCATATAAGTCATTCATTTACGTAACCTAAAAATTTCATCGGCTTTTCATTATACTACTTATATAAATTTGTCCATGAAACGCGCACTCCAATTATGCTATTCACTATACTTCAAGCTGTACAAGCATCTAGACCTGTTAGTCTGAGTAATCAGTGTAAATATTTCTTGAGTACTTTATTAATCATTTTTATCTAAATTTTGCTAGATTTACCTAGATGTACAAATCAATAAATTTACGTACAAGTGTGTACTTTTACCACATGTGCCTATACATTAATATATATATATATATGTATGTATATATATAATTTATGTACGATTATGTTTGTGCATACAGGCTTTCATTATGTACGCATGCACTCATGGATAGGATTGTACATCCGTAATTCCACGCAGTCTGTTATGCAAGGTATTTCGATTCCCATTTTAATTACCAATGTTAATGACACATACACCTAAGGACAAGCGAAAAGGTGCACAATCATGCATTCAAGTACCATCAATAATTTTATGTTATGGTGCACCAAAAACCGACATACGCTTCTCTCCCGTTGTAAGAATTACTTTTTTATTTTCAGGCTGTAATTAAGGCCCTTCTTTTGTCTTCAATTGCCGAGTTTACCATAATTACGAACATTTTTAGTTAATCTAATATATGTGACAGATGCTTTTTGGGTATCTAGACCTACTGAAATCTAACATTCCACCTTTTTATTTCACTATTTTACCATATTTTCCTAAATCCCAGGATCAGTTGTACCTCGAAACATCACCCGGATTTTGAAATCGCACGTATCGCTAAGCGGTCTCTCTCAACGTTTCAAGCTGCGACGTAGTCGCAGCACCGTTACCCAGCAAAACCTAGTGCGCAATAAATAGTTTATGGTCATTTTATGGCATTATTCCCGGTTATCTTTCGGCCTTTGCAGTTTTATTCAATTCTGTGCAAATTTGATATTGCAGTTGTTTAAATGTGTCGGAAACCAGATTCGCGGTACCAACAGTATGTTCGAATCCGTACGCCGTGGAGCCTGCTTTCCGGTGAAGCTTCCTTTGGCGTTCTTTTGACAGTTTTTATAAGGTTAATAGTTTGTTTTCAGACTTTATGCTTCTTCATTATGTCAATTTCGTATGCTACAGCAGCCGAAAGTGTAACGTGTCACGAGTGAAGTACGACCGGGTCATTTATCGATGTATCCGCTGCGCAAGTTGAAAGTCAAAGAGTACAGGAGTGAGACGTGTTTAGTAGGATTTTGCTTCTTTTATTCTAAACCTTTCACCTCACGCGATACTAACTGCTAGGCTCGCGTGAACTTCATTAGAACGGGCCGCAAGCTGAAAGTCTCAACCTTTGATCTGTCTCACAATCACCCAGGTAACCGCTTTCTTTTTGAGCGACACCCCATCAATCGCCGTCTGACGGACGATGAGCTCAGTCAGTCCGTGGACCTTTTCCGCTACAACACCCCAACAAGCGCCATCAAACAGTTCGTCGAGGTTAGCTTCGGAAAGCATATTACCAGCGAGGATGCCCGCAAGATTCGTCGTAAACTGAGACCTGGCGTTGAGTGTAAGCTCATTTTGATAGTTTTTACTACGTGCAGTAAAATTGCATTAGGTTATCAAGTCTATGGAAGAAGACTGAGTTGCGCGAATTAGTTCTGAGGAAGGCTTGTGCACACAAGTATCATTCGCTCGGCATCAACAAATAGAACTGTTCCACCAATTAGCATATGTCGTTTGTGTGGACGCTTCTCATAGTACTAACCGTTTGACTTAGGAATTGGTGGCGGCTTTACATGTTGCTTGCAGCTTCAAACTATACCAGTTTTTAATAACTGACGGCATGGGGTACGGCCGGCCAATATTTTATGCGTTTCTGCGTCGGGAAGATTACGCAACATTGCTTACGTTGTTCGAAGCGTTTCGGGATATCATGGGTCATGATATTCCCGTCGGCACGATAGTGATGGACAAAATGGCCGCTCAAATACGTGCAGCGCGCGCGGTTTTTTAATGCGACATTTTGTTGTGCTATTCCACATCCGCAAAACCATCAGGAAGCATGTAAGTGCTAAATCTTTGTTACTTACCGTAGACAAACATTAATCGGTCGCGTTATCTTTCTCATTGTATGGCAACTTCTGACACGGAGACTGAATATAATTTCTTTCTATATGCAATATTCCTGTTTTAGATTTCAAAAAGATTTAAAGCTCCTTCAACGAACAGTCCCCCGGTTTGCGCGCTACCTCACGTTGTGCTGGTTGTGCATAAAACGCTCGTGGGCTAAACACGCCCAAGTTGGACGTGTGCATTTTGGCAATACAACGAACAACCGAACTGAGAGTGCCAACTTGCGGTTGAAGAAAGTTACCCATGCATCGGTTAGCCTTGTTACAGCCGTTCGCAATGTCTGGGCGCATTCGGAAGTTCTCCTGAAAGTGTCCAAGATGCATGCCGCGTTGTTCTTTGAAAACCCTCAGCTACTAGAAGGCAGCGCACAAGTTTATCGGGTAGTTTGCCTCTTAACTACGTACGCATGCAACTTAGTGATGCACAATTTAGCACAACCCATGTTACAAGTAGTTTACTCGGACCTTGGTGATGGAGTGGCATGTGAATAAAAATTGCTGACGCTTCCGTAGTTTGTGATATCGCACCAGGGAAACCGCTTCACCATTGATTGCTCCTTGGGGACATGTCCCTGTCCTTTTTATGAAACCATGTGGCTTCCGTATGTACATTTAATGACGGCATACAAGCAGCAATCGTACCCGACAAGTAAGCCGTTTCTGATATGTGTATCCATTTACAGGCCAAATACCTATTTTCATTCGCTGGTTGGCGGACTACAACCTACCCACCGAGTCCATGCCGTTGCGGATGTTGAAAGTTCCTGTTACGAAACCATCCACGTCTAAAATTGCACATCTTGTGCATAAACTGTCTGAGAAGTGCTGAAGAGGTTAATCCATCCAGATTTTAGGAACTGGATCAAGAGCTTTTGCGAAGGACTAACGAAGTAATTGGTGGTCCATCAGACTTTCAACGTGCAAAGAAACGACCGCGTTGGCCAAAGATTATGGCTTCCACAGATTTGTGTTTCACATGCAGCAAGCCTGTTGTAGTTGACGCAGCTCGCTGTGCACACAATCGGTTACTTTACCATCGAAAGTGTTCGCGTGTCCAATCAGGAGCCCGTTGTACAATTTGTGTCGAAGCTTCACAAATGGCATCTGTGTCCATGATGGCGGCGCCTAGCTGTACTACCGGTAAGAAGGCAAAGTTTTTCTTCGATATTTAGTTGTTGGCCGTTCACCTTCACCGGATTTCACAGTTGCCGCTACCCCATCAACCTGCCTCGCTTACGAAGCTAAGCGATAGCATAGTACAGCAATTTTCTGCGCGTTCAGTCGGGATAAGACTACCATCGATCCGAGTACATGTCAACAGAACGTACCCCATCATATTGCACGTGCACTTGGTACAGTTAATCTTTATCCTTACCTTTCATCGCTAATTTGTCAAAAGGATGCCGTCGAGTTCCCCTCAACCAGAGGTATTGTGCAGAATAAGGTGCCAAAGTAAGCTCTTCTGTGCAAGTTAATCTCCCATTTTCACTTTATTGTAGCGTCGACATGGATCCTAGCTCGGTAAAGAAGAAGCTGAGAAAGACAAAACTTGTTCAGGTAAAAACTTTTATTCAATTACCCGACAGAAGGCTATATGTTCGCACAACTATTATATTTTAGCCACTGAATACGACTTTGTGTAATGATACCCCGCATGGGCCATGCGCGTCCAAGGCACGAATAGAGTGAACAACGCTGAAGGTTTTCTCGCTGCTATTTATTAAATACAACGCACAGTTGTTATATCGGTTTGCGCGCTCGTTTGGGATTAAAGCATTTCAAACAATTAACTGGACTAGTGGAGGTTTGCTGCCAGTGTAATAGCACCCAGGTGGGTTGTAATAGCACATGGCTCCGAGGCTCGCGCTCGTTGTATATAGGCTCTATCAGTGGCACATTTGGTGTCAGCGTAATAGGACTCAGATGGGTTGTAATAGCACACGGCTCCGAGGCTCGTGCTCGTTATGTATAGGCTCCACCAGTGGCACATTCGGTGTCAGCGTAATAGGTACCAGGTGGGTTGTAATAGCACACGGCTTCAAGGCACGTGCTTGTTGTATATAAGCTCCATCAGTAGCACATTTAGTTGCGATGTACTTGAATCCAATTGCGTTGTTATAACATTTGACTCCGCGGATTGTGCTTGTAGTATAGAGGCTCCGACCGTAGCGCACTCACGACAACGGTGAGGTAGCATCAGTATAAAGCATCCTGTTTGACCAAAAGCCATCCTAATTTAGTTTCTTTTGGACGAGATTTGGTCATTCAAAATCATTTAAGGTTTGGGTCTACAGCCACTGCGTTGCGTAATTACAATTACTAGGTAGTTTTCCGCTTCATACGATAATTTTACCGTTAAACTTTCGTTGCTGAATTTCAAGGGGCGTTGGAAAATATATTGGGTGACCAAAATGTCGTCCATAAGGTGTACATTTAGACTGCTGAAGGCCAAAAGTCTGGTCATTTAGGGTTATAACACGCACACGACGGCACACGTTTTCGCGGCTCGCGCGGAGGGGACGCATATTCCGTCAACGTTACCCGGTAATCGATTAGACTTGTAAGTACGTACTACCACCGTGACGAATTATTCGTCAATTATGGGGCTCTAAAGATCAATTGCGCTGACAGAAAGTACAAATATAAAGAAAGATTTTGCGAACTATACAGCGACGATAGTGATTCAGAATATTAGGTAACTACCTCCATGGACATATAGACATTTATCTTCTTCTCCTTTTACTTCCCCGCGAATGGCCAGCAGCACGCTTCAATGGGAGGGCTCGCTGTTCATGTTTGGATAAAATGATAATTCATTGGTAGCATAATTCTGCATAAGTTTCCCATGACTTTCAATATCTTCGCTGTTAAAGAAGCCACTTAATTACGTCTGCTATTATGTATCAACTGCTATGAAACACACAAACTCCAAGTGTTACTTATTTCATTATATTAATAATGCGTTTCATCTTAAAATTCCGCGGCTAAAATGTCAACACAGTAGGAGACTAATTAAGTACTCCAGGACGAGACTACCAGTGGACGGCAGGTATTTTTAATAAATGGGCTCAGAAACCTTATGCTTATCTTTTATACCTTGTAGTGAATAATTTCTACTTTAGTTACCAATATTGCATTAGTGTTACGCATGCTTGAGGCAAATATTGGTGCATGCGTTACCCACTTGGATGTTTCCCCATCGATACGTAGACGCATAGTAACGCGAGTTGAATATTAGCACTTAGCAACACAGCGTGCACAGCTGATTGAGTGGGTAACAGTTTGCATTCATTTCAAAACCGTTTTGCTGCACATCTCGTCTGTGTTCTGTTTTGCGTCTAAGAACAGCTAGACAGGACGCCGAGAAGACACATAAAAGATAACCCACGGGCGCTCGTGCCGCAATGCTTGTCACAAAAGAATGCCTTTAGGGTCTAAGTGGCGGAAATCCAATGTTTTTAACGGACATCCAAGACTGCGAATTAGTTAACTAGAGCATCCATGAAAACAGGCGACCTTATTTTGACGTTTAGCATTACAATGAGCGCACTGTGCAATATTGGACATACGGCAGTGGATATTTTTTGTCTATTTAATTTAAAAATTTACAGCACTTTGTTAACCGTATTTGCAAGCATTCAAATCGGCGGCAAGTGGTTGTTAGCTTTTTGCACACTAAAACACAGTTTTAAAGGTACCTTAGGTTAGAGGGACAGAGCCTAGAGGTCACTTGTTTTACTCCAGTCAGACCAATCAACAAACGTCACTATCTTTAAAGTACCCTGCTGGGGCTGCGACTACCGGGCAGCACGTTGCACCACCATGCGGTGCCATCCTCAGTGTAGTGATTTGCACAAAGTTGTAGAGAAACGGTGACTGTAGCGCCCAAAAAGGTAATTGCTATCTCTTATGTACTATTTAACTGTTGACCAGTTGTACATTATTCTTTATGGTTTTAATCTTCCTCACAACCGGCTCGACACTTGACCGCCTTGTACGTCCCTGCGCTAACGTGTACCGGTAAGGGAAAATTTCTGTACTGGTGGGAAAAGGTTTCACATCCATTGTCCTCGGTGCCATCCAAAATCGTTTGGGAAGTTGCACAGTATATTCTTAATTCTAGTGGAATTACTGTAGGGGAACTAATGGATAATGGTATAATGGATTTCCATCCTTAAAATGTTTATGAAAGATTAAAAATGTAGTTGAAGGTCACGGCGTAATCGAAAGCAGGAAGATGGTAAGTACGGGCGAAGGGCTAACGAATGTTTTATATAGCAAATAATGGTTTATGCGATTTATTCATGTATGCAAATGATATGCTTGCATGAAGCAACTGGTAAATGTAACTTACTTCTTTGGATAACGGATAATCAAATCTCTTGTCTGAATATTGTATATGTTATATTTTTTGAAAACACTGTGAAAGGGGCGGCGCTTGTTATCCAAGGTTGTAGTACTGGTAATGTAGAAACAGAGGAATCAATAATTGCATAGCAGGGGTTTTTGTTCTTAGAAGGTATGATGTCATTAAACTGTTGTATTGTCAAACAAGAGGAGCATTAAAGGTAGTAGCTGAGGGGACGGGGGAATGTTAATGAAGAATACTAATGTGAACGAATATTGTAAGTTATACGTAATGCATCAAACAAACGTACGGTGTTATGGGTAATGCCGGTATCCGTAAGGTGTCACTTATAAGATGTGTATTTGTAAATTTAAGGACTTGTAATTGAGCTTATACAGGTATGCAAATGCGAAAGGAATACAAATATCTAATATGAATTTATATGTATGTATACATACAGATAGATGTGTACCAATATATATCTATAAATATAAATATATATATATATATATGAAAAGTTATTGAAATATTTTAGCGGGAGTAATAATTGGAAAATATTTATATGCATATTATATATATGGATGTGTGTATCTACATGTATATATATGTGTGGTGGGTTTTCGGTTCTGTCCTAATGCCTTTCTTATATAAATGTCTATTGGGCCATGAGCTAGGCCCTTTGGGGCCACTACAGAAACGACGACGGGTCCTGCAGAGAATTACGGCGAGCCGGCGCAGCGTTTGTAGGCACGCTGAATTTGATTTACTAACCACGTGCTCGCATGCTAAGTCTCTTTATTTCAGGTGGTGGGTTTTCAATTTTGCCTTAATGCTTTTCTTTCTCGTATAAATATCTACGTGTACTCTATTCCATTAACTTGCACACCTCGCGTAAGCCAATGGCATCCGATTTCCGTAGCATATTTGTGTTCGTGGCATTCCGTGAACTATATTTTCTGACCTCGTGCACTTATCTAGGATTTGTTTGTAAACAACTTATTACATATGCTCATTACATGAAGAATTATGTCACCGGTTCCTTATGCATCAATCGAGTTTGTCTCTCTTTTTCTTTCTCTCTTGCTCTCTCAAGTGCTTGGCTGTTGTTTGATATCCCCGGTGTGGATGCGCTTGATGTGCATGTTGACAAGTTGCCTACCTGTCTATTACCCGCTACCTCGTCCATACTGGCTCCAGGAGAAGTTGGTCGTTTCTGGAGAGGTCGGGGTGCACGTCCTTGTGGCCGTGTTATGCTCGAAGAGTGGTTCCATGCACTCAGTGTGGAGCGGACTACGGTCCAGCCACCGCCTTGTGTGCGCTCGATTCCCCAAATACAGTGTGCTTGTGTTTGCCTGCGAAGGAGTGTGTGCCGGCTCCGTTGAAGAAACGTGGCTCCCATATACATGCGTCCCGGTCTTATTCCTTCGGGTTTACACTGGATAGGGGGTGTGTGGATGGAGCTGTGCGTGGTGCAGCGCAAGCCATCCATGGTCCCTCTGTAGGCGCAGGCGTCCCGTGGTTTGCCACAGTGAAAGTCAAATTCGAAACGGGATGCCGCCAACCATATTTGTGTGTAAGCAGTATATATGTATATTTCTCGACGCATATATATATATATATGGAGTAACACTTTTGTGCACCGAAATATTGAATTCAAATATTTATATGTGTATACAGTCAACATTGTGGACATAATTATTTATGTATAAATGTCTGTACAAGCATATATATGTGTAATTATATTGGAATATATATAGGTATAAATGTAAATGGGTACATTCACATGGAGATATGTTACTAGAGGCTCTATCCTGAGGGGGAGGTGGCATTCATGTGTTTTCTGCACCGTAGTTGATGGAATATCACTGATACCTAACATAGGTAGTGTTCAGGGGGATAGATGGTTGTAAAGGTAACCTGCTTTGGCGATGGTTCAAGCGTTTGGTATGATACCGTCCACCTAACATACGGTGGTTGAGAAGATACCGTAGAGCTTTCATTTGTTGGAACAAATAATTTAGGCAACTTTAATGGCTGTTTCAAGTTAAACCGTTTTTCTTGCTGAGTAACGTATTTCATTTGTGATTTAAAGGTAGAGGTATATCGGCATAGCGGAAAGTCTGGACATACGCGTGTTACTTTATAATTACATTATTAGTGATAGCCTGTTTGTCACGCGCTGCAAACACATTTTGTTAACGTTGGGGCAGGTTTATGCAGCCATACCTCGTCGAAGCTGGCTCTAAAGGTCCGTAGATTTTGGCTGTAGTGTTTGTGTGTATGCCCTTTTGTTCATGCTGAGATTGTATAACACTCGCATGCATAAAGCCTTGAAAAACTGTGGTGCAGCGAATGGCTTCATGGCCATGGCGTTCCCATTTGTATAGAATTTGTCCTTTTTAGGAAAACCGTTGTCCCATTCAACCACCACAGATGTAGAAGTGTCCTACCCTCCGGTGACGCATCAGGCAGGTGTGAGCAACGTCTAGCCATGTCTCACACCGCATGAAATCGACGCAATACCAGGGTCGCTTTGGGGTACAGAGCTTTAAGCGCACCCATTTGAGCCGCACGTTTATCCATGACTATCGTCCGTGCCCCGGATGTGGCAGGATTCATTCCAAGCACCGCTTCCACAGCTTTCTTGTAACTGTCAGATGTCCCATTCGGCAACAAAACGTAGAAAAAACATCGCAACGCAAGTAACGTCCACCAACGTGTAATGCCACGGGATGTACTCCCCGCAGTTCATTTGGTGCGTGGCGCCGCACACAACACCTCACAGTATTCCTGCATCAAGCCTTCCATGTACGAGGACGCGAAATACATCGAACTTTTTTGATCATCTTTCCTATTCGCTCGTCACTTGCCATGTTGTTTCACGAAACGAACCACCACAAACACCTCTCCGCCGGGTGTACGCATGTGTCGCTGCCCTAAGTACCACAAGTTCGCCTTCGTCATCCGTCGTCCATAAATCCTCCACACATGACCCCACCTTTCACGGCTTTCCTTAAATGTGTTCATCAAGTAACACATCTCGGACCATTGCTCCGCAGTCAAACTTCTGTTGCTGGGCTACAGCCATGGCTGAACAATTTGAAAACTATGGATGTACTGCAAGTTGAATTTGCACCGCGCATAGATTTGCCCTCTCAAACTGAATGTAAACGACGCACGACATCCGCCATCCCGAAAACTGTGAAATGAATGATCACTTTTCCAATATATAGAAATTATCGTTTCCCCACTGTTCCATCGCTTGTCGAATGTAGGCACCAAAATTGTACACATCGGTACGGAAAGCCTTCAGTGACCTTCGCTGCACTTTGCTTCTCATGTTGCTTCGCAGTCAACGTACGATATTTGAAAAAAGTAGAGACAGTCGCAAATTGGTAGTGGCGAACAGATTCTTCCACTTCCTCCCAGCTCTTATAGCAATCGTAGGCCATACGGCAAAAACCAGCAGTGTCGTCCAACATGGCGCTCGATAACCAATTAGACCTC
The DNA here is from genome assembly GCA_944474145.2 of Dicrocoelium dendriticum. Lineage (NCBI taxonomy): Eukaryota > Metazoa > Platyhelminthes > Trematoda > Plagiorchiida > Dicrocoeliidae > Dicrocoelium > Dicrocoelium dendriticum. Next base: position 99,393,881 of record OX104065.1, read on the forward strand.
CTACAGTTAATGTCATTTAAAGCAGCGTGAGAATGACTACCATTAACTCTTATCAACTACCATTCCTTCTAGCTACTTATGCACTAACCGACACATATACACCTCTTTCACATCCAGTTACTAAGCACAACCGTTAGCCTGGCGTACCGGAACACAAAGCCCTTCCAGGCCAAAGTTTTCGTCCACAAATTAGCCAAACCCAACGTGTATCCCCTGTCTTGCTTCATCCGTCCGCGCCTTTTTGTAGCTTATCGAATACAATCCGGTGTGTCCGACTCCAATGGCCCTCAGATATCGGGGCTTACTTTCGCGCACTCTCTCGGACTAGTAGTTACTAGTCCTAGAAATTGGTGGCCTCGATTCGCACACGAGAATTAAAACTTTTTCGTCGTTTGTACTTTTTGTGACTTCGTTCCTTTTTCTCGATTATATACGTGTCTTCATCTGTCTCTTGCGTAACTTTGGTACTTTTATCGTGCTTTAATCCATGCTTGAGGTTTCCGATTCACATTTTAAAAGTGACATTGAGTCGTATCACATCGTAAACATGCTTATTTTGGCTATTCCAAGTCTCATGAAACACAGCTCGGAGGTCTGGTTTACGATATTCGAGATCGAACTGGAAAATAAGGGGAGTTCGGCGGACCGTCCGAGGTACAATCAGCTCGTCCCACGCCTTCCTTCGTCGGTTTTGCCGATGATTGAGGGTCTTCTACTCCGTCCATCGAATGAAGCAAAGTATGAAACGATCAAGCAAGCAATTCTTAAGGTTTTACCACCCAGCTCACGAGCTCCATTTGAACAGCTCAACGGTCTCAAGCTTGTAGATCGCAAGCCGCCGGTGTATGTAGCGACTGTAAATAGTTTGCTTATTGTTCATTTTCACCCTTACCTATTTCGCTGCAGTTGTCGAACAGCTTTGTATTAATTAACCATAAATGTATGCTTGGTTTCGAACTCGTCTTCCGTGATTCTCCCTTGGCTACCACTGCATTTTTGCGATTGTGCGCATTGATGCCTGCTCTATTCACCATCGGACTCCACGTACACGTGCTCTTCGGCATACCTCGCGATTTACGGTAGTCCGACGCTATTGTGCATCAGGATATCTTATATGTGAGGTAGACCTGAAAGGCTGGGTATTCTTCTTTCCCGGTTCCTCCATATTTTGCTCCGCGAACTTCACCGCTTCGCTGGTCCATTATTATTGAGCGAAGAAGGATAGAGGAGCTGTGCTTTGCTCGTTTCACAGAGCCATTGCGGCAGTGCTGTCTATGTTTCTGGATAAGCCACTGAAAGAATTAGCTACCAAGGCAGACGCTGCGTTCGAACGTCTTCCGCAGCAGACGACCAGTAGCTCCGGTGACGTATTCTCGCCGCTAAACCGAATCTCTTATTTGTTCCTAGTCGTCAAGCCGATCTGGCTGGAAAGCAGAACAAGGCTGGTTAGCCGAACATCCTACTTTTGCTGTCAGCCGGGTGGTTCGGGTAAATCTCGTTCCACCAAATGGTTCGGCGGCAGTGTTCCAGGATGTGGTGGGATTTCGCCTGGCAAGCGTTCTCCCTATAAAATACCACAGATATCTTTTTAACAACACTGTGACTTAGCGGAGGTAACTCGTCACTAACTAAAGTCATTGCCCCATTTTTCCGGAGGAGCATTCACAAACCACGGACGTCATCCGATTCGAAGCGTTCCATTGATTTCCCCTTTGATGGCGAACCCAACGAACAAAAACACACACAGGGTCACATTTACGTAATCACACAACATGCCTACTTTCAACTACAGACATAAACACAATTTTTTCTGTCAACAGACACATAACTTCCTATGATATTTGTCAAAATATACTAATTTGTGCATTTGCCTAGCACCCGTATCTGTATTACCATGATCATACTCTTAATGGTGCGCCTCGCAATTACGAGAATAAACTATTTATTTATTCATTTATGTATTTAAGGACGCGGAACTTGCGCTACGTTGCGGCAGGCTAGCAGCGATAAGGCTTCGACGCAGCGTGTGCAGCAGTCAGATGCTGACAACCTTTCGGCTACCGCTCGTTGCGGCTCGTCTGTGCATGCACAGGGAACGTCTCGTTCGCCACGAAAGCGCAACGTTTTCCCTGGACATTCTCAGTCAGATAAGGTCAAACCCATCGAAGAAATATGTTGGTATCACCGCCAATATAGTGGAAGAGCTAGACGTATTCGAGCTCCCTGCAATATGCACGACTCAGCCGTTTCAGGGAAAGCGAATAGCCGCACTCTAGTACGACAAACGTATCCGTCAACAGCCAGCCAAATCGCTTGTTTTACGTTAAGGATCGGCGATCTTCCAACACCTTCCTTATCGACACTGGCGCAGAAGTTACCGTCATCCCATCGAAAGCGAACGACACGTACTCAGAGGCTACGCACAAGTTGTGTGCGGTCGACAGTTCTCCGGTTGCATTATTCGGTCGGCGCTTGATGAACGTGGACCTCAAGCTTCGCCGAGATTTTCAGTGGGCCTTCATGGTTGAGTCTGTACCCTTCGCAAGCATCGGTACCGACTTCTTCCGACATTTTGGGCTGCTTGTTCATGTTGGTCGCCGCAGACTTTTAGACAACCATACTAAACTAGGGGTAGAAGGCGTTCTTACGGACGCCACGATCATCAGTCCCGTTTTTCGAATCGCCGATGAACCATCAAATCATGCGAACCTACTGTCTGAATACCCGCAACTGGTACGACCAGCTGCAGAGCTACCGCCAGTCATGACAGAGGTCGCTCACCACATACTCACGCGTGGTCAACCAGCAAACGCAGCCTAAGACGGCTTGCTCCTGACAACCTAGTGCAGCACGAGCTGAATTCGACAACACACTTCAGCTCGGTATCGTCAGACAAACCAACAGCCCATGGGCGTCGCCTCACCATTTGGTCCCGAAGAAGGTCATGATGGATTAGTGTCCTTGCAGCGACTATCAAACCTTGAATACGTTTGCCACGCCTGATCGGTACCCGAACCCACGAATAGTAGATCTCACCGCCAGTCTTAAGGGTAAAAGTATCGTCAGCAAGACCGACTTGGTACGCGCATACAACGAGGTAGCCGAAGCAGACATAGCTAAAAGTGCCATGGAAACTCCATTTGGATTGTTCGAATTTTTGCGCGTGTCATTTGGTCCAAAGAATGCCGCGCACACTTTTCCGCGCCTCTCCGGTCAAGTTTGTCGCGGCTTAGACTATGCGTACGCTTATCACGACGACATTTTAGTCGCAAGCTCTTCGCGAGAAGAGCATTTTTGATAGTTTAGCTGGACACAGTTGACGATCAAAGCAGAAAAGTGTTCGTTTGGTGTCGAGTCAGTCAACTGCCTCGGGCATCGTAGCTCCTCTGCAGGCGTCATGCCACTGCAGGATAAAATACAAGCCATCATCGACTAACCTGTGCCGCATTCGTTCAAACAGTTAAAACGTTTTGACGGGCTTGTCAACTTTTGTCGACATTTCATACCAAACTGCGCTTCGCTGATGCAACTCTCACGGATCTTCTCCAAGGCAAACTTACGAAACTGTAATTTTCAACCGCATCTCGCGCTTCTTTTTAGTCGCTAAAGAGCCAACCGCTAACAGCTGCTATAGTGCATCACGATCAAGCCGTTACACTCTTCCTCAATACTGAAGCCTCGGAAGTGGCAATCAGCGCTGTTTCCCATCACCGAGTTGCCGATAGGTAGCAGCCCTTAGCTTTTTGCTCCAAACGCCTACATCCTACCGAATCTCGCTACTGCACGTTCGGTAGAGAGCTACTACCCATATATCTAGTGATACCTCACTGTTCCACACGTCCTAGAGGGCCGCCATTTTGCCGTCTTTCCCGACCACAAATCCCCGACTTACGTGCTCAGCTCTACTACCGACCGATACTCTCCTAGAGAGGCGCGACACCTTGAGTATGTCCCTCAGTTTAGGGCCGATATACGGCCTGTCTTAGGTGCGTACAACGCCGTCGCTGATGCACTTACCCGCATCCAAGCTATCTCCGCTAAAGTTAGCACTGCTATTGACGTGGCAGCCGTGGCCAAAACGTAATTCAACGATCCAGCTGTTGATCTATTACGCAGGTCTCCATCATTGGACATACGACTCTTTCCGCTGACATCATCAGACGGAACTATACTTTGAGATTTGTCCCTGGACACGCCACAACCAGTCGTCCTACGCAAATTTCGGCAGACCGTGTTCGACACGTTGCGCGGCTTGTCTCATTCAAGCGTTTGCGCATCGGTTAAACGCGTAACCACACGATCCGTTCGACACAATATCAATCGTGTCGTCCGTCCTTGGACAGCTGCTTGCCTTCCATGTCAACTCGTGATGGTGCACAAGCACACGCAAAGCCTACTAGACTCGTTACCGACGCCAGACGCACGTTTTTATCACGTACACGTCGAGCACGTAGGTCCTCTGCGGCTTCGAAATTTTTTGTGTGTCTACTGATCTGTATCGATCGATTTGCTAGATGGCCTGAGGCCGTCCCTATACCAAATTGCTCTTCTGAAACGGTAGTGCAAGCTCTTCTGGAGCGCTGGGTAGCTCAATACGGCTGTCCCGCCACCGTGATCACCGCTCGACCGTTATATTTCTCCTCGGACTTTGCCACTTTGCTTAAGGATTTAGGCTATCGCTATGTTCAGACGACGGCATACCACCCGGCTGCTAACAGCATGGTTGAGCGCTTCCACTGACAGTTGTAGGCAGCGCTACGTGCGCACGCAGATCCTTCATGATCTGAAACACTTCCCCTCGTCATCCTAGGCTTAAGAAACACGTTTAACCACGAAACACGGTTAGAATCGAGTTCGACGCAACGCCAGCGCAGCTAGTCTACGGTTGCACGCTACGATTGCCCGGAAAGCTGGTGGCACCAGCCTCATCTACTTCCCCTTTTGACTAGGAAATTACACCGATCTCTTGGCTCACCACATGCATGACCTACGTCTACCCACTTCTCAATCGCAACAAACACAAGTGGACATGCCCGAGAAGCTGCCTATATGCTCACACGTCCTTCTGCACGCAGACAGCGTTTGGCAGCTTTTTCAGTCGCCGTACATAGGACCCTTCAAGGTGCTACACCACGCGAATAAAAAGCTTACTACTGACCGCGGTGCTCAGCGCGAAGTCGTTACTATCAACCGCCTATAACCTGCCTTTATGGAAGAAACCACCTCGCCTACCTCGTTTAGTAATGCTTCGTGCGACGTCATAAAGCATCGCACCACCTTTCGGTCTCCTAAAGCAGCTGGCTAGCCGAACAACCTCCTCGTGTTGCCAGCTGGGTGATTCGGGATTATCCCTTTCAGCAAATAGTTCGGCGGCAGTGTTCCAGGACGTGGTGGGTTTTCGCCTGGCAAGCGTTCTCCCTATAAAAAGCCACATATGTCCGTTTAACAACACTGTGACGTGGCGGTTGTGACTCGCCACTAACTAAAGTCACCATTGCTTATCCGAACAATCGCTTCAAGTCCACAGATAGCAAGCACTGGCGACACCTTCAAACACATTCAAGCAAAATGAGAGGAAACATTTACCAATCCCATAAACAAAGCTAAACATGCCTACATGCAAACTTACATACATTCATATATAAACATATGCAACAATCCCATTGTTCCATTGTACATTTACTGATCACATTTTGTACTCTTAACATGATCATGTCTGCGCAGGCGTGCCTCGCTTAGTCGAGAATACACAATTTATTTATTTATTTAAGCTTCAGCTGTCCCGACATTTCCCGAATCTAGCCCGCCGCCTCCCACAACCAATCGCCGTGGTCGAATGGTGCGTGAGCCGGTTCGTTTCTCCGAATATGTGCAGTGTAAACACGTTTAGGTTTGTAGATATTGTATATATTTGGCCCGCTTTTGGTCGATTAACGATTTGAAAAAAACAAAAAGCGCAGATACCTAAGAAAAACTTTTTATTTAAAAAATATTCAAAACCAAAAGTTTAAACACACAGGTCATTCGTTCTTTAGTTCTGACGTTTTCGCGCTTGTTTTTCTGTTCTCGTGTCCGTACCTGTCAAACATTCCCCTTTCGATCGACTGCCCCAAACGGCAATCTTTTCAAGGATCGGCGCATTCAACAAAGATCCTGAGGCGAACGCTGGTCCTTTCTGCGCGGGACGGGCTTCGCTTCTTCGCGAGAAAAGGGTCGATTTTTCGTGAGACGATAGTGGTTTCGGCGCCGGTCGGTGTACGGCAGTGCACGAGAACACTCCCAAGCGAAACAGTTGGCAGCAGCGGAGGTTGAGATCCTGTTGGACTTTTGCTGGGCTGGCTAGTATTTGTAGTCTGTCAAGCCTGCTACAACGGCTGGCGAAATGCGCACTGTCCTGCAATCAAAAAATAGAGAAGCAAAAACGGCACAGCGGACTCCGACTTCCGGTGAACCCCATTTGACATGAACGCTCGCTCGTTGTTACTCGGCACGCTTTTACCCCGTGAACTTCGATTCACCAGTCATGTTTGATAACGAAGGCTTTCTATGTTCAGCCTTTTAAGGGAGCTCTGTAGCGCCCAAAAAGATAACTGGTATCTTCGGCACGATTTACTTGTTGACCAGTTGTACATTGTCCTTCCTTGTTTCAATCTTTCCTAAAACCTGCTCGACACTCGACCGTCTCTTAAGTTCCTGCGCTAACGTGTATCTCCTGTCTCGCTACATCTGTCCGCGCCATCTTTATCCCATCGGATACTGTCCGGTGTGTCCAACTTTAATTGCTTTCTGGTATCCGCGCTTACTTCCGCTCACTGTCTCGGACTAGTATTTACCAGTCCCACAGGACACGGAGCATTCCTGCCGAACACCGATAATAACCGCTTAGGATGATGAGAGCTTACCGCAGAACTTCACTCTACTAGAAACATAGCAGTGTAATATTAGAAGGACGGCGGTATACTTTTCGGGCACCAAATTTTTCTGCAGTCAACTTCACAAGGCAGGCTGATCGACCGAGATGAATGCAGCTCGGATGGTAGGCTGGTAATAAAGATGATGCTGCTCGAGGAATTAGCGGACACAGAGGGGTCGAGAATACAAAACTAAGTGTGGCCAAGAAAGCAATCAATGAACTCGGTAAAACCTTCGCGCCGTATGTATCAATCAGATTGTTATATGGTTGGCGGCATCCGGTTTCGGATTTACCTGTCACTGTGGCCAGCCACAGGACGCCTGCGCCTACACAGGGACCATGGATGGCATGCGCCGCACCAACCCCAGCTCCATCCACACACTTCTTATCCGGTGTAAATCCGAAGGAATAAGACCGGGAGGCATGCGGATGGGAGCCACGTTTCATCAACGGAGCCGGCCCACACTCCTTCACAGGCAAACACAGGCACGCTGTATTTGGGGAATCAAGTGTATACAAGGCGGTGGCCGGACTGTAGTCCGCTCCACACTGAACGCATGGAACCACGCTTCGAGCCTAACACGACCACAAGGACCGTGCACCCCGACCCCTTCAGCAACGACCAACTGTCTCCTGGAGGCAGCTGGAAGAGATAGTGGGTAATAGACAGGTAGGCACCCTGTCAACATGCACATCAAGTGCGGCCAAACCTGGGTTACCAAACAACAGCCAATCACTCGAACTGCCGAAATCGACTAAAGTAAACGCATATGACGACATAAATACTCGCTAAATGTGCATATAAAAGAAATTGGTTATAAGTAAATCCGTGATAAGTACAAAATATCCGATTTATTTAAATAATACCACGCGATGAAATTACGCAAGTTTACCACAATTAGCATGAGCGAAGTGTGCAAGTTGGGAGAAGATTATCAAGTACGCAGAACAAACCAAATAAAATGTAACGAATTTTATCCACATTAAAAATACCTAGTTTGAGTGCAAGGTGGTTTAGCTCAACTGAGGTGAAGAAGCATCATGAATGCGACATCAGCCTCAGCGTGGGACACGCGTACGTACATGGTTGGCGGCATCCGGTTTCGGATTTGCCTGTCACTGTGGTCAGCCGCAGGAAGCCTGCGCCTACAGAGGGACCATGGATGGCATGCGCTGCACCACCCACAGCTCCATCCACACACCCTGATTGATATATACAGGCAAATAAATAACGGACAGCAAGGCCAGGTCAATAAAATCCTCATTAGGGAATCAGGACATTAGTAGGACAGAGCGGTGATTTTTCATATTCAGCCAAAGAGTAATATAGTAATTATTATTCTACACACGGATAGGGACGAGAGACACTTCGGCGAGTAACATTTGTCTATAACGCCGCAAAACGAGTCAGTTAGATGACAAATAGATAAATGAAAAATGTATAACAACAATAAAGCAAAAGAAAAAATTACCTTGCATTGCTTTATATTATGTATGGACGACGAGGTCCAGATTAGAGCGGGAAGTTGAGTGGTATGGCGAGAAATAAACACCACCGAGATCCGCTCTCCACCGCTGCAACAGCTGTCTCAATTTAAACGTGCTCATTGCCATTTTGCTAAACAGCATGACAGCAGAATGCGCCAAACGAGACCAAATTGGAAGGAGGGTCTTCATTCCACTTGTACAGGTCACACGTTGGCGTCCCCTCCTCTATTTCCAAACAGACCTTTGTCGCGCTAACAATGTATTTCGCGGGGTTGGTATGTGGACATGAGACGGAGAGTTTATGTAATAGCAAGTGGACAGGTTTCTGTACCACTCTATTGAATTAGGGATAAGCAAACAATTTGTGAATCGTTAGCGGTTGTGGTTCGTCAGTTAATCGTTTATCCTTGTTCGGTTAGGAATTCGTATTGGCGTCATTCTTTCCGGGTATAGGTTGTCTTCTTTGGGCATTATATGTCCATCGCTTCATAAAAGTAGAGGTTCCAAAATAGTCGTCGATACGTGCTTTAAAACACTTCACAGAATCAGCCTCGCTTAATCCTTCTGGCAGTATCCTTTTCCTAAGTTTACAATTTTTCGTTCCATACAATGCTGATGTGTTACATTTTTCATGCAGGAACCCTGAGTTTGTAGCGATGTTCTCGGGTGTTACAGGGTTCCGGCAGGTTAAACATTGGCCGTAGTATGAGGAAGTGATTCAAGTGTATTACTCGATGGGTCATAATAAAGTCCATTCTTACTCGGCAGTGGGAATGTGTGTACAGTCCTAGCAGTTCACAACGTTTTGTATACGAAAGCTTTAGTAGCCTCGGTATCCTTCTAGTTGTGATATGATGTATAGTCCTAACTATTCTGTTTCTTACTGGATGATCGGATGGTAAGCTGGGGAATCGAGTTCAATGATTGATCAAATGAGTGAGGTGCATAAGCGTGGGGCGGTTCATTCGGACCATGTGAGGAAACTACGTCTTAATGCCCAGAGCATACTAAGTCGCGCACGGTACAATTGCTGTAGCTTTTCTAGTTGTCTCATACCATGCCGCGAGAAATCTCCTAAGGCTCTGCCAGATGTGTTAGTGTAGAGCAACTGGCTGTGCAAAGCGGATAATGGATTGGCAGGACGTCTGATGCTACAGATGAACTCAGACTTGCTAATGTTAAGGGTGAGGTGCATATCAGTGGACCACATTGGCAGTCGCTCTAAGTCATGCTGGAGGCGAGCGCAGTCGTCCTGGTGCTCAACGAGCCTCCAGATTTTCAAATCAGCTTAATATAGGGCATGTGATGACTGGAGCTGCTGCGGAAGGTGGTTGATTTGAGGAGGAAATAATACTGGCTTAAATACAGTTCCTTGAGGCACGCCACTGGTCGCAGGGAACCAGTCTTTCAGATAGCCATCGGGTGGTACCCTAAACATTCGTCCCACAATAAACCCGTGTAACCACTGAAGTAACGTGCCACCGAGTACGTACGTCCTCAGTTTACGAAGGAGTACCTTATGGTTCAGTGTGTCAAACGCCTTACTAAAGACGATGTACACCACGTCAACCTCCTATTATTCATTGAGAGCTCCTACCCACTGGGGGTTTGAGTACATCAAGTTGCTGATACCGGATCTCCCTTTCGTGAAGCCGTGTTGCGCTGGCGTCAATACGTCCGTGGTTTGAAGATCGACAGCAGACACCTTTCACAACCTTCTTTAGAACCTTGGATAGTATCGAAGTCAAAGAATTCGGTCTATATTTATCTAGTTTACTCGGATCCTCATCCTTGAAAGGCGGTCTCACCATCGAGCATTTCCAGTCGTTGGGGGCCGATCTTGCAGAGGGATTTAGTGAATGGGTTTGTCACGGCTGGTGAGATAATAATCGATAGGGCTTGGGTATTAGTGGGTGAAGTCTGTATGGTCCGGGGGCTTTGCACCACCGAGGTTAACGGGTAGCTGATACACTACGACTGCTACAACTACGACGGCTATCGAACAAGACTGGTGCAACCAGTGCCAGTACTGGTACAGCCGCCGGTTTACTGGAAAATGCGGTGCGGAAGGGCATAACCAAGGCGTCCGCGCGCTCTGTGCTTGTAAACAGCGTCTCTCTGTCCAATCTCTCTAGGGCCGGTAGGTCGGCTCAGGCTTACGTTGACTTTTCAAGTAGGCAAATATTCTTTTGGGTGCAGTCGTGGCCGAAGATGCTAGCTCCTCTTTGAAATACCGGCGTTTCTCGATCTCTGCGGCACTACAATAGTTACGCTATTTCCTGTACAACATGTAATCTTCAGCACAATCCGAGTTGATGTATCCATCCCAAACTTTGCGACGCCGTCGCGCTAACTGCTTATATTCAGTATCAAACCCATGCGGTTTGATAGGTCCGATTTTTGCATACCTCAAACGAACGAACCGACTACACAGCGAGTTCGGCTGCCCCTTCATTAATGACCAACAGTCATCAAGCGACGCATCCTGCGGCTTAGACGAGCCAGTTGGAGTCCGTCTGTGAATAGTTGCATCTCGGCTTCCGCTAGTTTTAATAAGTTAACGACCGTTCTTTGCTTGCCACAATGGATCAATGGTCACTGTTCTCCAGAGCTTCAAGGACTATGGTCGGTTTAGCTTCTGCTCGCAGCTCGTAAACATTAAGTTCAGACAAGATGCCGAGTGCAGAGTTACGCGCGTTGGTTTGATAACACGTTGCGTTGCCCCGAGTTTAATAGTCATTTTAGTGGATTGTGCCCCAACTTTGCTATGACCGGGACGAAGTCGAACGTCTGGCCAAAATATCTTAGGTAAATTTAGATCCCCGTCAGTAAGAACTGTGGGCTGCTCATATGCCACTGTACATGCGGTAGCCAATCGCAACCACGGTTTAATGGGCTACGTTAGATAACACCCACTGTTAGTTCTGCAAGTCTGAGGCGGATTGTGCACCACAATTGCATAAACTATCCTCGCTCCTAGAGATGCTGGTAAGTTTGCCAGATAGTTAGGATGTTATGTACAACAGGACATTACCGTGAGCCTTTGATTTTCGGTCGCATCGAAAGAAAGAATATCCTAACAACGCGACTTCTTGGGGTATGACGTCGGCGTTCAGCCAAATCTCTACAAGTCCCAAGACGTCCGGCCGCTTCAAGACAGCCAAACGTCACAGTTTGTCACGTTTGTTCATTAATCTGTACACGTTTACGAATGCCACTCGGCGGTCCTGGAAGGTACTGCGGGACGTGTTTGGAGGTTGAGTAACCGGTTGATACGGGTTCGTACATCCTTCTTGAGCACCCGAAAAGTTATAATTTGTAAGTCAGTCTCACCTTCCTCTGTACGGCATTTGAGCGCACTGACTGTAGTATTTAAACGATCCCTGTCTTCAGGTTCTAAGTCCCGGTGGATGTGAACATCCATGCATTTCAGCCTTGACAGACGAGATAGTATGATTTGTGACATCTTTTGCATTGCAAAGGTGATTCTAAGAGATCGACATGACTGGTTAGTTCTGTGGTCAAGTCGGATTAACTTGTTTAATCATCACACTGCCTTCGCCAACATCCAAGTGTCTATCGATGAGCCCATGGAAGAACTCAACATCGTGATCATAACGCAGCTGAGGATTTTCATCTTCTGACGCTGGTACGTGGAAGACTGAGATTATGACGTCTCAGCGAAATCCGTGATGAACCTGTGGGAGCGGCACTAGCGGCGCTTCTCTGATTGAGTGGTTGTTTATCAGCAGGACGCCTGAACTCAATTACCTGGCACCTTACGCTTTTGGGTGGTCCATGGATCCTCGGTGTTCAGAAGTTCACTGACAGGCTCTGAGAAATTTACGGGGCGACCAGTGAAGCGGGATTTCGTACGTTTCGGGTCTGAGCCTTCCATCGGTGGGGAACATTGAACCTGGGGCTCTGCCGGGGTAGAAGAAGTTGGTGGTGGTGCAGATGGAGGGGTGCCACAGTGAATAAGTTGATAAATTAATAGGTTTATTTCTAGACTGAATAGAGGCTGCATCTTTAAGATACCAGATAAATCTTTACAATAATCCTATGCTCTTGCATGGAAATAGGTAAAGATGAGTATTTGTTCATTGTTGGCAACTACAAATGCAGTGGCATTTTTTGGTGTGCTGCTGAAAGGGTCGTAGGCGCCCACCATCAGCTGCTTCTGGTTTTTCCAGACGATTTTGAGCTCCTTGTTTTTCTCCGTTGTAAAAGTTACGCAGAGCCGTAGATGTGCAGCTATTCATTGAAACAGAATCTAATTCACCACATCTTTACTTTAAATCCTTTGGACTATTTCGGCCCGCTCAGTTGTCACATTATTGCTACGCACATGGAAGCAATAAGGGCGGTAAAATTATAAGGAATAAGCATAGATTAAATATCTTTTGAGAGATGTAAGTAAAAATAAAACCAAGGTCGGCCAGATCGTGGACCTGCGTAGCCGTAAACAAGGCGATACCTTGACATCCTTGTTCGTTAGGGTAAAGTCACCACAAGCAGTTCGCTCGGTCTTCGCTTGATGTTGCCCGCTGACAATGCTTTCGCCAAACGATTGCTGCAGTGTTCTGTCCTTTATCCATCATCTAATGACTTTCCTGAGCCTAACCATGAAAGCCCTTGGGCAAGTTGCCAGCTTCCTCAATAGGTAAACACCTACTGACTACGCTTCACCGGATAGAGCTTGGATAAGCACTCACACTTGTATCAGGTCCCCTTAATCCACGCTTCCTCCGTTTCGTTGAGGTCGTTGCGATAAGCCGGATGAAGCCGGCGCTGTGTGTTCAGAAGCAATTATTTATTAGCTTAGGACTGTCGTGCACATTGGAGTTGAACATTCGTCATCCATTTTGCACCTCATGCTTATGCGGTCCCACGCATATTTAAGTATATAGTTGCATACCGATTATTGTTAATGGTACTGTGTAAACAATGCGAAATGCATGAATGTACCAGTTTTACACTCACCAAGGCTTTGTTGTAAACAGGAGGACAACTACCATTCCTATGGTTCAGCGTCGCCCATGTTGTGCAGACAACTGCAGTAAAGTGCTTAAGATCAGTATTACCTGTTCCAGCTGCACTAAATCGTACTGCCCGCAATGTGCAGGCAAATCTGTCCAAGAAGTGAGACAGACAAACCAAGCTGCTGACACATTTTGGTTTTGCCCATCATGTCAAGAATTCCAGTTGTCAACTGTTTATCATTGCTAATGAAAAAATGCGATAGGATGACCGAAATAATCGAACAATTTGTAAATACTAAGGTTCTCCCCCTCAGGGGTAAATATGGCCACGATAATACCTCACCCGGCCAAAGTTAGTTCTGCGTCTAAACCGAAGAAAAGAGCTAGACGATCCAACCGCACTGCAGCCTCTGTGACTCTAAACCCACTGGGTCACCTCACTCCCATCAGTGGGCAAGCCTCAAACATGCCTGCGTCCACTTCTCTAACCATAGACGCTTCACTTGGAGATTCAACCATGACACCGATAGCTCACAACCGAAGGAAATCCGGTGCAGATAACAAGCAGGTAACCTACGCATCGATTGCATCGACAAGCACACTGGGAGCGACACACACAAGTTCATCTTCAGTACCGAGCACGCGTGGCCCAAAGCAGCTTTCACTGTCAACTCCAGTGGTGCCCTCTAAATAACCCGAATTGCTGGCAAAAAGTATAAAGCCAACACTTGCTAGACAAAACCACGCTGCGCTAACTCTCGTGTGCACCAATGTTCCCGAATCCAAATCTGGCACAATAAAAGGCAAGTTGTAAGACGATCGCAACCAGTGGAGTTCCATCTGCGAGGCAATTAACATTCGGGTTGAGCCTGCAACGCTGCAACGCGTAGCACGTCACCCGACCTCAGTGCACTCTGGTTAACCTCGAATTCTTCGAGTAAGTCTAAACTCAGCAGATGAGACAGAGGCTGTCCTGCTCTCAGCAGTTCGTCTTCGCAACTCACCGAGCGGAGTGCGCATATTACCTGATCTACCTTGGAAACACCGCGCAAAAGACGCAGTGGAGCAACGCGGTATTGCTACTAAGGATAGCAAGAAAACAATATTTGTTCATAGTGTTCCCGAGCTCCTGCACGCTTTTGATCACGATGCACAAACACATGACCGAGAACAGTGGTGCTACATCCGCGAAGCACTCTCTGTTAATAATGTTATTGCCAAATCCCTAACAAGAGTTCCGTTATCACCTAACTACAAGGGCTGCGGTCCAAGGCTAATGAAGGTAATACTACACTCCGAGGGAATGACGCAAGTTCTGTTGGATAGCTGGTTAAAGTTTCGAGCTAGGTTGCCAACAGAAACACGGCTAAAGGCAGCAGGCGAACGACCAAACGTCGGAAGAAATTCGATGGAACTTGCAAACCCTGCAAATTCTTTATTTGCACAGTCATGCGGAGAGACCGACACAACAGCGCCCACGTCACACAGGAGGACCGAGCACGGCACGAGTGAACCATCAGTTCAGGAACGCTCAATAATGTCATGTAACACGACTGAAATACACAAACCAAAAAACGATTAATTGCCGGCCACCTAACGGCCGGCTTAAAAGCGAACACAAACTTGACATCCACCAATGAACTCCTAACCACAAAAGCCCTATCTTGCATGTACACAAACGCTCAAGGCCTTCGAAGCAAGTTGGCCGAACTTAGAGAAATCCATGCCTCACAACCGCGGGACCTCGTCATGATTACAGAGACCTGGTTAAACCCTGAGATAACCGACTGTGAGATCAACTTACCTGATATGTCGCTGCTTCGGACCGATAGAACCGGAATGGGTGGCGGTGTGATTCTTTATTATAATACAAACCTCCGATGTGAAGTTATCGATCACCCGGAAATCCGAGCTCCCGATTCGCTTTGGTGCCGCCTTTGGTTTCGAAACAAGGACACATGTCTACTAGTCGTGGTTTATCGCCCGCCAAACTCATCGTCGGAAATGGACTCAAAACTGTACCACGTTTTTCAGTTTGTTTTGAACAACTCCTACACCCACATTTTTATCGCGGGAGGCTTTAACGTGCATGACATAGAAACGCCGGCAACTGACGGTACTCAGTTTAAAGCCTGTTTGCAAGAACTTATTGCTAGCAACCCTCTTTACAACCACGTAACCTCTCCCACCAGATTTCGAACTTCTAACAAGCCGACGATACTGGATCTTGTGCTGACTAACGTAGAACTCATGATTGGCGGAATAGTTACAAGCACACCACTTGGTCGTAGTGATCACGTCACTCTACTCTTTGATTATATATGCTATGCCGAGTACCCGGAAAAAGAGGAGGATAAAGTGCACACTGTCACACACTACAATGTGTCCTCCAAGCTTGTTAAGGATACATTTTGGACTTTCTTAATCGAATGCCCCCAGATGTGGCCTGGGATATGTTTACAAGGACTTTGAGCACGCTGGTAGCGCAAGCATCGGAACAGAAGTCCTTCCAACCCCAAAACCAGAGTAAGTCATTTCTGAGGAGCAGAACACGTAAATGTAGGTCCCGGAGGGATTTGGCATGGCGAAATCACCAGGGTTGCCCGAATGCCGAAACCTGGACTACATACGTGACACATCGTAACTTCTGTGTGAAGCTGATCCGCGAAGACAAGGTCACGCATCAGCAGAAGTTAATGAAGCGATTCTGCACCAATCACAAACTCCTGTATAGGCAAATTAACGGCCTTCGAAAGGTAAAGCGAGGGGTTCCGGCGCTAGTCACGGCTGATGGGTGCACGCAGTCAGCAATGGAAGCAGCTGATCTCCTACGGCTTCATTACTCTCAAACGTTCCAACAAGTGTCGAGCCCAAACATTCACCTCATTTCTAATACTCTCCCATCTGGTTTAGAAAACATCACCTTCACTACGGAGGCTGTGTTGAATAAGTTGTTATCCTTGCATATCCACAGTTCTCCCGGAGCTGATAACATCCGACCAAAGGCTCTACAGGCATTAGCTAGTGATCTAGCAGGACCACTGGCTGTTTTCTATCAGCGATGTTTAGAGGAAAACCTTATTCCACCAGTATGGAAGCAAGGGGTCATCACTCCTATTCATAAAGGAGGCAGCCGCACTGATCCTGCAAACTACCGTCCAATAACACTACTTCCCGTACTATCCAAAGTGATGGAATCAAGCGTCGCAGACGTGCTGATGCAATATTTGGAAAGTCACAATTTAATAGCCCCAGAGCAACATGGCTTTCGTCAAAAGCATTCGTGTAATACTAACCTATTAATTGCACGTAATAGCTGGACTGAAGCTGTTGATGATGGAGTGGCAGTCGATGTCATCTACCTGGACTTTTCAAAAGCGTTTGATCGTTTAGACCATCGAGTTCTCCTTCAGAAGCTTTGGAACTACGGCATTGGCGATCCAATCCTGAGTTGGATTAGCAATTTTCTACAAGAACGACGGCTAGTGGTGAGAGTCCGAGAATCATTTTCTCATGCAATCGACGTGACGTGTGGAGTACCACAAGGCTGGGTTATTGGACCTCGTCTATTCTTGGTCTTCATTAACGATTTGGCGAGGTCGATTACTTCCGATTTCTTAGTTTTCGCTGATGATATCAAGATATGGCAAAGGATCAGAGGACCGGATGACCATGAACGGCTCCAGCACGATCTTAACACAGTGTCGAACTGGTAACTTCAAAACGCTCTACCGTTCAACGTAGACAAATGTCACGTAGTACAATTACGCCATAGACATAACTACACCTACATACTTGGGACAAACGAATTGCAGAATAGCTCCCAGGAACTTGATCTTGGTGTGATCGTACAGAGCGACCTCATCTGTTCAAAACAGGCTGAGGTGGCTGCGAAAAGAGGCAACCAGCACGTCGGCATGCTGCGAAGGGCATTCGGGAGATTTGACCCATCAACCTTCCCAATGATGCTCAATGCCTACGTGCGCCCGCATGTTGAGTACGCAATCCAAGCTTGACAACCTTGGTTGAAACGCGACCTAGAAGCGATAGAGGCGCCACAACGGAGAGCAACAAAGAACGTGAAGGGCCTGCGGTATCACTCTTACCACCGAAGGCTGAAGTTGCTGGGAATTTTCAGCGGACGTTATCGAAGGCTGCGCGGCGATCTCATATTAGCGTATCAGATATTGAGTGACCCCAACCACGTATGCTGCCATTTGCTGCAACTTAGCTGCAACACGCAGCTCAGGGGTAACTGCTTAAAGTTGAAGGAACAATATAGCCGTCTAGAGTGTCGACGGAATTACTTTTCCCTTCAGGTTTGCAAACCATGGAACGCACTCTCAGACTCAGTAGTATCCTCTCCTACCCTGGATGTTTTCAAAAAACGATTAGATGTTGCTCTTAGTTCCCAACATTTTGTTACCTAAGCTCCTCTGTTGTGGATTACGCCAAGCATATTTTCAACAGGACTAATGGATCAAATGGGCCTAAGTGAGCGACCATATTTTATTTTCACACTCCTTACCACAACCATCACTGCGCCCCAGTGTCTTTCTGAATGTTTACGCGCGATATTTATTTTTCATTTTACACTGATGTTAATTATCAAAGTGTTCATCTCGGCAGACGTTCGATAGATGACCCAGACATATTTTAATTGCCTCATATTCACCGCTACCATCCTACGGGACGTGTCAAGCACTTGCTTTTATCCCGTGATAAATCATTGTTCATTGTTCATTGTTTTAGTCTTCTTACCATGCAGTTCAAAGTTCTGAAGGGAACTAACTGCTTTAAATTTCTCAAACGACGAATTCCCGCTGAAGCTATCAAGTTGCTTGATCCTATAGACAGTATGCAGATGACATTGCCATCATCCGTGACATCTCCCAGACTTGCTTAGCCGCGCTGGACAGATCAGCACTGGCTGTCAGCCGCTACGGGCATTGCTTTGCACCATCGAACTGCAAAGCGTTCCTCCAAGATTGGCAGGGATCGCCTGCTGCGCTGACCCTTGGTGGGGATCAGCTAGAAGCCGTTCGGGAATTCAACTACCTGGAAATTTGTATCAGTGCACTTGGGATCGAGAACGAACTCACAAACCGTATAGCAAAAGCTAGAAGTGCCTTTGCTAATCATCGCCACGTATGTCGGCGGCGCGACGTTACTCTCGCCCTGAAGGGTAGGGCGTACAATGCAGCGGTACGTTCGACCTTACTATATGGTTGCGAAACCTGGCTCTTAAAATCGGCGGACATAACCAGGCTGGTTACGTTCGACCACCGCTGCCTTCGCGGTGCGGCTCACATCTGGTGGGAACAACGCGTGAGTAACTAGCTTGTTCGACGTCTTGTTTACTGTACAGAAGAGGAAACTGAACCGCTCAACACCGTCATTTCACGCACCAGGCTCCGATGGCTGGGCCACGTGTTGCGCATGCCAGCCCATTGACTTCTACGACTTGCGTTGTTTGCTCACCAGGGATGCGGATGGAAGAAGAGAAGGGGTGGTCAAACGATGACTCGATCTAGAGGATGAAGGTCATCACTTCGGAGCTGGCCCCGGTTGGAACATCACGGCTGCCTGCTTCGGGTCCGAAAGACCGTGAACACGTTTGCCTGGATACACTTGCTAACATGGCAAGTAGCCGACCTCAGCGGCGTTCCTGCTGTGAGTTTGTTTGTCCCTGCAATCCCTTTTAGACTCTCCCCCATCTACGATCTCATTTCGTAGCGTAAAACATAACAATTTTTTTGCCCAATAGCCGGCTGCTAGCTTACTGGAACGCTGCCTATCCGTTGCTGGTAGCTCAGCTGGCATGCAACTGTTGTATATTTTTCTTTTTCTTTATGTATTGCAGCACGGTAGCTGAGGTTTACCCACCTCTAGCTGACGTGTATAAGTAAAATAAAATAAAACTCATCACCGTGCATACCTGCTTCCAAAGCGTTTGACATTGATATCCCTACGCCTTGCGAAGCCTTCATTCTCCAGCGAATTCCCCAGGGAGTTATCGTCAAAGTGATTCTGAAAGATTTGGCCCTCGATTCTCCGACCTCAATGCAACAGGCCGTCAGCACCACCAGGAAGAATGTTGCGGCTGCGAAAGCTGGCATCCACAGCACCGTTCACAGATATCAGGCGATGAAGCCCTCAAGTTATCCGGCAGAAAAGCCGTAGAGACGACATATAGGTCGGTCGCCAATGCACGATAACTTGCACTGCTATTACTGAAGAGAGTTTTGGAAACTGGCGCGGGCTTTTGGCCACAAGGCGTATTCATTCTCGTCCTTTAAACGCTTATTTTTCAGTGGGCTTTCCGTCTGCCGCACCGAGCTAAGTCCAAATGTGTTCCTTTTACCCATCCGCTGGCTAGGTCAGCACAGCTGTTCGTTGACTTACTGTTTGGTCGCAAACAACCAAGGCCCTTGTCGACACGGGGCAACTTGCACTGTAATCCGGTCAGTGTTCTGCATTGGAGCGATAGGCCGAAATGGTTCCCACCGGCAGATAGCCCCCAACGGTACCCAACTGAAAGCAGTAGACTCTACGACAGTTAGTCTGGGCCATGGTAAAGTCCAAACGAATCATACCGTTTTGTTTCCTCAGATATGCCATGGGATGCCGTTTACGTCGCTAATTTGATTTGCGCTACGGGATCTTGTATGGTTTCCGAAGCGAGCGCGTAACGCTAAACGGGCACGCAATCGTCATCACCCTTGACCATGAAGCCAAGCCGGTGTGGTGCAACCTTACCAGCCCACCTATACCCATCGCTAAGCAACTTGAGGACCTCCTGCTGCCTGTCAAAGGAACTGTCATCCGAAGATTTTGACTCAATTGACAGCAGCATTAGGGGTCACTTGGTGGCATTCGGCTGGACCGGGTTGCCTCCAGGCCATACGAAAGCGATACGCCGCGGCATCGACGTGGTGTCCGCTGGCTCTAGCGCTCAAAGCCACGGCCCGTCCCGCTGCCAAACCGATAGGAACTGGAGAACATGTTGAAGGAGATTATCCGGCCATCAAACACTCCAACGATATGAGAGTCAAAATTAGAGCAGCACAGTTACAAACAGGAACCTCACAGTTACACACCCACACACACAGTTACATAATTACCTATCCACTACATAATCATACACTGGTACGTAAAACATAACAGATACTTGCACATTCTTGACCACGCATCGTTATGGCAAAATGATCATGCCTGTACGCTGCACCTAGCCGCTACCCCTGTACGCCCCACGTATTAGCTACCCACCCAAGCACGCACACCGCTGGGAGGAGGATCTCAAATCCCTATCTGCGCTGCTCGTTAATGATAATATGTTACGCAGCTATCACAGCTGCCTACTAACGCAACCTAAAAGTGGGGTCATAGCTAATCGCCAGTTCGACATTTTTGCGCATGCGGTGTAACGAACTGAATGACGGGGGAAGTGTGGAACCATAGTGCACATCATGCTGCTACTACATGGGGGAAATGATGTTTAACACGGCGCACAGGGCCCAGTCCCACTATTCACAGTTTTGTCTTAGCATTTCCGTCCCAATAAGCACAAAGATGACGGGAATGGAATGCGATATTTTTCACAGCAAGGTGCCCGTAGACAGACGTATATTAATGGACACATTAAATGGAAGGACATCAATATTGACAACAGAAGTCCATGTTCCGTTTCAAACGGTTACGCCTCTTCCATGCTGTCGCTTGGGCAGCCCAAGTCCACCAACTGGAAAACCTTATTTAAGAAATGTTAACGAGTAAGCTACCATTTCATACCTGCTGGCTCCTTGCAGAACCTTTGGCAGTGTCGCGCCATGTGTTGCCGCGAATCGATTTCAAGTATTTCCTGACATATTGGGTTATGTCATCCGGTGATACATTGCTTCCGGAGAATCGTTCTAATAGAGCAGCTAGGACAGCGATGAAAGGGCAAAGATGTTGCTTACCTTGCATTTCCGTGAATGACTTCGTTTTTCGGAATCCGTGTTTGTTGCTGGAATCGGAGTAATTGACGTCTGTCATCAATGGCCGCATTAGAAGAAGCTGCATCACGTGGCGTACAGCCTAGGACAAAGTGCCTCCATGCACACCTTCCAGATAAGTATGCTGCATGCATTCGTGAGGTATCAAGGAATACTACCAATTATTGCCTACGTCCTACACCCTGCATTAGTATATCGAACGAATGTAGTTCCTCCACCAAAGCAATTGGCAAATGAAGCTGCGTTTCCTGCTGCCCCGGTTGCCCGGCAATGGTCGCAGCCATCGATTTCATGCAATACTTCACCTACACCAGGGTCTCCATAATTTTCTGAACATTACCTGCAAATGTATACCCTGTTTTAGCAATGTAGGAAGTTACCATCCATGGACTTCAGTTGGTCCATATAGCCTGCAGGAAAATGGTAAAACCTAAAGTACATGCTTACGGTGAATGCCATTCCAATCGCTTAAATAAATAAATAAATAAATAAACGTTTTATTCCTCAGCAGTGCGAGGCAAAGACCAATTGGGTTGTCTTATCAACATATGGGTTGTCTTATCAACATTTGGGTTGTCTTATCAACATGATGATGAAGGAGAGTCAGAGGTAGATTCTAGGACTAGGACACACAAGCTACAAAGTGTAAGCACCAACCTGAATCCGTTTTCCGAATCTGTTCGTTTGAATTTTCACCACAGTGAGATGCGGTATTGAACGCTGAATTTTAATATTAAGAAAATGTACCCCTTACCTGCATAAGCTTGTTTGTAGCCACCCATGTTGTATTGTTGGAAAGACGGCTGGCGAGGGTTTTTACCCAGCGAGCCGGCCAACTCAGTTAAAGAAAAGACAGTTGGATAGCCATAGTGAACGGCTGTGGGGACCATGCGCTTCCTGGGGTGCTCAAAGTCATCGTCGTCCGAACTCAAACGACGTGGTATACGGCTGTGATGTTATATATACTATTTATCATAGATGTGGCAACTCACATGAGTCTACGTGGGGCGTGCCAATGTCTACTGTTGAATCCGTGTCTTTGGGTAGGTTCGAAAGGTCAATGGAGTTGGCTATTGCAGCAGCCTTATCGAAATCCATTGAAGACTTATGACAGCACAGAACGTACTGGTTCGCCGAAGTATAGTCACGTGGGCGAAAGCACAAGTCTCGTCCGTCGGCCGGTGTGCCCTCACAGCGTTTAGGTATTCCGAAGAGGGGACGTTTGGTAGCAACGCCCGGCGTCCATCCCCAAGCATCCAAGAACTGCTTATGGTTGTAACCGAGGATCCGGCGAACGTATTCAGGGAAGGGACGCAGTAGGTTACCGAGGCCATAACGCTGAAATAGAGGGCTTATGCGTCCGTTTGCATAAACACTGCTTATTAAAAATGTAATGGCAACGAAAAGTTTAATTAATAAACTCTGTCTTTAAATAAACCCTCACTCCGCAACACCCATGCTGTCTGCTGTAAAGGTACGCGGTTGAACGCAGCGTCTTTGAAAATTTTTCAATATGTTTAAGATAATGACCATGTTATCTGCGTTGGTGCAGGTAAAGGCCATTCCTTGTTGTTCATAGGGTTTTACATTGTTTGTCCAGTGCTTGACTACGCAGATCTTTGCCATTAGGAGTGCATTCGGCGCCCTGTTTACCATTCCGCTGCACATTGACACATTCACGCTGTCAACAGCACTTTATATGCCTATCGCCCGAATACAGTTCCGATCTCGTACCCCGTTCTAATGTGGCTTCGTACCGCATCACCCACTCTTGCCCAACATAGTATCGTAATAAAACCACCGCACGAGGAGGTACTATGGCTCATTAGGTAAATTGAATACATGTGACCCTGATGGATGCCCCGCGATCACATTGCATAAATAGGTACTAAGGGAACTCGTGATACAGGATAAGTGCAACCCGTCGAGAACGAATCCCAAGTCAACAGGTAAATAAGAGGAGATTAAAAAACTAGTCAAAGGAAATAAAAAATAATCATAGGCATTATAATAAATGGTCAGGAAATCAATGGAAAGGAACACAAGTAGAGTAAAGTAAAAAGAACATTCAGGGACCCTGAACGTGCACACTGCTTCAAGGATTGCCACCTGGAGTTCTAAAGGTATGCAACAGGGAAACAATAGCTAAGAAGTCTTTAGCAGAGAAACACACATTTGCAAAGTATATCGCTCACTCGGAATGATTACAGAACTTCGCTGATGCCTGAGGCTCCAAACATGTTGCAAACGGAAGAAGGTATCCGGAGATGGTACAACGCATGCACGCCTGTGAAAGGTCTCACATCCTGCGCCAACATGGTAAAACCGGACAATACAATACGGGTAATCAGATACAATGATCACGTTATCAAGTGCGCTGCATGCGTACGTTGTACCATCCAGAATCAACACTTCACGATGTGTCAATCCACGATGTTGTAAGCGAGTAACCTGCGATTCAGGTCGGTGCGATAAAGTGGAGACGCCCGCATAGTTCAAGCACCGTCAACCAAGCTGCGCCGCGGGATTTCATACGTTTCGCACTAATCGCTTCAGGACGGCTATATAAGACTCGAAGGGAAATGAGGAGAAATCATCAAGCGTTCCAAGCACAACCACATCCACGTGACTATACTTCGGCGAACCAGTACGTTCTGTGCTGTCATAAGTCTTCAATGGATTTCGATAAGGCTGCTGCAATAGCCAACTCCATTGACCTTTCGAACCTACCCAAAGACACGGATTCAACAGTAGACATTGGCACGCCCCACGTAGACTCATGTGAGTTGCCACATCTATGATAAATAGTATATATAACATCACAGCCGTATACCACGTCGTTTGAGTTCGGACGACGATGACTTTGAGCACCCCAGGAAGCGCATGGTCCCCACAGCCGTTCACTATGGCTATCCAACTGTCTTTTCTTTAACTGAGTTGGCCGGCTCGCTGGGTAAAAACCCTCGCCAGCCGTCTTCCCAACAATGCAACATGGGTGGCTACAAACAAGCTTATGCAGGTAAGGGGTACATTTTCTTAATATTAAAATTCAGCGTTCAATACCGCATCTCACTGTGGTGAAAATTCAAACGAACAGATTCGGAAAACGGATTCAGGTTGGTGCTTACACTTTGTAGCTTGTGTGTCCTAGTCCTAGAATCTACCTCTGACTCTCCTTCATCATCATGTTGATAAGACAACCCAAATGTTGATAAGACAACCCATATGTTGATAAGACAACCCAATTGGTCTTTGCCTCGCACTGCTGAGGAATAAAACGTTTATTTATTTATTTATTTATTTAAGCGATTGGAATGGCATTCACCGTAAGCATGTACTTTAGGTTTTACCATTTTCCTGCAGGCGATATGGACCAACTGAAGTCCATGGATGGTAACTTCCTACATTTCTAAAACAGGGTATACATTTGCAGGTAATGTTCAGAAAATTATGGAGACCCTGGTGTAGGTGAAGTATTGCATGAGATCGATGGCTGCGACCATTGCCGGGCAACCGGGGCAGCAGGAAACGCAGCTTCATTTGCCAATTGCTTTGGTGGAGGAACTACATTCGTTCGATATACTAATGCAGGGTGTAGGACGTAGGCAATAATTGGTAGTATTCCTTGATACCTCACAAATGCATGCAGCATACTTATCTGGAAGGTGTGCATGGAGGCACTTTGTCCTAGGCTGTACGCCACGTGATGCAGCTTCTTCTAATGCGGCCATTGATGACAGACGTCAATTACTCCGATTCCAGCAACAAACACGGATTCCGAAAAACGAAGTCATTCACGGAAATGCAAGGTAAGCAACATCTTTGCCCTTTCATCGCTGTCCTAGCTGCTCTATTAGAACGATTCTCCGGAAGCAATGTATCACCGGATGACATAACCCAATATGTCAGGAAATACTTGAAATCGATTCGCGGCAACGCATGGCGCGACACTGCCAAAGGTTCTGCAAGGAGCCAGCAGGTATGGAATGGTAGCTAACTCGTTAACATTTCTTAAATAAGGTTTTCCAGTTGGTGGACTTGGGCTGCCCAAGCGACAGCATGGAAGAGGCGTAACCGTTTGAAACGGAACATGGACTTCTGTTGTCAATATTGATGTCCTTCCATTTAAGGTGTCCATTAATATACGTCTGTCTACGGGCACCTTGCTGTGAAAAAATCGCATTCCATTCCCGCTATCTTTGTGCTTATTGGGACGGAAATGCTAAGGCAAAACTGTGAATAGTGGGACTGGGCCCTGTGCGCCGTGTTAAACATCATTTCCCCCATGTAGTAGCAGCATGATGTGCACTATGGTTCCACACTTCCCCCGTCATTCAGTTCGTTACACCGCATGCGCAAAAATGTCGAACTGGCGATTAGCTATGACCCCCACTTTTAGGTTGCGTTAGTAAGCAGCTGTGATAGCTGCGTAACATATTATCATTAACGGGCAGCGCAGATAGGGATTTGAGATCCTCCTCCCAGCGGTGTGCGTGCTTGGGTGGGTAGCTAATACGTGGGGCGTACAGGGGTAGCGCCTAGGTGCGGCGTACAGGGGTACCACCTGGGTGCGTGTATTGCCAATTGTCCACGCCTCCCAAAATCAACCGTCAAGGACCATTCATGCTCCACTGTTTAACCTACGTTTCTGGTTGTCCACAGTGCAAATTCCTTCACGGTGTACTTAATGCCACCTGCAGTGGAAGGACGAATTTCGCCTTCAAGATGGTCGCCAAAGTCCTTAGCCATGCATTCAGGTTTCTAATAGACTGTTAAGAACTTTACCGCCCATTTCCGCCTTCAGAGTCCTTTTTGTGCTTGCAGGGTTTCGTCCTCCTCGCAAAAACATCGGCGGCTGGCTATAAATGTGGTGAACAAACTTGTGGCGTTGAGGTCAAAGAGGGAATTCAGTGTGACAGAAGTTTGTTTTGGTACTATCAAAATTGCTCTAGATTATATCAGGATTCTATTGATCTTTATGATTCGTGACCAGAGCTTGCTAAGTGAGAAATAGCGTGCAAATGTCGACGCATTGCAGTCTTCATTGGAATGTAACTTGTGAAATGCTGAACTTGCTATGAGTAGGCAACAAAACCTTGTAATCTACCATAGGGTGGGGCCAGTCATACGGGAAGCTAACACTGCACGGGACCTAGATAGAAGGCAAGTGCACGATATCATTCGCATTGTTGGCATATCGTTATACGTCGGTGGCAAAAGAGTACATCGTGTTGCCAGCTGGAGAGAAACAGGTCCGCTTTGTCAACTAGGTTATGCAAGACCTATCCTGGTTGAGTTTAGGTACCCTGTACACCGGGACATACTACTTAACAGGGCCGGGATGGTTGCAAGTCAGACAAATGGTCGGTAGCAAATAGCACCGGACACACTAACTTCGAAGGCTAAAGCCCTTTGGATGAGCTGGTTAGTAGATACTAATATCAGGTTGGCTAAAAAATCTGCGACCTCGCACGCTGAAATTTGCGATAGTGAGCCTCACGTTACGCAGACACCTAAGCAAACCGCTAGCCAGTGCTCTTCTGTGGCAAGTGCAGTCAGCTGGTCTGGACAGCACCCGCACAAGACACCAGTGAAATAACCCGTGGCCTGCATTTGCTTGTGGAGGAAATTGCTCTTGATGGAAAAGTGGATCACACCTCTATGCCGGAAGAGGGTAGGGATGATGTGGCAATGGCAATTCAGGCGGTGCGTTCAAAATAATCGTAGCCTGACGCTCGATAGCAGTGGCACCAAAGTCCAGGATTGGTATGGCCAATTAACAAAATGGTTGGAAACATGAAAAGCTTGCCACGCCTGAACTGGACAGTACAGAAAACGCGAAGTGCAGTGCTGTTAGGCCTACTCAGTTAAAAAGGAGGAAACCGGTCGGGTGTTTATCCAGCAAGCCTGGGCGGGTGAAGCCAACAAAGGGATTATCCCATAATAATTTAAAGCAGTCCATCGTAGATTTATCAACTCAACCGACGGAACTGAATGGTACAAAACACGGGTTAACCACTCGGGCTTAGAGCCCGTGTGGGAATAACCGCATTCGGAGTGGATAACTGTGTGGTACACTAATTCCTGTAGCGTGCGTAACAAATGGGGAATGTTAGTGACGCACTTTGAGCATGTTCATGTGGCCGCTGTGTCGGAGTCCTGACTTTCTCCAGACGAACTTATTAGTGATCTGCTTATTGATTTCGCGTGCTACAGAGCGGATAAGCCGGGTATAAGACCAGTGGAGGAGAACGCTTGCCTACAAATTGCCAGTATAAAAACTGGGAAGCTCCATTTACCATGAGTTCTGCCAAAGTTCAGGTGGTATCCTGCTATCTAAGAGCATGGTGTAGATTGGAGATTGTAGTATGTGTTTATCGTAGCCCATCCTCCACTTGAGAAAAAGAAAAGGAGCTTGATGCGTTAATAAGACAGACGGCAATGGCTGTACCTAATTTTCTGATCGTCGGTGACTTAAACCTTCCCCATGCTGATTGGCAGCTTGCTGAAAACAGGGCAGGTACGCTGGAGAAGGACTTAGTGGATTGGATGAATGAAAATGCTTTCGAGAAATACCTCAATATTTCGACCAGAAGTCGTACTGAGAGTACGCCTTCAACGCATGATGTGGTGATCGCCAGAAATCGTCCATTGATTTAGCTACGCGCGGAGCCACCCATGGGTAAGCGTGATTATCGCGTTTTGCCCTTTTCCCTGGACACACCGAGGCTTGCAGAGAACCGTTGAATGGGAAGGATTTAAATCTTATTGACTTTACGAAGCCGTGGGTTCGAGCTCTTCAAATCAACTGCATCCCTGGATAGGACAAGTCCACTTTGGAACAGAGGTGGTTTCTACTCAAAAGTGGGATCGTGCCGTTACTGAACGAATTTGCTCCTCTACTCCCAAGGAGACAACTTGGGAACCCCGATGGTGGAGGAGAAGGATTGACAGAGCGATAAAGTGGCGCAATGCTGAGGGGAAAAAGTATCAATAACCTCTGGGCCTCCGACGTTTGTCGCCATATAAAAGGTGTCGGAACATGGCTACTAAGTTACATTGGAAGGGGAAGTATTCCTATGAGCTTAGGTTGGTCAAATTTGCGAAAACAACCACGTGTTATTACAGTTGGGTCCAACCAAAGGCTTCTCTAAGAGAGGTGGTCGGCTGTCTCGCTATGGAGGACGGCAGCCAGGCTGTAGACGACGTCGATAATTAGAGGCGCAATTACATGTCTACCAAGATCTGCATCGGAAAGATAATGGGTCAGTTTTGCCATCACAGCCGCACTGTGCAAGTAGCTGTACAGTGCGGGAAATTGTGCTCAATGTGCCAGAGGTCTTCACAGTGTTGGCCCGTTGGAACCCTTTTAACTCAACTGGTCCTGACAGTGTACATCCCTCCATAGTTAGGCAGCTGGCAGGTCTCCTTCATTGTGCTGTCACGGTTATTCAACTCGTCTCTTCAGGAAGGCAAGCTGAAACGTGATTGGAAGGAGGCGACCATTGTTGCCATCCACGAGGGTTTTTTTAACTCGGTGCCTCTTAAACATACACTTGTCAGTTTGACCATCGTCATGCTGAAGTACTTGGAAAAGCTGATAGGAAATAGGATCTGTGGGCACTTGACTTAACACAATCTAAGTAGAGCAAAACCGCTTGGCTTTCTTAACAATAAGTCGAGTCTTACTAATTTATTGTGCATTTTAAATGAGATTGCCCGCTGTCCTGATAGTGGGATGTCGGTATAGGTGTGCTATTTGGACCTCAGTACAGTCTTTGAACCAGTGAAGCATTGATTTTTTATTAAGAAGCTGACAACGTTTCGATTGCATCCTCCACTTTTACTGTGGCTCTGGATTATTACGTGGGACATTCAGAGTCAGGGTTGGGGAAGTGAGTTCAAGTGTGGGTCATGCCTACAGCAGTGTCCCCAAAGGTTCGGTACCGGGTCCATTGTTGTTTCTTACGTTTGTAAATGACCTGGCCCCTCTTCTTCAGGATTCCTGCTATATCTTCGCAAATGGCTTAAAGCTAGTCAGTAGGGGAAACCGAGAGACATTGGCTAAGGACACAATCCCTGTAGTGAATTGGTCGAGCCAATGGGATCTATCTCTGAATGACAATCAGTGTCAACTATTGACCAATAGTGGTAGCGCAACTGCAGTTCAGTCTCCTGCGGGAACTCTATCCTTGCGGAGTACTGATGAAGCCCGCGATCTAGGTGTCATCATGGTGAACAAGTTTAAGCCTTCCGCACAGTGTCGCTTTGCTGACGATAAAACCCTACAATAGTTATTTCGTCTTAGGAGGGCGTTGCGCAACACCAAATCAGAAGTATTCTTGCCGTTACATAAAGCGGTGGTTTGACCACATCTGGAGTATTGTGTTTAGGCCTTGGCACCGTACCTCCGTAGTGACGCCAGGTGTATAGAAAAGATTCAGCAAGTTGCGAGCAGGATGCTGGATAGTCAAGGAGGGAAGTCGTACGAAGATAGCCTAAGTAGCTTGTGATTATCTTCCCCGGAACGGCGTAGGTTAAGGGGGATTTGATCGAGACGTTTAAGGTCGTTAAGGGAAGTAGTGGTATTAGGCTCACCCATGTTTTTAAGTTAGCTATGTCAGACCACCTGCGCGGGTATCGCCTGAAACTCAAACAACATACAGCTAGTTTGAACCTCAGGGCAAAATTTTTATGTACCGAGTAGCTAACATCTGGAATAAACTTTTTTTCCGATTTTGTGGAATGTGAGTCTGTTGGAGCCTTCATAAGTGGCTAAGATGTTTGGTGGTCTGTTTTTTCCATAGATATTGTAATTGCATTGGAATACGTAGGGAAATTTTGATGCCGACACATAAAAGTGAAAAGATTGCTCTTGCTTCATTCCTTTACAGACGCAAGAAGTCAATCCAATATTAATGTGGGGCCGCTTCACTTACCGTCAAAAGGAAGTGGACGCTCGTTAGGCGAAGACTTCTATCGTCCGTTCTACCTGCCCTGACCTGAGCTGCTGTCGCTAGAAGCGGGAAACTGATTAATCACGGAGACGCATTTAAATACTTTCGTACATGATTTATAATTCACTCCTTAGCATACAAACAACGACTTTCACATACTAATAATCATTCTCATGCATCCAAAAACCCAAAATTCTCCTTCATTGTACTGTGAGTACTACGCAGTAACTCGTTTTTCGGGCGTGCCATACTGATCGAGCTTATGGCTGAGATAACGTGGAAAACAGCGATTGAATAGACACTTGAAACGAAATATGACCATTGTCAAGTTTCCTCTCATTTAAAATACCTTGGATCGATTAAAGTGGTACTGGCCAAAGCGTGTTTGGCGCTTATTGGTAATTTGAAGAGGAATGCCGCCGTATCCTCCAGCGAACCTCACGTTTGAAAGGAGAAACGTTCTATGTTTTGAGAGACCTCTCCCCAGAAGATCGAGTAAAAATGAAGCAGGCCGTTGATGAACTACGAATCCGACGAGCAGCTGGTGAGAGCGACCTTCAAATTGTGGATTTTCGAGTAGTAAAAAGAATCCCGAGGACTCAATGGAGACCAATTTTCGTTCTCCCGGTGCACTGAGAATCAGGAATGAAGTGTGTGCAATATCTACGAACGTGCGTAATTTGGGAAACAAATTGGATGAGATACTGCTCATGACATCGGAGCAAGAACCCGATCTGATGGCTTTTACGGAGATTTGGCTATCCTCGGATATTTCGGACTCGGAAGTATTTATTCCAGGGTATCGACTATCCCGTGCGGATCGTCTAGGAGGGAGATCCGGGGGCGGTGTTGCACTTTAATGGAAGTCAGACCTTAAAGTTCACACAGTAGAGGCCATGTGTGATCTAAATGGAGGATCGGAAATTCTTTGGAGTAGGGTTCACGATGGGTTCCGACCGCTCATAGTCGGCGTTATCTACAGATCCCCTTGGTGTCAGGATCCCACCTGATCGACTCTATGAGGATACACGGGGGAGGCAAAGATTGTTTGATTGCGGGTGACTTTATGCTCCGGCCTAGACTGGGATGCACTTCATTGTAATTTATCTCCAGATTCTTTTGCTACACGTTTATTAGAAATATTCCTCGAATGTAATCTGACGCAACACGTTTTATCCGCTACCCGTTTTTTCCAGGCCATGTGCCACATCCTTGACCTTGTGCTCACACCTAGCTCATCAGATGTTTCCGCTCTAGCCATTCTTCAGCCTCTTGTAAAAGGTGATCACTGTGTAGTCTCCTTTTTGTGGACACGACAGTTAGCTATCAATGTCCAAGGAGCGCATTGCCGAAACTTCTTGCGAGCTGACCCCCTCTGCTTAAAATTGGCTGCCAGCCTCATGGACTGGAACATCCCTCATCAGTTGGTTCTCGATGCTGCTTGGGACCTTTTGTGCTCCAAAATGATGTTTACCATTGATCGGGTTGTTCCAAGGGTCACAAAACAATTTTTCTCCAAAGTACCCCCATGGATAGATCGGGAAATCAAATCGCTTATGATGAGAAGGCGGAAACTTTGGGGCCGGTTCAAGTTCATTCAGACGGCACAAGATTACGCGCATTACAAAGAGGCTAGAAATTTATATACCCCGAGAAAGCGCGAGAAGCGAGAATTATATGAGCAGCATCTGGCCGAGCAATCTGTGGTTAATCCAAAAAAGCTTTTCGCACACTTAAAAAGAAGCACCAAAGCTGGCAACGGTATATTCGCACTGTATTCAAGCAAAGAAGACACCGTGCTTCATGATGACATGGCAAAAGCTTGTCTTCTAGCTTCACAATATTCTTCTGTGTATGCGACGGAGGCGCCATTAGTTCTTGAGGACACTCCCTGTCACCCCTCTCCATTAGAGCATGTTGAAATACCACTGAGAGTATTGGAACTGCTTCTTGACTTGAACTCGAATTCTTCACCGGGTCTCGATGGCTTACATCCCTTGTTCCTCAAAGAGGTGGCGAAGTTCATTGCTGCACCAATTTGTCAAGTATTTCGTAGCTCATTTGAAGCACGTCGTCTCCCAACTAAATGGAAAGCAAATGTTGTGAAACCCATTTACAAAGGTGGGAATCGCCAAGATCCAGTGAACTACCGACCGATTTGCCTGTCATCAATCCTCTGTAAAACCATGGAAAGGATTTTGAAACAGGCCTTGCATCTTCACCTTGAGAAATTGGACTTCATCTGCTCAGCACGGATTTCGGAGGGCACGCTCTTACATTACCAATCTGCTGGTTGCCGAGGAAATTGGGCGCAGTCAGTGGATGCTGGTCATCTCCTTGATGTAGTTTTTGTGGATTTTAGCAAGGCGTTTGATAGGGTTCCACACAATCGAATTCTTATCAAACTTCGGCAGATTGGCATCGCTAGTAAATTGCTCGCCTGGATCGCGGATTTCCTAGCTAACCGTAGTATGAACGTGAGGGTTAATGAAGTTGACTCTAGGCCTGTTCTTATGACCAGTGGGGTTCCACAAGGCTCCGTACTTGGTCCCGAACTATTCAAAATCTTTATCAACGATCTCCCAGAGATACTCCAAATCGACTGCTTGATCTATGCTGATGATCTTTAGTCGGAAGTATCCAGGCTTGAAGATGCTGACAGGTTTCAGCTGACGCCTGATCTGCTGCACGATTGGTCGGTCAAGTGGCAAATGCCTATGAATCGCGATAAGTGCTGTGTTCTCCCGATCGGTGATCAGGAACCTTTCGGTGCTTACCACATCGGTGGATTTCTGTTGAAGAATGTGGTTGGTGAAAAGGATTTGGGTGTACTTATTTCTGCAAACATAAGAACAACCCAGGACACGTTGCGGAAGATAGCATCTGCCACCAGGATGCTCTGTGCCATACGAAGGTCGTTCTACAAATTGACTCTGCAGAACTTCAGGCTCCTGTTTTTCTCCCACGTTCGTCCAATACTGGAATACAGCCTACCTGCCATACACCCACTCACGAAATTTGCATATGAGTCGATTGAGAAGGTTCAGAGGGGCGGATCCAAGTATGTGTCTATGCTATGTGTCTTACCTTATCCTCTTCGTCTCCATTGTATGAACTTATTTACACTGGACTACCGCCGTCGCCGTGGTGATCTGATTTATACTAGACGCATTTTAAGGGGCGATTTGGGGAAGGAGTTGCTGCAGTTCTTCCAGTTCAACACAGGTTGTTCGACACGGGGCCACAGCTTGAAACTTTTTAAACCTCGGTGGAACCATATCCGGTTCGATATCGCGTTACCCATCGCAATGAGGCTGGACTTTACCGTGGTGCGATGGTTTGTGTGCCTCAGTGATCCGTTGAGCTATGCTGGGTGGTGCTTTTGCACCTTCAAAGCCACTCATACCAGATTGGTCAATGGTTAGAGGCCAGACAAACTCAGCTTCCTAGTCCTCCAGGTTGGGGGTTGGTATGAGGGTGGCACCTTATTCCTTAAAACGGACTCCTTGTAGCCCAATGCCAAACCCGCTGCCTTGCGGTTAGGTTTTTGAACCAAAGGCTTTGGTTGAGAACCCTAATCGTTCTGTCTAGGCCTGGGAAACCTGGCAGTATCCTGCCCACGCAATGCAATGAACCTTTTTTCAAACAATTTCTTGATGCTCTGGCCACCGCGGAGGATAATCAACGGTGCCCTATCTGCTGCATCGAGCAGGGTGGATAGGGGTTTGGATGCTACTGCTCAAGCCTTCCCGTCTTTTTATTCCCCTTCTCGCGCCTTTTCACCCTTATCGTCCCGTTCCAACTTTACTTATATCCCCCCTGTTTTCAACCCCGCAATTCTCGGCCCTCCCCCACCTTGCTTCAATAATCGCTTGTCTTTTAGTTTCAACTCACGTGCGAACGCAGAGCGTCATTCCTGCCCTGTCAACAGAACCATGTCCAACCAAACGGCCAAGCCCAGTTCATCACCTTCCATTTGGAGCCCTCGATCTTCCTTCAGATTGGCATGCCTCAATGTTCGCACATTGCTTCAGATCGGTCAACAGGCAGCACTTTCCTGAACATTAGAGACCCTCTTGATCGGTATCTGCTGCTTATCGGAGACCCGCCTGCAAGACTCGAGCTCTGTACTCACTCTGCGATCCCCTTCAGGTGACGCAAGCAGTGTTTTCTCATTGCGCCTATCCGGTGACGATGCAGCTTCGAGCACCGGCCAAGCCGGTGTTGGTATTGCCCTGAGTCCCCGGGCTGAAGCTGCTCTGGTTGATTGGATTCCAATCAGTAGCCGGATGTGTGCGGTCCGATTGGCTGGCTCGTTCAAAACTTTGAAGTCGCGTGGGACTAACAGGTGTCTATTCGTTATCGCTGCCTATGCACCGACAAACTGTAGAGATGACTCGGTAAAAGACGACTTCTATCGTCAACTGAACGAGCTCCTTAGCCACAGAAGAAACTCGGACACTGTAGTGCTGGCTGGGGATCTGAACGCTCAAGTTGGAAAATTATCCACAGATGAGCTGCATCTGGGCGGCCAACATGGTATAGGCTCCCGTAATGATAACGGTGAGCGGTTACTTTATTTGTGTGAGGATGCTCGCTTATTTCTTGCGGGCACTAATTTCAGACACAGCTCCCTCCGCAGGTTGACTTGGCGCCCACCAGCCTCGAACCAGCTATGGACGCAAATCGACCACATTGCGATAAGTTACCGATGGAGAGGCTGCGTCCAGAACTGTCCCTCGATTTAGAGCACAGGTGTGGACACCGAGCATGCACTTGTGTGTGCTGACCTGCGGATGCGCTTTGGCGGCGGCCCACGACGATTTTGTGAGCGCATTGACACCGGCCAACTGGCGAAGCCAGCTGTTCTGAATGCGTATCAAAGTACGCTGTCATGCGAGTTGGATAAACGCTTACTGGGTGCAATTGAAGCTCACTGGTCTCATATTCACCAGACCTTACTAGCAGCAGGAAAATCCTCATGTGGTATGTCTGATCGCCAACATGGACATTGGGTCTCTTCAGTCTCTGAAACTTATAGATACTCGCCGGCATATTCCGGCTGGAAGCGAACACAATGAAACTCGCAAAGTGCTCCGGGCAAAACTTCGTACTAGCCTAAAAAGAGACCGCGAATCCTGGTGGTCTCATCGTGCATCAGAGATGGAAATGGCCGCTGCCCTTGGTAACCATCGTAAGTTATTCCCTTTTGTTACGGGAAACGGGCGGCACGAGACCTGGTGTTAGTGAAACTATAGGTGACAAGAGTGGACAGTCTATCCACAACTTATCAAAACTCTTAGAGTGTTGGGCTGAGCACTTTGAAAGGCAATTTAATCGGCTAGAATTGTTCGCTTCTTCGCCGGCCAGTGATCGCCCCGCTCCCTGGACTGTCCCTTTGGATCCACCCTCTCGCTCAGAAGTCGAACGTGAGATCGAACTGTTGAAGTTAAACAAATCCGCGGGACCTGATGACCTTCCTTCGGCCCTCTTCAAATTCGGAGGACCTGCTCTTTTGGATGATTTACATGAGTTACTAGTGAAACTGTGGGAGCAGGAAACTGTCCCAACCGATTGGAGCCGCTCCGTCATAGTCTCAATTTTCAAGGGTGGCTCACGATCGGAATGCGGCAGCCATAGAGGAATCAGTCTGATCTCTATTGCCTCCAAATTGTTTGTCTCTGTCATCCTTCACCGACTGACTGGCACTCGTGAAAGCCAGATTCCTGAAGAGCAAGCTGGATTTCGTCGAGTTCGTGGCTGCATTGACCACATCTTCACCTTGCGTCAGTTGTTGGAGCACCGTCACACATACTGGCGGCCCACCGTAGTCGTGTTCCTCGATATCAAAGGTGCATTCGACATGCACTTTGGGACTGTCTACTCAGGAAAGGTGTACCTGAGAAATATGTGAATATTATCCGAGCATTATGTGCGCGTAGCTCGGGCAGAGTGAGGGCTTACGGCAAGTTGTCGTCGCCCTTTAATATCTCCAGCGGCGTGAGACAAGGATGCCGGCTGTCACCTTTCCTCTTCAAGTTCGCTGTTGACGAAGTCATGGAAATCGCGTTTACTGGGCACGACTTAGAAGTTGTGGATCTGCTCCCAGGTGAACGACTTCTTGACTTAGAGTATGCTGATGATATTGCCCTAATCTGTGACAGCTCCCAGACGTGCCAAGCGGCACTGGACAGATTAGCACTGGCTGTCCAGTCACTTCGGGCTTTCCTTCGCACCCTCGAAGTGCAAAGCGTTCCTCCAAGATTGGTCTGGACCGCCTCCTACGCTGACCCTTGGTGGGGATCAGCTAGAAGTCGTTCATAAATTCAACTACCTGGGAAGTTGTATCAGCGCATGTGGGATTGCAGATGAGATCACGAATCGTATAGCAAAAGCTCGGGGCGCTTTTGCTAACCTTCGCCACTTATGGCGGCGGCGCGACATCACTCTCGCCCTGAAGGGTAGAGTGTACAATGCAGCAGTACGACCCTACTGTACGGTTGTGAAACCTTGCCGCTTAAAGCAGCGGACCTGAAGAGGCTAGTTACGTTCGACTACCGGTGCCTTTGTAATTTAGCTCACATCTGGTGGGAACACCGCGTGAGCAACGAGCGTGTTCGACGCCTTGTTTATGGCACAGGAAAAGGAACTGAACCGCTCAGCACCGTTATTTCACGCATCAGACTCCGATGGCTCGGCCACGTGTTACGCATGCGAGCCCACCGACTCCCTCGACGTGTGTTGTTTGGGCGCCGGGGGTGTGGATGGAAGAAGAGGAGGGGTGGCCAAGCGATGACTTGGTCGAGAGAAATGAAGGCCCTCACTTCTGAGCTGGCCTCGGTTGGAGCGTCTCGGCTCCCTGGTTGGGGTCCGAAAGACGATGAACACGTTTGGTTGGACACACTTGCTGATATGGCTAGGGGCCTACCTCAGTGGCGTTCGTGCTGTGAGTTTCGTTGTCCCACTCCATCCCTCTTAGCCTCCCTCTCCAACCACGATCTCATTATTTAACCTTATATAATTTTGCATAGTAATTTTTTTGGTGCACAGCAGCCGGCTGGTAGCTTACCGGAACGATGCCCATCCATTACCGGTAGCTCAGCCAGCTTGCACCAGTTGCTTTTTTTCACCTTTTTTCCATGTATTGCAGCACAGTAGCTGAGGTGTTCCCCACCTCCAGCTAACGTGTAGTATGATAATGATGATATCCACACGGGTTGTGAATGAGTGGAACAATCTTTCTGAATGTGTGGTAAGTGCCCAGACAGAGGAATGTTTTAAAGAACGACTGGACAAGTACATGCTGAGCATGCCTAGATTCCGCTGTTTTTGCTGCAGCTGCAACAATCCCTCGGGGAACACAGTTTAGCATCGACAGGTCATCCAGCCAATGAACGGGAGGTAATGGAGCTGACACGGGTCTTCCCTTCTGCTCTCTACAACTCTATGGACTGGACTTTCCGGTTGTTCCCGGTTTTAATCCCGTTTTGCTTTTTTGCGGTCGTTTTACTGTTGTGTACGTGTTATAATTCTTCTGTTTTCCACATGAACAGGGCTGTCTCGTTAAATACCGGAGCGGATGGACCTTTGGGGTCCTCGTTTGATGAGTCTAGTGCAGCTTGCGGACAGTTTAACTGTTCGGAGCCAGTAACAGATTTATCTGACGATATGCAGTGTGACGTCTGCTGCCGCTGGTACCACGGAAGATGTACCGGTCTACAAGATGACCAGTACGAAATGCTATCATCCAGCGTTCACTTGCTTTTCGGCTGTGCTGAATGCTGCGCTCAGAGATCGACACGCCCGGCTATCACCGGTGCTAAACTTTCAGCGCTGCTTTCAAGGTTGGCAGATGTTAAGAACGCGATAGCCAAACTCGCCTCTATTGCGTCGCTCGATGCTAAAATGAATTTGATTTGCAATCCCTGAATATTTCGATTGAAGACACTGCAATAGACGGCAACATTGCTGACGACACATCCGTTGGGGTCTGTCGCTCCGTCAAGAAGTCGCACATCCTACCGGACAATCCAGGTAGCATTGCTGATTCTCCTTATGAGCCGGTCAAAGTGAATAAAAATAGGGTGCGGAAATACCAGGAGCCCTCTGCTAAACCCAGGGAATTAGTGGCCACGGCATCGAGAAAGATGCCGTCTTGGACAGTCGTAAAGTCGTATGACGGTAGTGCACAGAACATTCCGAAGATGCTGACCGTCTCGGCTGCCACTAAACCAGCCCGTTTTGACGAAGTGTTGTTCACTGCTCAATACGATACAAGGTCAACTGCCCCTGCTCTAGTGAGACAAAAGAAGAAGCAGACTAGATCTGCCCGTACAACTTCGAAGGGGCTTGCAGACCCAGGAACTACTAAGACACCAGCAATAGTGCGGAAAACCCTTCGCTACCGTTGCTTCGACGTCGTTTGCGGAGACTGGGATAGTCCAACCGCCAGTGGTGAAAACAGCTGGTATAGGTGTCGAATCCAAGGCACGTGGGGTAAACACTCCCCGTCGTGCCGACTCTTTCACGGATACTAGCGTTATATTCCCTAATGTTACTGAATCTGCGGCTGATCTCCCAAGGGAATGCATCTTGAATGATATCAAGTGGCTGAAACTGTGTCAATCACCTGCTTCCACCTGGCCTCCCTGGTGTACTGTCAGGAAACTGACCAGATTGGGGAACGTCCCTATTGCTACGCCAAACCCATGACCCCGACTACTTCGCATGGTCCTTTCTGCCCCGGAGGAACGCATATCATTACTGCGGCTTGCATTCAAACTTAAGACTAGTGGTGTCAACTTTCAGCCGGACCTTCCACTGGCAGATAGATTGAAATTAAGGGACGCTGACAAATACCTCAAAACTAGACGGGCGGCTGGCGAGCAAGACCTCCGTCTGGTGGGTTTTCAGGTGGTCAGCCGGAAGTTATTTTCCACCCTATCAGAACCCATTCTGATGGCGCACGACCCAGGGATGGTCGTGCCGACTTCCTTGAGGCAGTACTTAGCAGCATGCGTAGGCTAAGGAACAAGGTGCACGAGTTGGATCTACTTGTAGACAAATCTCGTCCCGACTTACTTGCTTTCACTGAAACCTAGTTGTCTCCGGATATCACGGACGGTGTGGTATGTTTACCTGGCTACGCGCTTCTTAAAACTGATTGCTCCGTTGGTCGCCAAGGCGGAGGCGTGTTGTACTGTATGTGAGCTGTAACAGATGTGTTGAGGACCTGCACATTTTACTCGTCTGATCAGACTATTTCAGCCCTATCGGCTGTTTTGTGCACGTCCTCTACCCAGTTTACAGTTGTAGTGATATACAGGAGTCCTGGAGGTCTTTCCAGATGGATAATTGACTTTATTCGCACTCAGTTTGCGAATAGGTGTTTAGTTCTAGGGGATTTCAACCTCCCGGAAATCTATTGGGCCAATTTTTTTGCGATTCGGCATCGGGAACATTCGGTACAGACTTTCTTGAGCTGACTCCAAGTGCTTTTGCACGAGTTCGTGGATGTAGTGGAGTGAAAACTAGTCTTACACTACCGCACCAGAAGGAAAGGATTAGTGTCAGATAAAAGTATCAACACGCTGACCTTCAGTAGTGACGGTTGGACTAACCACTTATATTGCACACTCCCTGATACGATATTCCAGTGTTGGTTCCACGTAGCTCAGGCTTTCCAAGCACACCAACAAAGCAATCGCAACACGCCGCCGCAGGAAAGCAGAACGCGCCGTTCGAGGTCGGGAATTGTGTATATGTAAAAAACGATCAATTAAAACAACTGTACAAGGCGCATAGAAAAAGGAAATGAGAAAAGCGCAAAAAATGAAAAAGCTATGAACACTACAGGACTCCCCCCTAGAGCGTGAGTGGGCAAGCGAATGCTCGAAATGTACGCCTCCCTGGTTGTAAAACGCTAGTTTAGAAGGAAGAACCACCGTACGACCAAAACGTGTGCGTTTGTGTGTGTGAGTGGTTGCAGGGGGGGCTGCAGGGGGTTGCGAAGAAGGGACACTGGGATCACACATAAGCTGTGTAGGAGAAGTGCTCGATGATGGATCAGCATCGGGAACAGATGCGTCTGAATGTTGCTGAGAAGGAAGAGGTTCGATGTAGGCAGGTTTCAAACAATCGATGCTTACAGAGTCTTTGCAGCCATTTCGGTCCAACACAAAATACTGGTCCTTGCGGTCGATAACCTTGTAAGGACCCTCGTAGGGTGGCGTCAGAGGTTTGCCAACAGTATCGATGCGCACAAGAACGTAGTGACAATCGCGAAGATCCGGGTGGACCTGTGGGTTACGAGACGTGTGTCGTAGAGGTGTTGGGCGTACCGAACTGAAGTGACTCCTCAGGCGTGTGACATAGGATGTAGGATCCATTTCACCAGTGACCCTTGAATCCAACACCATCTCTCCAGGAAGTCTAAGTGGCGTGCCAAAAACTAACTCAGCAGGGCAACAGCCTATGTCTTCCTTGACCGTGTTACGTATGCCAAGTAGTATTTTGGCAAACGCTCCGACCATTGCATGCTCGACTGAGAAGCGGTAATCGAAGCTTTCAGTTGGCGATGGAAGCGTTCGACCAAATCATTGGCAGCGGGATGGTAAGCGGTGGTGCGTATGTGAGAACAAACGAGCAAACGACTTAGGTCACGAAACAACGAAGAAGTGAACCGCGGACCTATATCTGTCATGATAGTAGCAGGTGTGCCAAAGAAGGAAATCCAGGATTCGATGAAGGTTCGCGCTACTGTTTCAGTGGAAACGTCCCGTAATGGCACTGCATGTGGCCAACGTGTACATCTATCAACACGTCAGCAAGTATTGAAAATCGTTGGAAGGGGGCAAAGGGCCAACGATATCCAAATGGACATGCCTGAAGCGAGCATCCGGTGATGAAAAGGTGCCAGGGACAGTGATTGTATGGCGATGGATCTTGCTGGTCTGACACGTAACACAGTGCTTTGCCCACTGTTGGATGTCAGAGCGCATATTGGGCCAAACAAAGCGATCTGTGATCAACTTAACAGTAGCTCGAATGCCTGGGTGCGAGAATCCATGTAAATGATCGAAAACGACACGGCGGTAACGTTGGGGGACCTAGAGTCGGGGCTTACCCGTAGTCGGAGTCGGAGTTAAGAAGCGGCAGAAGGGTAAGTCTGATCGAAGGGTTTGATTTCATTTGCATAAACTCAGAATCTCCCTCCTGATGAGCAGCGATTTCCTCTAGATCAAAGGTCAGGCGTGCAAGTTCGTGAATTCCAATGCGGGACATTGCGTCGGCTACCACGTTGTCAGTGGCGTCTATATGACGGATGTCCGTAGAGAACTGCGATATGTAATCAAGATGTCTGGTTTCACGAGGGGAGAAACGGTCTGAAGAACCCCGAAAGGCAAAAACAAGTGGCTTGTGATGGTAAATGAACGACCTTCAAGGAGGTGTCGAAAGTGTTTAATGGCGAGATAGATAGCCAAAAGTTCTCTTCCGAAGGTACTATTTCTAGTTTGTGCGGGTTGTAATTTACGGGAGAAAAAGGCAAGTGGTTCGGGATGACCATTGATGAGTTGCTGCAGGACGGCTCCAACTGCGGTTTGTGACGCATCGGTTTTAAGGATGGGAGGTATATTAACATCAGTCCGTAAATGGCTCAATGCTGTGACATTAGACAAAGCATGTTCAATCTTGTCGAAAGCGTCTATTGCTTCGTTCGTGGGTTTGAATTTTCGAGTCTTTCCTTTAAGCAAGTCGGTTAAAGGTTGAAGCAGTTTAGAGCAATCAGGTATAAAGCTGCCGTAATAATTCACCATACCGAGGAAACGGCGCAGGCTTTTGTAGGACTGTGGCATCGGGTACTCCGTGATGGCTTTTGTTTTCTCCGGGAGTGGACTGATTCCGCTGCGATCGATTCGATGACCGAGAAAATCAACACTGGACTGGCCAAAGACACATTTGTCCACGTTGATGGTAACGCCATAATGATCAAAACGCTCAAAGATTTGGCGAAGATGAAAGAGATGTTCTTCGTGGTTAGAGCTGGCCACGAGAATGTCATCGATATAAGCAAAAACGAAGTCAAGTCCGCGGAGAACCTGGTCAATGAATCGTTGAAATGTTTGTGCGGCGTTTCGTAGTTCAAAAGGCATACGGACAAATTCAAAAAGACCGAAGGGTGTGGTTATAGCTGTCTTGGGAATGTCATCAGGGGCGACAGGAATTTGGTAATATGCCCGGACCAAGTCAATCTTAGAGAAAATTGCTTTGCCGTCTAGGCCCATAGAAAGTCATGAATATGTGGTACCGGATACCTGTCAGGGACAGTGACATTATTAAGCTGACGGTAATCACCACAAGGTCGCCAATCTCCACGAGACTTTTTGGGGACCATGGGCTATTAGAAGGCCGGACGATACCAAGATGGAGCATGTGCTCAAACTCGGCTTTGGCGTTGGCGAGTTTATCGGGTGGTAGTCGGCGAGGTCGAGAAAGAAAAGAAAAGAAAGGTGTCAGCTTATACGCCGTAACGGCGCTTCGCTGCCGCGCGACCACCACCTGTCGCGCGCGGGCTGAGTATACCGCGAGGACGCCCACCCCTACGCGGAGTCGAACCGGTGACCTTATGGTTGCAAAGCAAACGTGCAGACCACTCGGCCACCGGCCGACCGGTGGTCCACGAGTAACGATGTGGTGCACAATCTCATGTTTAGGTGCGGGACAATTATTGGACGGCAGATACAATGCGGGGAACTGTTGGAGTAACTCGGTGAACACAGTGTTAGTAGGTAGAGTCATGCGAAGTCCGATCGAAGTAACTCTGCCCGGAGTGGTGAGGGAGGTGATACTATCACGAAGTTCCCTGTTACGTAAGTCGACAATAAGACCAAATTGGGTGAGGAAATCGACACCGATGATGGGGCGTTGTACATCTGCGATCAGGAAAACGAAAGAAAATGTTCGTCGAAGACCAAGATCAAGAGTAAGCAATTTCTGACCGTAGGTCTGGATTCTCGTGTTGTTAGCCGCCTGGAGAGTAGGTCCTGTGGGAATGAGGTAGCATTTTTCCATTCCACGAGGTAGAACGCTGACCTCGGCTCCAGTGTCAACCAAGAGTGAAAGGTTGGTTGTGGAATCACGGACAAAAAGCAGGCGACTAGAAGATCGGCCAGCCGAAATCGTCGCCATTACTGGCTGGCTGGGGCGTTTCCCTGTTGAGCCTTGGGGAAGGCTTTCGGATGCGAGCAATGAGGACGACAATTTTTAGCGGCATCACCAAAACGTCGATGATAATAGCAAATATGTTGTCCAGTGTTCCTAGCGTGTCTGTACCTGCTTCTCGAAGTAGATCTAAAATTTCGACTGCGTGGGCGACGTCCTCTCTTAACGGCGAGTTCGAGTATGGACAGTCGCTGACAAATGGACTCAACGGGATCTGATGACGAGGAAGTCTCAGGTGGGGTGACAACAGCGTGGCAAATTTGGCGTTGAAAGAAACACTCATGAACTTTGTCGGCCGTTTCTGCTAGTTTGTCAAGTGACAAATCGTCAACGGATACAGCGAGAATTGCCGTAGTGTTGGATGGAAGACATTTTAGCCACAATTGACGTAAGAAGCTGTCATCGACTTTAGAGGAACCTACGAGAGAGCGCATATAACGGAGAAGCTGTGAAGGTGAACGATCACCCAGTTCAACTCCGGAGAGAAGTTGATGAAGTCTGGTCTCATCAGAAGCTATAAAGCGTTTCAAAACAGCAGCCTTAAGCTTATTGTAGGGGGAATCGGTAGGAACAGCGTCGAGTAGGTCAACCACATCGGCGGCTATGTGCGTGGGAAGATGGGCAGCGACGTAGGAAAACATAGAAGATTGAGAAGTAATTCTACGACAACGGAAAAGAGCTTCTAACTGTAAAAACCAGACACTTGCATTATTAACGTCAAAAGCGGGTAAGGAAAAACCAACAAAATTTTCAGAGGAGTCAATGTGGGGAGTGGTACTGGACGACATTTTGCAAGCGAAAAAATGTTCCAGTAGGAAAAAAGGAAAATAGGGGTCATCAAATATGTAGTGGAGTGAAAACTAGTCTTACACTACCGCACCAGAAGGAAAGGATTAGTGTCAGATAAAAGTATCAACACGCTGACCTTCAGTAGTGACGGTTGGACTAACCACTTATATTGCACACTCCCTGATACGATATTCCAGTGTTGGTTCCACGTAGCTCAGGCTTTCCAAGCACAACAACAAAGCAATCGCAACACGCCGCCGCAGGAAAGCAGAACGCGCCGTTCGAGGTCGGGAATTGTGTATATGTAAAAAACGATCAATTAAAACAACTGTACAAGGCGCATAGAAAAAGGAAATGAGAAAAGCGCAAAAAATGAAAAAGCTATGAACACTACATGGACTTCCCCACTAGGTATATGGACA
The DNA here is from genome assembly GCA_944474145.2 of Dicrocoelium dendriticum. Classification (NCBI taxonomy): domain Eukaryota; kingdom Metazoa; phylum Platyhelminthes; class Trematoda; order Plagiorchiida; family Dicrocoeliidae; genus Dicrocoelium; species Dicrocoelium dendriticum. The sequence continues at coordinate 99,438,650 of OX104065.1, forward strand.
ACCAAATACACTATGCTTTAGATCTGATTTTCGCTAAGTCCCTCGACTTCGTGACTGACGTTTTATACGGTGCACCTCTAGGGTCCAGCGATCACGCATGCATATCCTTTCGGTGTGCTCTTTCAAGGCACCAACAGACCGCCGTTGGATTACTTCCGAATATTTGGCGGGCGGACTTTAGTGCAGTGCGAGCTAAGGCTTCAGTTCTGAACTGTGAAATCTCGATGGCTAACTATGTTCAGTTAGCCTATGATAAATTTAAGGCATACCTTACGGAGGTTTCCACTCCCTATGTTCCACTCATGAGGAAATGAGGGTTACGGGCACAGCCTCTATGGATAGATACCACAGGCAAGTACCTACTCAAGAAACGGTCTAGATACTGGCGAACCTACCAAGCAGCTCCATCAGCCAGTACCTATGATAGTTATCGAGAGATTAGAAGTAAATGTAAGCAGCATCAGAACTGTTCGTCTTCAGTACGAGCAGGGTTTAGCGGACTCGGCCGCAGCTAATCCCAAGAAGTTTTTGCTAACTTTAGAAGACGCAGCGGGACAAAACTGTCAATACCAGCATTATTGCGAGCAGACGGGACCCGTGCGCAAACCGACTATGACAAGGTTTTATACTTAGTGATCAGTGTACTGGGGTCTTCGCTCGAGAGACCACTTTACTACAGGTTGAATTGCTTACAAGACTTCCAGAGCATTCTTGTTTAGCTGAGTTTAACATAACGAAGACTCAGGTCTACCAGTTACTGCAAGACATTAATTCTTCTAAATCGTCCGGTTCTGATTCAGTTCATCCGAAGCTGTAGCATGAATTGGCAACTGAGCTGAGTGGTCCTCTCACACGCGTGTTTTCAGTATCACTTGACAGCTGCATCCTACCTTCGGAATTGTAGGACTAGTTAATACTAGTCCGAGACGATGCGCGGAATTAAGCGCGGATATCAGAAGGCAATTGGAGTCGGACACAGCGGACTGTATTCGATGGGACTACAACAAGAAACGGACGGATGAAGCGAGGCAAGAGCGTACACGTGAGCGCGGGAACTTACAAGGCAGTTGTGTGTCGAGCCGGTTGTAAGATTAAAACAAGAAGGAGTAATGTACAATCGGTCAACAAGTAAATTGTACACGAAAGATAAGAGTTATCTTTTTGGGCGCTACAGAGCTCCCCCCTAGAAGGCTGAACATAGAAAGCCTTCGAAATCGAAAAGGAATGTTAAAACGAGGTTCGTAAGGCGAAATCGTGCCGAGTAAAAATGGGTGTGCGTTCGTGTAAATGGGGGTTCGTCGGAAGTCGGAGTCCGCTGTGCCGTTTATGATTCGTTATTTATTGAATGCAGGGCAGGGTGCATTTCGGCGAGCCGTTGGAGCGGGCTTGTCGGACTACAAAAAGCTGGCTAGTCCAGAAAAAGGCCGACAGGACCTCAACCTCCGCTGCTGCCAAACGGTGCGCTTGGGAGTGGTCTCTCCCCCCGCCGCACCCCGCCCCGCGCCAAAGCGACCCTCGTCCCACGAAGAAAACGACCACGGTCCCACGGAGAAGCGACCCTCGTCTCGCGGAGAAGCGATCCTCGTCCCGCGGAGAAGCGACCCTCGTCTCACGGAGAAGCGATCCTCGTCCCGCGAAGAAGCGATCCTTGTCCCGCGGAGAAGCGATCCTCGTCCCGCGGAGAAGCGACCAGTGTTCGCGTCAGGGTCCTCGAAAAGATTCCTCGTGTGGGCCAGTCGATCGAAGGGGAGGGTTGGGGCATGTAAAGACGAGAAAATAGAAAAACACGCGCAGAAAACGCCAAAAAGAACAAACGAATGATCTGCGTGTTTAAATATTTTTTGGTTTTTGAATATTTTTTCGAGAAAGGTTTTTCGGAGGTTTTTTGCTATTTTTGTTTGTTTTCAAAACGTTGATCGACCAAAAACGAGGCAAATATATACAATATCTACAAAGCTAAAAATATTTACACTGTACATAGTCGGAGAAACGGACGGGCTTACGCACCTCCCGACCACGGCGATTGGTCGTGGGAGGCGGCGGGCTAGATTCGGGAGAGGTTGGGACGGCTTGTAGACCGAGATCGTGGTCTGGTTGAACTGGACTAGGATGAGGTAAGTTGGTGCGATGAGTTGTAACGTCGCACGAAGCACTACTAGACGAAGTAGGCGAGGTGGCTTCTTCCATAAAGGCGGGTTTTAGACGGTCGATGGTGACGACTTCGTGTCGACCACCGCGGTCAATAGTGTACGCCTTACTCGCACGATGCAGCACCTTGAAGGGTCCTATGTACGGCGACTGAAGAGGCTGTCGAACACCGTCTGCGCGAAGAAGGACGTGTGAACACGTAGACAGCTTTTCGGGCACGTACACTGGTGTCTTCTGCGATCGAGGAGCGGGTGGACGTAGCTCACGCATCTGATGAGCCAATCGGTCAGTGTAACTTCCGTAGTCAAAAGTGGAAGTACATGGGGCTGGTGCTACCAGTTGTCCGGGCAACCGCAGCGTGCAACCGTAGACTAGCTGCGCTGGCGTGGCGTCGAAATCGGTTTTAACCGTGTTTCTTAAGCCTAGAAGAACGAGGGGAAGCGTTTCAGACCATGAAGGATCTGCGTGCGCACGTAGCGCTGCCTTCAACTGGCGGTGAAAACGCTCCACCATGCCGTTAGCGGCCGGATGATACGCTGTCGTCTGGACATGGCGACAGCCTAAATCCTTAAGCAACGTGGCAAATGTTGACGAAAAATGTGACCCTCGATCGGTGGTCACGATGGCGGGACAGCCGTATTGAGCTACCCAGCGCTCCATAAAAGCTTTCGCTACCGTTTCCGAGGAGCAATTTGGGATGGGGACGGCCTCAGGCCATCTAGTAAATCGATCGATGCAGGTCAGTAGATATACCGAGCCTTTGGAAGGCGGCAGAGGACCTACGAGGTCGACGTGCACGTGATGAAAGCGTGCGTCTGGCGTCGGAAAGTGCCTAATGGGCTTCTCGTGTGCTTGTGCACCTTCGCGCGTTGACACGGAAGGCAAGCAGCCGCCCAGGTACGGACGTCCCGATTAACATTGCGCCAAACGAATCGTGCGGTTACGAGTTTAACCGATGCACGAACGCCTGGATGAGACAAGCCGTGCAACGCGTCGAACACGGTCTGCCGAAACTCACGTGGGACGACTGGGCGCGGCGTGCCCAGAGATAAATCGCAGAGTATCGTTCCGTCTGATGATGTCAGCGGAACGGGTCGTATATCCAATGAGGGAGACCTGCGTAGTAGTTCAACCTCAGGATCGTTGAGTTGCGCTGTGGCCATGGCTGCCAAGTCGATAGCAGTGCCGGCGTCAGCGGAGATAGCTTGAATGCGGGAAAGTGCATCGGCGACGGCGTTGTGCACACCTGAGACATGCCGTATATCGGTCGTAAACTGAGCGATATAGTCAAGGTGGCGCGACTCTCTAGGAGAGTATCGGTCGGTAGTCGAGCCGAGCACGTAAGTTAGGGGTTTGTGGTCGGTGAAGACGACAAAGGAGCGGCCTTCTAGGACGTGTCGAAAGTGACGTATCGCTAGATATACGGCAAGTAGTTCTCTACCGAACGTGCTGTAGCGAGATTCGGTAGGTTGTAGGCGTTTGGAGAAAAACGCTAAGGGCTGCCACGTGTCGGCTACGCGTTGCTGTAAAACAGCGCCGACCGCGACGTCCGAGGCGTCAGTACTAAGGGACAGTGGGGCGGTCGGATCGTGATGCGCTATGGAAGCTATGTTGGCGATAGCCTCTTTCAGCGACTTAAAAGCAGCGCGTGCTGCGGTAGGAAATTCGAACGTCTTGAGTTTCCCTCGGAGAAGGTCCGTGAGGGGTTGCATCAGAGAGGCGCAGTTGGGTATAAATCGACGGTAAAAGTTAACAAGGCCATCAAAACGCCTGAGCTGTTTGAAAGAATGAGGCTCGGGGTAGTCGATAATGGCTTGAATTTTATCTTGCAGTGGCACGACGCCTGCAGAAGAGATACGATGGCCCAGGAATTAACTGAATCGACACCAAACGAACACTTTTCTGCGTTGATCGTCACCCCGTGTTGAGATAAACGATCAAAAAGTGTTCGTACGTGGCGTATGTGCTCTTCTCGTGAAGAGCTTGCGATTAAAATGTCGTCAAGATACGCGTAAGCGAAGTCTAAGCCGCGACAAACTTGGTCGATGAAACGCTGAAAAGTTTGCGCGGCATTCTTTAGACCAAATGGCATACGCAGAAACTCGAACAAACCAAATGGAGTCGTCACGGCAGTTTTAGCGATGTCCGCCTCGGCTACCGGAATTTGGTTGTATGCGCGTACCAAGTCGATTTTGCTGAAGATACTTTTACCCGCCAGACTGGCGGTGAGATCCACTATGTGTGGGATCGGATAGCGATCAGGCGTGGTTACCGTATTCAAGGATCGATAGTCGCCGCAAGGACGCCAGTCCCCCACAACCTTCTTCGGGACCATGTGCAGAGGCGACGCCCATGGGCTGTTGGACGGTCTGACGATACCAAGTTGAAGCATGTGGTCAAATTCGGCTCGTGCTGCCCGTAGTTTGTCTGGAGCAAGCCGTCTTGGCCGTGCGCTAACTGGTTGACCGCGCGTAACTATGTGGTGAGCGACCTCTGTTGTGAATGGTGGAAGCTCTGCAGCCGGTCGAACCAGTCGCGGGTATTCGGAGAGGAGGCTCAAGTAGTCGGACGGTGCGTCTGCGATCCGAAATACAGGGCTGATTATCGGGGCATCTGAAAGGACACCATCAACACCTAGTTTCGTACGATCGTCTAAAAGTCTGTGGCGACCAGCATCAACAAGCAACCCAAGATGTCGGAGGAAGTCGATACCGATAATCGCGAAGGGTACAGACGCAACCATGAAGACCCACTGAAAATCTCGGCGAAGATTGAGGTCTAGGTTCATCATGCGCTGACCGAATGAAGCTATCGGAGAACCGTTGGCCGCACGCAAATTGTACGTAGGCTTCGAGTGCTTGTCGCCAGCGGTCGCTGGGATGACGCTGACTTCCGCTCCAGTGTCGATGAGGAACGTGATGGAAGAACGTCGATCCTTAACGTAAAACAGTCGGTTTACTTGGTTATCAAATGATTCGTTTGTAGTGCTAGTATGCGGGCTATTCGTTTTCCCTGGGTCGTGCCTAATGCAGGGAGCCCGACAACGTCTAGCTCTTCCACCGTATTGGCGGTGATACCAACATACTTCTTCGACGGGCTTGACATTATCTGACTGAGAACTTGTAAGGAAAATGTTGCGCTTTCGTGCCGAACGTGACGTACTCGGTGCAGGCACAGACGAGCCGCAATGAACGGTAGCCAAAACGTGGTCAGCATTTGACCGTGGCACACGCTGCTTCGAAGCCTTCATTGCCGCTATACTGCTGCGAAGTAGCGCAATTTCCTCGTCTTTCGAGTCAGATCGGGAATTGTGTATATGTAAAAAACGATCAATTAAAACAACTGTACAAGGCGCATAGAAAAAGGAAATGAGAAAAGCGCAAAAAATGAAAAAGCTATGAACACTACATGGACTTCCCCACTAGGTATATGGACAACCAAATACACTATGCTTTAGATCTGATTTTCGCTAAGTCCCTCGACTTCGTGACTGACGTTTTATACGGTGCACCTCTAGGGTCCAGCGATCACGCATGCATATCCTTTCGGTGTGCTCTTTCAAGCACCAACAGACTGCAGTTGAATTACTTCCGAATATTTGGCGGGCGGACTTTAGTGCAGTGCGAGCTAAGGCTTCAGTTCTGAACTGTGAAATCTCGATGGCTAACTCTGTTCAGTTAGCCTATGATAAATTTAAGGCATACCTTACGGAGGTTTCCACTCCCTATATTCCACTCATGAGGAAATGAGGGTTACGGGCACAGCCTCCATGGATAGATACCACAGGCAAGTACCTACTCAAGAAACGGTCTAGATACTGGCGAACCTACCAAGCAGCTCCATCAGCCAGTACCTATGATAGTTATCGAGAGATTAGAAGTAAATGTAAGCAGCATCAGAACTGTTCGTCTTCAGTACGAGCAGGGTTTAGCGGACTCGGCCGCAGCTAATCCCAAGAAGTTTTTGCTAACTTTAGAAGACGCAGCGGGACAAAACTGTCAATACCAGCATTATTGCGAGCAGACGGGACCCGTGCGCAAACCGACTATGACAAGGTTTTATACTTAGTGATCAGTGTACTGGGGTCTTCGCTCGAGAGACCACTTTACTACAGGTTGAATTGCTTACAAGACTTCCAGAGCATTCTTGCTTAGCTGAGTTTAACATAACGAAGACTCAGGTCTACCAGTTACTGCAAGACATTAATTCTTCTAAATCTTCCGGTTCTGATTCAGTTCATCCGAAGCTGTAGCATGAATTGGCAACTGAGCTGAGTGGTCCTCTCACACGCGTGTTTTCAGTATCACTTGACAGCTGCATCCTACCTTCGGAATGGTAGGAGGCAATCATCTGTCCGATTTTTAATGGAAGTGACAGCGCTCTGCCCGCGAACTACCGGTCTGTCAGTTTGACAAGCGTAGTAGTCAAGTTATTTGAAAAGCTGATAAGGGATTCAGTGGAGAACCACCTGAATAGATTCAACCTTCTCAGTGTTGCGCAACATGGATTCCGCAAGGGGTTTTCATGTCAGACTAATCTACTTGTAGCTCTTGAAAGCTGGGCCGAAGGGGTAGACAGTAGCCACGCTGTAGACGTGCTATTCATGGACTTTTTGAAAGCTTTTGACACTGTTCCACATCTTCGGCTCTCACTAAAGCTGAGATCTCACGGTATATCTGGTCTTGCCCTTCAATGGTTGTCTGCCTTCCTTCATGGGAGGGAACAGTGCGTACGGGTGAGGCGTAGACTTTCGTTCAGACAAGCTGTCCTTAGTGGCGTCCCGCAGGGTTCGGTATTGGGGCCATTGTTGTTCGCGATCTATGTAAATGACTTGCTGGGAGAGCTATGGGTGTCATCACTAATGTTTGCTGACGACCATAAGCTGTGGAATATTGTGGATATCCCGGGGGATCCTGAGGCAATTCAGCGTGCCTTAGATAGGCTCTGGGAGTGGTCTACCTCAGTGGTTATGGAGTTCTCTGAGCTCGGCAACTTGATTGTAGAAAGCAAACCCAATAATGGATCCATTACTGGGTTTGCCTTCTACCATCTACTGCTACTTAACTGCTGTCAATCCTATACTGAACATGCCATCTCGAATGTTGGCGAAACGTTTGCAATCAAGTTGCCCAGCTCGGAGAACTCCACAACAGCTGAGCAAGTCTCACGAGCTACCAGTATTTCAAATCATTCCAGTGTTCTACCTTGTGGTTGATGCCCATAAATATGGCCTTGTTCTGTTCTCTCAATCGCAGCTGCTAGTCATCCCACCCGATATGTTGTCGGTGGTAGTGAACTCCCTGTTGTCACTCAGCAGGTTGATTTAGGGGTCGTACACTCATCAGCACTTCATTCTGGAGACAATTGGAAGAAGGCTGCTTGTCGAGGGTTTCGTATGATGTGGTTTATCCGCCGCTCTTTCGGAGTCCTAACGGCCAATTTGTTTGTGAAGCTATTCTCAGCATTCGTCCGACCCCACTTGGAATATTGTATTCAGGCTTGTCCACCATGTCTTAACCGATACAAAATGGACTTGGAGGTGTTACGTGTGGGCACTCGGCTAGTGCAGGGTCTATGGGGACGGACGTATCCTGAACGCTTGCTCAGTTTGGGGATGTACTCAATGCACTACCGAAGGATAAGAGGGGACCTGATTCTCACTTATCGTATTTTGACGGGTAAGATTGGCCCGGACTTGCCAGGGCTATTTAGTTCCACTACGTCACCTAATCTCCGCGGTCACCCACTGAAACTGCATAAACCACGGTCTGATAGGATTAGGACGGAAACTCTTCTGTCGCACTCCTAGTTCTAGATCGCTATAATTCGCTTCCAGATCACGTGGTTAGGGAACCTACGGTTAAGGGTTTTGCGCGCCAGCTCAATGCTCTTGGGTGGCAACAGCAAACCTTTCCTTTTTTCTAACTGGCTCACCTTCACTTTTCACTTCTTTTTTTAATGACTCAAATATCTTGGTATTCTACATGCTTAGCTCTTTCCACTTTTGCCTTCTGAGTTTACCTTTTTCTCTTTCTTACTTCACGTAACCGGCCTAGCAGGGACTGCTAGGGCAGGATACGTGGGCAATAATTGGTTGGACAAGGTGTGATGCGGTCTTTGTTTTAGGTCCATCAGTATTTCAAAGTCCGCCAACTCCTGGTTCAGCGACCAGCTGAAGAAGGAACACTCACGGGATAATCCTATCGTTCCACTACAGCTTGAACTTGAACTTGAACAACCTTGTATACCACAATCACACTGTCAAAATCTCATTGATCGCCATTGGCGGATCCGACGCGTCGCCGTTTCTGTCAAGTTTGCTACGTTTACTTCTACGATTGTGCTACCAGGGTATCACAAAGGTTGTACCGGCCTCCGAGAGCACCAGTACGATATGCAATCATCCGCTGCAAACTTCTTTGTAGATGTGCTGATTGCTGCGCTCAGAAAGCGAAACGCCCGGCTTTCACCTGTGCTGAATTCAAAGCACTGGCATCCAGCTTCGCAGTTGCTGTGAAGGCGTTAACCGACTTTGCCTTTTGTCTTGCTCAACACTAAAGTGGATTTACTTATGAAATCCATGAATATTGCGAATGAGGACTCTGTAGCGGACTCTCCCTCTGCTGACAGTCTATCCGTTGATCAGTTGTCATCCTTCCGGACACATGGAGATAGCTGATTTAGATGCCTCGGACGGCATTGACCCTCCCTAAATGGAAGGCGAGTCACAGGCTCCTGGGCCAAAAAAGAATGTGCAAAATAGGGTAAGGAAGGCACGCAACCCCTCCGCCCCAAACCTGCGAGTTATGAAAACGCTCAAGATACAAGCACCTGAGATGGAAGAACCATCTGCTGCTGAAATTCCCTCTGCTTCTTCTAACGCTGTGCAGGCAACGGGAGAAAAACACCAGATGTCCCCATCGCAAGCTAATCAAATTGCGAAGGTGCCTACTCCAAAAATCTCACCCGCATAGTTGTTTCGGTATCCGCTTCGAATCCATATGGCTCACATGACCTAACCACCTCAGGTGTCTCAGCAGAAGTATGCGGTCCACTGCATACATTCCACCTCGGCGCAACACTTCCGTGTCCGCAACTCTGTCGCACCAATGGATGCGCAAAATTCGTCGTAAACACTGTTGATGGAACCGATCGAGATATCGCACCTCCCGCCGGTACATCGTCAACGTTTCACTGCCGTATAGAAGAACGGACAGCACCATGGATTTGTACACCATCAGTTTCGTGCCAACGGTAAACTGCTGGTTGTCCCACACTCGATAATGTAGGTTCCCGAACGCCGCCACTGCCTCCGAGATGCGGATACGAAGCTCACTGTGAAGCTGCTGGTCAGTCGATATCACACTCCCAAGGTAGCAGAAGCGGGATGTGGTTTCCAATATTTCAGCACCAATTCTGATTTGCGGCAACATTGCAGATTGCACCTCCGGTGAAGGCCGAAAGAGACAGACAGTTTTGCTTGTGTTGACGGTGAGGCCGAATTTGGCTGCTGTCAAAGCCAGCGCACTAGTCATGTGCTTCCACTCATCCACGCTGTGTAAACAACGCATAGTCGTCATCGAAGAGCAGCCTACGGATAGTTGTCTCACAGACTAGGCTTCTCTCACCGAAACGACGGATGTTTAGTAACTCACTATCAATACGGTGCTCTACACGAACACAGTAAGCACAAGCCGCATCAAACACACACGAGATCCGGGCGTGAAGATAAATATTCAGCATGGCAAGAGCCAAGACACAGCCTTGCTTTACACCAGAGAGAACATTAACATCATCCGAGGTTTGTCCACTGTGCTGCACCCTCACCCGCTCACCACTGTGCGTTCGTATATATGGTTAGCGTCATCCGGTTTCGGATTTGCGTGTCACTGTGGCCAGCCACAGGACGCCTGCGCTTACAGAGGGACCATGAGTGGCTTGCGCTGCGGCGCACACCGTATATCCAGTGTGAACCCGAAGGAATAATACCAAGCGGCATGTGGATGGGAGCCACGTTTCATCAACGGAGCTGACCCCTACTCATTCACAGGCAAACATCAGCGCGCTATATTTGGGATTCCAGCGCTCACAATGTGGTAGCTGGACCGTAGTCCGCTCCATACTGGGTGTATGGAACCACTCTTCGAGCCTAGCACCATCACAAGGACCGTGCACCCCCCTGCAGCAACGACCAACTGCCTCCTGGAGCCAGTATGGACGACGTAGTGAGTAATAGACACGTAGGCACCTTGTCAACATGCACATCAAGCGCAGCCACACCAGGGATGTCAAGCAACAGCCAATCACTTGATACGATAATATCGAATAAGGCATACCGATACGCCGACGTAGCTCCTTAATACATGTGCAAATGAAGTAAATTAATTGCTAAAACGATCCGCTATAGTTTCAAGACGTCAGAACATATATTTAACAAATGTCACAATCGCGAAAATGTCAAAGCTAACTACAATTAACTTGAGCGACATGCGCAAGCTAATAGAAGATAGTTCGCATAGGCAATAATGAGACAATATAGGAAACCCACCATCTGAAAGAGAGACTCAGCATGCAAACAAGCGGTTAGTTAATCGAATGCAGCGTACCTCCAAACGCTGCGCCGGTTCTGCCTACGTTGTCAGCAGGACCTATCGTCGCTTCGGTGGTGGCCCCGAGAGGCCTCGCTCATGGCTCAGTAGGTCCGCCTGACTTAGGCACTTGCGACCGCATGTGCTACAGCACCATACGCTCTATGTCGTTGGAGTACAACCCATCGGCGCCTTCCGCTTCCGCACTTGTCGCTGCTTCTACGCATACATGAGCTTTTTCTCCTGCACCTGAGCAACTGCCTTCGTGATCAGATTGCGCCATGCACGCCGAGCTACCGCCTTCGATTCCCATGGCCTGCAATCAAGATTAGAACGTGAAATGCTCACTTTGATCTTGTCCTGGTAACGAAGCTTCGGTTTACCCACATGCTGCTTCCCAATACTCAGCTGACCATATCACAGTTGTTTCGGTATCCGCTTCGAATCCATATGGCTCACATGACCTAACCACCTCAGGTGTCTCAGCAGAAGTATGCGGTCCACTGCATACATTCCACTTCGGCGCAACACTTCCGTGTCCGCAACTCTGTCGCACCAATGGATGCGCAAAATTCGTCGTAAACACTGTTGATGGAACCGATCGAGATATCGCACCTCCCGCCGGTACATCGTCAACGTTTCACTGCCGTATAGAAGAACGGACAGCACCATGGATTTGTACACCATCAGTTTCGTGCCAACGGTAAACTGCTGGTTGTCCCACACTCGATAATGTAGGTTCCCGAACGCCGCCACTGCCTCCGAGATGCGGATACGAAGCTCACTGTGAAGCTGCTGGTCAGTCGACATCACACTCCCAAGGTAGCAGAAGCGGGATGTGGTTTCCAATATTTCAGCACCAATTCTGATTTGCGGCAACATTGCAGATTGCACCTCCGGTGAAGGCCGAAAGAGACAGACAGTTTTGCTTGTGTTGACGGTGAGGCCGAATTTGGCTGCTGTCAAAGCCAGCGCACTAGTCATGTGCTTCCACTCATCCACGCTGTGTAAACAACAGCGTTCGTCATGTGTGTCCGGTTTCGCCATGTTTATTCAATCTCATCGTGGGATGTTCCATTGCAGGGCCTCACGATGCATCTGTTGTGGTGCTTCATGCTGAAAAGATACTTAATCTTATTAGGCTGACGATATTGTTCTGCTTTCGAACGATGGTAGGGCGGCGCAATCAACCTTGAATAGCGTCTCTTGTGTGGTCCCATAATTTGGCATACGCTTCGCACGTTTAAAGTGCAAATTGTTGCACCACCATCAGCCACAGGATGCTCTCTTGAGCCTTGATAGCGAGCGACTCGAGGTAGTTGATCACTTCCCCTACCTTAGCAGGTGCATCGGTAACGCTGGGCGCATAACGAACAAAAGCAGTTCAAGCATTGCTAAAGCCAGAATTGCTTTCCTGAATCTGCGACATCTTTGTCGAGAGAAGTTCCTCCCGTCTTAAAGGCCGTGTTTACAAGGCCACACTGAGGGCCTCCCTTCTCTGTAGTAGTGAAACTTGGCCTTTTCGATTTGATGACCTACAGCTCTATCAAGTGTTTGATCATAGTTGTCTGCGATGGATTACTGGTGTCGGATGGCACCAGCTTATCCGTAACGATGATGTTCGAATGCTGCTTCCTTAGAACGACGGTACCGAATAAGTTGCTTTGGCTTGCGCACGTACTACGTATGCCTAGTCACCTCTTACCGAAAAGGGTGTTAGCGGCAGAGTTACAATGAAAACCGCAGGCTGGATGTCAAGCTCATGCGCCAGATTATCACCCCGTCTACGTCACCTGGCAAAGCTCCGGATAACAATTATTTGTCCACCGCCATGCGATTCGCTCTGCGATGTTCCATGTTTCCTTCGCAACTCACCATGGGTATAGCCATTTGTTCCGGATGGTCTTATCTGACACCTCCGACATTCATTGTTTCTTAGCCATGTCTACGTGGTTCCATTCCAGCCCACACTGTTAGATATGATCGCGCTCACACTATGTAACATGCCTTGGTGTCCCACCACATACCCACTTGAGACAATCTCCAGTCAAATGGAGTCGTCCCCCGTGTTATTTCCTGCATTCCCATTTGCCCCGAGACACATTACACCCAGCATTCTACGCGGTGTAAAGCGAATCAATCGCGTAAGGTTATTGGGCGCATTAACGGAGCCGACTCAAGTCCGCTGGTAGACTATATTTGTGATCCAGTTGTGCGGTGGCAATTGAGGTTATTTGCCTCCTTTCTGTGCCTTGAAGACCCGGTTGTTTTGGGACTGAACGGGTACTGTTGAGGTATGCCCGTATTGTATTTTAATTCTATTTTGTTTGGTAGTACCGTAGTTAACGTCTCGGCTTCCTTACTTTGTTGGACCCGGGAGCTTTTACGAATATGTCGCTTACAGAGGTACCTTTATTGTTCGGCAGATGTAGGGCAGCGCAAACCCCGAGTGTCCAAGATTTAATTTGCCAGCGGAAAATGAAGTTGCTGACCACCAAACTCGGTGCCGTCGGTCCGTGTCGACCTTCAGACTAGAGTCCACGTGACCCGCTTTGTGCTTGGTTTGAGATGTTAGAGTACATGTCTCGCAGACAACCCCAGTGGCGTATCCGCTGCCGTCTCCTAGTCAGACTACCTGTTTACTGTTTGTTTGATGCTGTTATCTGCACGATAATGGCTGGTTATGATGCGTGGCAGTGAAAGCCGCAAAAAAACTGCCTCGCTGATGCCACGTTCTTTTTGCTCTTTAGCCAGCTGTTTTTGCTGCTATGTTGTTGACAAAGTTTAGACATCTTGACTCTGAATCTTTGTTTAAGGCCTTACGTTTTTACGCCAGCTCCCCCTTCTCTCCCTCTTATTGTTCTTCCTTTCGTACGTCACTAGTTGTACGGCAGCGAAGCATCAGTCCAAGTGACTGATGTACTACTGTTGATGATGATGATGGTCCGCCCCAAGGTAAATCCACCTTGTATTCGTTCTAATTTTACAGCCTTCACTCTCAGTCAATCTCATGTCGTTCCAGCAGTCTTTGTCCAAACGATGATGTTATTGGGAAACACATCTGTCTACACAGTGGATACTTGTTTGCTGGTGCACTTTCTGCAATTCTTGTCGTTTGTTTTGGGGTCATCCGCCTTGGTTGAATTACCTAGTCCGGTGCTTAAAGCGTTTCCTAGGTCTGCAATCACACTAACTTGGCATATAATTGTGGACTATTCGCGAGTTATTTTCTTTTTTGGACCCGTTGGCTGTATTTTACTAAAGGTGTTATGGTATACCTTAGCACTGCGTACTACTCCGAGTCACTATCGCACGTCTTTCTGTAGCTTCGAGCGAATTGCTTGGTATACAGGAGCACAACGCATTAAGAATCGGTTTTTTGTTATTATGTTTCGATGCTTTATTTTTTGCTTCTGTATCTACTCTGTACACAGAAGAGTACCCTCCAGTTTGTCTTTGGATGCCACTGGCCTTCACTTGGTTTCAGAGAGCTGCGTATCAAGTTCAGCAGTTTGGACATCGCCTCTTCATCTCATTTCTGCACATGCATCCTTGCGGCTCCACCTTTACATCGTTGTTTTTCCTTTTTTTCCTACCTTATTGTGCCAATGCTTAATCTTATCATATATGTTATAGCTAGTTTTAAAAAAATCCAATAACAGTATTGCTAGTGGTCGAAAGGATGCGGCTTTTGCCTTGCCATTCGAAGGTCGCCGGTTCGAGCATGCGTATGTGCGGGTAACCTCGCATTATACGCATCATACGTACTATCTGTGGTGATCACTGCAAAGCATCGGTGCGGGGTACTGCTGATATTTCTTCATCCGCTGGCAGCCAACTGTTAACGTTTCGGTCATAGCCTCACATTTGAAGTCCTCATACTTATCATTAGTACCACAGCACACCGTTCTAACGCTTCGCGTCCACTCTACCACCACCAGTCGCGTGTGAGGTGGTATACCACGAGGTCGCCTGCATCTACGCTGATTCGAACCGGCGATCTTAACCTTACCAGACCTGTATCCCTGAACCTAAGTGTCCACTATTCCTGGGCTCCCGAACATTAAAGGAAAAAACCAACGTGTAGTTGAAAAATGATAGTTAAATGTCAACACGTGGTTAGAATAAGATAGAACTTGTAGACATTGTAGAATATAGGTCTACCCTCCATCTAGCTCCAATATTCCACCTTTGTGTGCAAATTCACCCAGCAGAGGCACTTCTTGCAAATTGAGCACCGGATGTTGTTCTTCACTTTGCATGAATCGTCTTTGTAAGACACTCCGGGATTTTGCTTTTTGTACCTGTAGCGCTTTTCCGTGCACACAACACCGATGTGCTCAGACGATGTCTCAAGAGGAATCTCTTTAAAATGACTGCCTGGGGTCATCCGTTTTGGGCAGGATTCCCTTTTGTTGGAATCGGTGGGCTGATGTTCTTTACCCAACAATAAGTTGCAGGCACAATTTCTTAATTGATCTGGTGCGATAAACTGTTTTTTGTTGTTGAAGCTTGCTGCTTTGAAGCATACAGGATATGAGAATTACAACTGGCCCACGTAAAATTCGACGAAAAGTCGCCGGGGCCACCGTTAATGATGACGGGATCGGTGAAGACGGGTCATCTGTTCATTTTTGTCACAGCCACCCATATATTTATTATTGTCCTTCACCAGTTGTGGTATCTTTATTTCTTGCACACTGCCATTTTTATTTCTTCTGTTTATTGCTGCATTTTCGGCTCGATCGTGATAGTTCGAAATAAATATAGTGGGCTTTCTATTCTGCCAAACTAAACATGTTACACATTCTTGACATAGATAGCGGTTGTCACCCTTAACAAGTTTATTTTACACTTTTGAGTGACTTTAGAAACTGCTTCCTGTTTTACTACAAGGTTCCCACAATTCCTGTGTGTAATTATGACAATGCATATTTAGCATGGGTTGCAGGGTTGTAGAACCGATCCATGGCAAGCACATGAAATTCCTTTCTCATCGCACTTGAGGTCAGGAGTCCTCTCCTGACTTATTTCCTACTACACAAGTCTTTTATGGGCATTAGTGCAGCCCCAGTGTAGGTCTTTGCATTCAAAATGTAGTCAGTCTCACCTACAAAGAGGAGACTTGAAGCTCCACTTTATGGGCTTACCCTTGATATACTGCTTGGTGACCAAGCGGTTTTTTGTCGGGATCATCCCCTCATCTAGGCTCAAATGTTGCATTGGCGGATGGAAGTGGCGAAACTTGAGGAACAGACTTTCCAATAAAGTCTAGCTGTATATATTTTATCAGTCTTATCGTTATCTGTGTCTTCTTCATCAATTGTGTGTAAACATCTCCGAAGTACCAGTAATCTGTCTCGAGTCATTTCGAACTCCGGGAGTAAGCTCAGCCAAGTCAGTTCTCTCACTTGTCCAATAATCCTGATAGCTGGACTTCATACGTATGTATTCCATATAGATACTCAGTCCAACAATGCCGTCCACCCTGGCATCCTTGGAATTCTTGGCATTGCTAGAGTTGGGCTTTGATAGATGCAATTAATGAGCCCGGAGGTGGGTTTCCTGTAACAAATTTTGCCAAAGAGTATCATTCAAAAATTAGGATAAAAAGTCATTGGCTTTACTGTTCTCTGAGATTGGTCAAGGAATGTTCACTGGGCGTTTTCCATCCTCACTGAAAGTTAGATCTGAATTTGGTGATACAAAATTCCTTGTCCAGCCTTCATCACCGCCTAAATCACCCTCATCCTTCGAGCTCTCACTCTGTGTCACTTGAATTGGAAACGAATTCTTGCTGAAATTCCGATTCCTCAGAGTCTGAGTCAACCGAAGGATCGATCAGCTGTGGGACTTTGATAAGCCTGGATTAGCTTCTTTTTCCTCTTGAAGTGCTTGGTTCATCAGCCGCTCGTTTCCTTGTGAATTTTCAGAATTTTTCACGTTATACCGCACAAAATCAATTCAAACACATTTGAAATGACTTACCTTGTGGCTTTACCACGGTTACTTGGTTATTTTTGCTTTTTGACGCTTTTTTCACGTACTAGACAAATACCAAAAATTAGGTACAGGGTTCTGCTAGGGTTAAGATTACGACGCATGCACACACCCTTTTCCTTTAGCGACCAACAAAGGGGCTTCATACTATCGTATCTCTGCTTATCACACATGGACTGTTAACTATCAGATCATGCTAGTCATTATTTCCAACGCAGTCAGGCTCAGGTGGCATCAGTGTAGGCCCTACACCTTGTTGTTCGTCTGTGCGAGTTTCAGTCCAACTAGGTGATCTGACCATTTGGTACCACTGGATCTCAAACCATAGATATTTGTCCAAATTATCCATATCAATTCCCTGACAGGTTTTTGGGGTGTTCGATCACTCAATATGTTATAAAGACGGATAGGATAACAATAAGATGAAAGTAGTTGTTGTAAAAGGTTTAAGTGAACTAATGCGGCTATCCGTGGAACCGTCTTTTAGGGTCCTGCTTCCATGCGGGTTTTCCATCGAAATGTTTCATCAGTACTTCCATGCCTTATCTAGACGGGCGCACAAGTTGCTATTTGTTCATCAGGTTAGAAAAGACGGCGTCGTTTGATTGCGGATCACATCCGCTGAGTGCCTTTTTGTCCGTTACCTCTTTTTCCGCCGTTTTAGCTTATGCTTTGCCTGCGACTGCTTGCGCTCTAATATGCCTAAGTCCAAGAAAGCTGCAAAGGGCGGAAATACCGGCAAGCCTGGAGCCACAGGCTGTGTAAAAAACAGGAACGAATCATCAGTTATTGTGGAGAAGCAGTCAAAAGCGGGAACTTGCGTGAAGGTACGTTTTTCATTCAGCTTACGAATATACTTTTTTATTTTACCAGCGGATCAACGCATATCAGCTGAGTACACCTTGTACGTTCTGTTTTTCTTCCTCTCAACTGGCACCCAACTTTTTCACCTAGCTGACTTAATTATCGTTAGCGCACTGCGTTGCACTGTTAATCCGACGAGTTCTTACAAGGTTCACTTTGCACTTGGTGTATTTTAGCCCTCCAAGAGTCAAACCTAGTCTGGCCGAAGATCCAAATCTGCTGTTTTGTGCAACTATGCACAATTTATACTGTACATAAGTGGGGGCGCTATTTGGTCGTGATGTCTTTAAGTTAGTTACTTTCCATTTCCTGCATCTGCGCTCTGTCTGCGCATTGGTCCGTATATTCTGCTCACTTTAACCAAGTTCTACCCCGCCTGCTTTGTCCACATCGAGTCATGCTTGAATGCAACAATTCTTTTTATCTCTCTGGTTAGCACACGCGCTTCGTCCACTTGTGGGTATTTCAGCCACCCCGCTTCGTTTTTCTTCCTGTAGAAGCGGTGCCTTGTTCCCTCTAAGCTAAGCTAATCCTGTTTCTTCACTCGTCTCATCAACTCGTGGTCAATTTGTATCGACAACGGCTGATTAGCCTACAACCTACAACCCATTATTCGGCTTCGTTTAAATGATTAGCTACCACCACATTTTGAAAATCGTACGGTTATGTTTCTCGTTTCAACTCGAGCCTGCTCCGACGACTGATTAGTTCTCGTCTTGTGTTCATTTCTTGACACCGAGTGTGAGATGTGGTTGCTTTTTCATCTTGTCCATTTGGATGTGGTTTTCAACGATTGTAAAGGATAGCGGGCTCCACGCAGCAGGTTGATGTTATCTTTACTACTTATGTTATCAGCTGAACAATCTTCCAATCGGGCTGGCACCTACATTTTTGCTAATTATCTTGCACAGCAATTCACATTTTGTCAGCGAATATCAAGTTTTATCATGTCTCACAGGAAATAAACTTTTGATGTATTTGGTTCGCAAAAATATGGCCAAGAACTTCTTAACACGGTGTTTTGGAGACTTTACATATATGTAGCACTATAAGTTCCAATTCCTTTAAATGGATATGCCTGTTTGCAATGATTCGGAATACCTGTAGCTCGGGTTGGTAGTTAACGTTTTGATTCGTTCTCCGAGCTGAGTAATTTAATGTCAAACGTTTCACCACTTCTCTCCGTGGCATCTTCAGTGTACAGCTCCGTAGAGGAAAATCTCACGGAAAGTGTCGTTGGGACGTAGCGTCTGAAATTAGCCTCGACGATCTGTGTCCCGTGACCTCTGTTTGTTCGATACTTGGCCGTCCAGTTTCACACTTTCTCAGCTGTAGGTACACAGGATCGAGGTCAATGCGGAGGTTCAGGGAATTCTCCGTAGAGAAACATGCCTCGAGGAATTCCCTTCCTTTCCTTGTCCTTCCGTGCGCCAGAATTTCTGTCTTGTCCCAGTTAACATTGTGTCCTTCCTCATCGAGGTGCGCTGAGATCTGTGACGATACATGATGATATCGACACGCACGTTTGTGCTCTTTTATTCTTGTGGATAGTTTTCTCCCCGTTTGACCTACATCGTCTTTGTCACAGTTCTCGCATTTTATCCTGTAGATGACATTTTGGTGTTCTTGTGTCTCCAGTCTTCCTTTAGGTCTAGATAATATTCTTTTCAAAGTCCCAGTTGGTATGTAAACTATCGTCAGGTTCTGCGGTTTGAGGAGTCTGGCTGTCTTTTCCGATATGTTTTTGATGTACGGCAAGGCGATGTGTTTCGTCGTCGTTGGTGCAGGTGTGGTAGTTGTGCTCCTTCGCTTTAGGTGTCTTCGGATGAAACTGCGTGGGTAGCATATGCAAGCTCCTCGACTTGTGTTTTACTACTTACTTCAAATGCAACGGAGTGCTCTACGAGCAAGTTAGAGGAGGCCCAATGGGATCCCCCATATCTGGACTCATTGCAGAGGTCGTCATGCAGAGGTTGGAAGTGGATATACTCCCAGTCCTTAGTCCGAAATTATGGGTGCGATACGTTGACGATACGTTTGTGATTCTCAAACGCAACCAGCTACAGACCGCACAAGACCTACTTAACAATGCAATGGAAGGCATTCGTTTCACCATAGAAGAGGAGGTGGAAAACCAACTACCTTTTTTGGACGTGCTGGTCACCAGAACGGTAGAAGGCGAATTACAGACATCAGTTTACAGAAAAGCAACACACACCGACCAAATCCTAAACTTTAACAGCAATCACCCTAAGTGTCACAAAATAAGCTGTATACGGACCCTGTTTCGTAGGATAGAATCGCATTGCAATACTGCGGAGGCAAAACGTAAGGAAGAAGAACATCTGTTTATGTCTTTCATTCGTAACGGCTACCCACGCAGTTTCATCCGAAGACACTTAAAGCGAAGGAGCACAACTACCACACCTGCACCAACGACGACGAAACACATCGCCTTGCCGTACATCAAAAACATATCGGAAAAGACAGCCAGACTCCTCAAACCGCAGAACCTGACGATAGCTCACATACCAACTGGGACTTTGAAAAGAATATTATCTAGACCTAAAGAAAGACTGGAGGCACAAGAACACCAAAATGTCATCTACAGGATAAAATGCGAGAACTGTGACAAAGACTATATAGGTCAAACGGGGAGAAAACTATCCACAAGAATAAAAGAGCACAAACGTGCGTGTCGATATCATCATATATCGTCACAGATCTCAGCACACCTCGATGAGGAAGGACACAATGTTAACTGGGACAAAACAGAAATTATGGCGCACGGAGGATCAAGAAAAGGAAGGACATTCCTCGAGGCATGGTTCTCTACGGAGAATTCCCTGAACCTCCGCATTGATCTCGATCCCGTGTACCTACAGCTGAGAAGGCGTGAAGCTGGACGGCTAAGTATCGAACAAACAGAGGTCACGGGACACAGATTGACGAGGGTAATTTCAAACGCTACGTCCCAACGACATTTTCCGTGAGATTTCCCCTACGAAGCTGTACACTGAAGATGCCACTGAGGGAAGTGGTGAAACGTTTGATATTAAATTACTCAGCTCGGAGAACGAATCAAAACGATATGCCTGTTGTAACGTTATGCTGAGCTGCCTCGTTCAGAACCTCGGAAAAATGGGATACTGCTTATGGCAGCCAGATGAGGCTGGAGCGAGATTGACGACTTGTTTTTCCAACTCTCACATGACCGATTATAGTGTGAATAAACGATGAGAATGTGGATTGAATAGTCTGCCTATCCTGGGTGTTGGTCCGGCCGTGTGAGAGAAAAACGGAAGGCAAAAACTGGGAATGTAATTATGCTCGGTTGGCTTCTCTCTTCAACACACAATTGTTGATGTTAGCGAATAGCTGTATGATATGGATTCTGTAACTTGCTCGTATGCTTGTTTTTTTTGTCATGCACCATCCCAATTTGTCAGTCACCTTTTGCACAGTTAACTAGTTGATCTTCGTGCGAAATTTCTACCGTGGATGTCGGGTATCGCAATGGGGCTGGACCTTACCGTGTTGCGATGGTTTGTGTGCCTCAGCGATCTATTGAGCTATGCTGGGTGATGCTTTTTTGCACCTTCAGAACCACTCATACCAGATTGGTCAATGGTTAGAGGCTAGACAAACTCAGCCTCCTGGTCTTCTAAGTTGGGGGTTGGAATGATGTGGCTCCTTACTTCTTAAAACGGACTCCTTGTAAACCAAAGCCAAATCCGCTGCCTTGTGGTCATTTTTTCGAACCAAAGACGTTGTTTAAGAACCCTTATCGTTCTCCTGTCTAGACATGAGCAACCGGACAGTATCCTGCCCACGCAATACAATGAATTTCTCTTCAAACAGTTTCTTGATGCTCCGGCCACCGCAAAGGATAATTAGCGGTGTCCTATCTGCTGCATCGAACAGGGTGGATAGGAGTTTGGATGCTACTGCTCAAGCCTTCCCATCTCCTTATTCCCTTTCTTACGCTTTTTCTCCCTTATGGTCCCGTTCCAGCTTCACTTTTATCCCCCCAGTTTTCAACCCCAATTCTTGGCCCTCCGCCACCTTACTTTGCTAACCGTTTACCTTCTAGTTTCAACTCACATGTGAACACGGAGCGTCATTCTTGTCCTGTCAACAAGCCCATGTCCAACCAAACGGCCAAGCCCAGTTTATCACCTTCCATTTGGAGCCCTCGATCATCCTTCAGATTGGCATGCCTCTGTGTACGCACATTGCTACAGATCGGTCAACAGGCAGCATTTGCCCGAACATTAGATACCCTCTCGATCGATATCTGCTGCTTATCGGAAACCCGCCTGCAAGACTGGAGCTCTGTGCTCACTCTGCGATCCCCTTCAGGTGACACCAGCAGCACTTTCTCATTGCGCCTATCCGGTGACGATGCAGCTTCGAACACCGGTCCAGCCGGTGTTGGTATTGCCCTGAGTTCCTGGGCTGAAGCTGTTCTAATTTACTGGATTCCAATCACTAGCCGAACGTGTGCGGTCCGATTGGCTGGCTTGTTCAAAGCTTCGAAGTCGCGTGGGACTAACAGGTGTCTATTCGTTATCGCTGCCTATGCACCGACAAACTGTAGAGATGACTCGGTAAAAGACGACTCTATCGTCAACTGAACGAGCTCCGCCACAGAAGAAGCTTGGACACTGTTGTGCTGGCTGGGGATCTGAACGCTCAAGTTGGAAAATTATCCACTGATGAATTACATCTGGGCGGCCAACATGGTGTAAGCTCTCGTAATGATAACGGTGAGCGGTTACTTCATTTGTGTGAAGATGCTCGCTTATTTCTTGCAAACACTATCTTCCAGCACAGCACGCGCCGGAGGGTGACTTGGCGCCCAGCTGCGTCGAACCAGCTATGTACGCAAATCGATCACATTGCGATAAGTTACCGATGGAGAGGCTGCGTCCAGAACTATCACTCGATTTGTAGCACAAGTGTGGACACCGACCATGCACTTGTATGTGCTGACCTGCGGATGCGCTTTGGCGGACGCCCACGACGATTTCGTGCGTGCATTGACATAAGCCAACTGGAGAAACCGGCTGTTCTGAATGCGTATCAAAGTACGCTGTCATGCGAGTTGAGTACGCGCTCACTGGATGCAATTGAAGCTCACTGGTCTCATATACACCAGTCCTTACTATCAGCAGGCAAATCCTCACGTGGTAAGTCTAATCGCCAACATGGACATTGGGTCTCTTCCAGTCTCTCAGGAACTTCTAGATGCTCTCCGGCATATTCCGGCTGGAAGCGAACACAATGAAACTCGCAAAGAGCTTCGGGCAAAACTTCGTGCTAGCCTGAATAGAGACCGCGAATCCTGGTGGTCTCATCGTATATCAGAGATGGAAATGGCCGCTGCCCTTGGTAACCATCGTGAGTTATTCCGTCTTATACGGGAAACCGGCAGCAGGAGACCTGGTGTTAGAGAAACTATAGGTGACGAAAGTGGACAGCCTATCCACAATTTGTCAAAACGCTTAGAGCGTTGGGCCGAGCACTTTTAAAGGCAATCTAATCAGTCGGAATTGTTAGATTTCTCGCCGGCCACTGACCGCCCCGCTCCTTTGGCTGTACCTTTCGATCCACTCTCTCGCTCAGAAGTCGAACGTGAGATCGAACTGTTGAAGTTAAATAAAGCCGCGGGATCAGATGATCTACCTCCAGCCCTCTTCAATTTTGGGGGATCTAAAATGTTTTGGAAAACTGGTAGCTCGAGTTGATAATTCAGTTGCTCATTTGTTCGCCGAGCTGCGAAATTGGTTTACAAACGTTTCACCGTCATGCGAGACGGCATCATCAGTGCGTCGAGATGTGTAGTGTAATCTCGCTGATCACACTACAAATCTCGACGCACTGTTGATGCCGTCTCGCATGACGGTGAAACGTTTGCAAACCAATTTCGCAGCTCGGCGAACAAACGAGCAACTGAATTTGGGGGATCTGCTCTGTTGGATGTCTTATACGAGTTACTAGTGAAACTGTGGGAGCAGGAAACTGTCCCAACCGATTGGAGCCGCTCCGTCATAGTCCCAATTTTCAAGGGTGGCTCACGATCGGAATGCAGCAGCCATAGAGGAATCAGTCTGATCACCATCGCCTTCAAATTCCTTGCGTTTGTCATCCTTCACTGACCGACTGGCACTTGTGAAAACCATATTCCTGAAGAGCAAGCCGGAATGTTGCAAACTATGGCTTTTTCATTCGGTGCTTCCGTTCATGTAATTCAGATGCGATACAGGCAGTAAGTTGTTCTATTCTTCTGATTTGGACAGGATCGAATTTCTATTACGGGTCGTTAATGTAATCCTAGGAGACTAGATACTCTTTGAAGTGTTCACTGTGTTCCTGTGTTTGTCTCGTTTCAGATAGTTGTAGTTCTAGAAAACTGATCTTATCGTTTGGCTTTGTAACGAACCTAACACTTGTTGGTACATCCTAAATAAACGATGCGGGACACGTTTGTTGAACGTTGGTCACAGGTGAAGCAGGAAGCTAGAATATCAGACACTGACGTTTGGAAGGAGTGAAGATATGCCAAATGGGTGACTGAATCAGAATGATGTTGGCTGCACTTTACCGTTCTCTTACATATAAAACCGCTAGATCTCTGGTGAGGGTATTCTCATGAAACATGTACTGGATCACATGAAACCCGAACCGCGCTCGTACGCTTGGCTTGTTGTTATAGAGCAATCAGACAGTTTGATCACGTTCTGTAAAGTCAAGATGCTTTTGCGAAATTCGTGCTCATGAGTACAAGCACGTATTCTGGATGGTAGCTTGTTCCGACTATGTATACCTGTTAAGTGAAACGTTGGCAGACTTGCTGGTCTTGTATTTGCATTCCGCCATTGAGTTCTCTTTGTCTAGCGTGTTGTAGACTGCTGATTTCAGTAAGGTCACGAGGTTGTATACATGTATATTTATGTGCACGTTGTTGTGAAATATGACTAGGTTGTGTTTCATACATCACAGCCAGAGCGGATCAAATCCGCTTTTCTCTTTTGAGTATTTTTTTAGTTGTTTTGTTCGCTAGTGGATGGTACTGTTAAAACATGTTAGAGTCATATTAGTTTGGTGCTATCAAGACAGATATTTTAAAATGGTTAACCTTAGTGTTCGCCATAGACGAGTTTGAAGCTACACCACGAAGTGGGTGATGAAAGAATCGAATTTGAAGCTATGAGTTCCAGAAATAATGCTGGAAGCGGCAAACTGAAACAGGAACCATTAGTTTAAGCAGAGGAACTTTAACGGTGAAAGAATTCGAGCATCGACTTGACGCTCTCGGTCTGAAGTTCAAAGTCCCGCTCTTTATGCCTTAAGCTTTTCCTCGTCTACTATTGCCTACACTTCTTTAACTCATTTTAACTTACATCTTAATATTGGCCACGAAATTCAATAAGCTTGTCTTCTCCTTTGTTTCCTTTCATTTTTTTATTCTTCACCTGGCCGGCACAGCGGGGCACGTGGACATTATTTAGTTGACCATGTGAATAGTATGTGTTGATTTGGCTCTCCTTTGGCACATCATTGCACCGGATTGCCTGTTGGATCAACGACGTTTTCGAAGGTAGAAAATTTACGGGATTTTCCTACTGTTCCGGTCCCAGTTGAACTTGAACACCTGAAGAGAGCTTGCAGTTTTTAATATTCGCCACTAGTATTTGTTTGGGTTGCGTCTAGGCATTGGTCATAAGTGAACAGTTAGGTTATGCACTAGCGGACACAGGGCTGACTCACAATTTTGCACTCGAGTGTGCGATGGAACTGCTGCGAGTACGTCTCGTGCATGGATTGCGATTATTCGTAAAATTATCTCAAACAGATTGCAAATAGTGCAGCTGTGACTTTGAGGGTTGAAACATTTTTCTAATAGTTGTCTTGTGCATCTACCGATTAAGTTGCTTTGGAGCTTCTCAAACAGCACATCGAATCGCGAATTGTTTTGGTTTATGATTTCCGATCTTTTGCTAACGACGTACATTTTTCAGATAATTCTCTAGTATCCAATAGAAGGTAATCCTCCCAGGTAAGCTCATTATTTTAATGAGAAGACGGTTTGGCCCATTTATCCCCACAACAACATCCAATCATCTTCAGCAAATTCAAGCCCATCACACTATGATCATAGTTGTTTCTTAATAGGTTGATTCGCTTGCGTAGCTGGCCCGCCTGACCCGGAAGCTAAATCATTATAAAGACCTATTTTCACGTACACCTATTTCCAAGCTACTTGCATCGTTTCGGCGGCTGAATGTGCAACGGGTTCTTTTTTAGTGGTTTTTGTCCGGGATAAAGGCAGGTTGCTCGGCACTAGACCGCTTTCAACGAGTTGCACATAAGAAAAGAAAGTTCCAGTAACACTAATCAACAGATTTGTATACAGGTGGCGTTGCCCCAGTAACAGTAGTCAGTTTCCGCCACTTTTTATGTACTGAACATGAACATTACAACGTACCTGACAAATTGACTCTTGGGGTTTTCGTCAGTGGTGCACGCAGTTTATAACAGGCAAATATTTGTCACCTGTTAGGTTTCTTCACCTGTCTCTTGTTCAGCTGCTCAGGCGGTATTCAGCGGTACTCAGCCAGTATGACGATCGTCTATTTTCCCTGTTATTTTTGTTCTATTATTGTGTATCTTATTGAAGACATTGATTATGTTCATCACTAAGTACACCACAGTTGTCGGGAGAAAAGCAAGATGTGAACAAGTAAATTAGATCTTCAGCGACTTATTGCATCCAAAATTACGATACTGTATCAGCACATCCTCTATTAATGGGTAAGCTATCCTGTTCCTTCTCGCATTTAGGTACGTCATATACTTTGTGAGAAACACAGCAGATGCTTGGAGGCTCTGGAGCAACTTCGAAAGGGGGTACCATTTAACCAAGTTGCCGAAGCTTACAGTGAGGACAAGGCTCGTTCCGGTGGTGATCTTGGATGGATGACGAGAGGATCAATGGTTGGCCCGTTCCAGGTATTAATTAATCTAAACCGTAGTATTCTGGTACTGTTTGCGAATACACCACTGACCCACGAAAGCTATAGTCAAAGCCCTAGAGAAACTGAATTTTTCAACCGAATCCAAGTACAATAATGCGAAATGTGAAATACTTCAGTCCTCAACAGTACACGTTAGCTGAGGGTGCGAAATACACCTCAGCTAGTGTGCTGCAATACAAAAAGATAGGAGACTGAAAAATTACACCACAAATTACACTGCAAAAATGTGGTGATAAATATTATATTATGCGTTTTGTGTGAGATCGGGATTGGCGGGGAAACCTAAAGGGAGGGGGATGGACTAAGAAACACAACACAAACGCCATTGGGACCGGATCTTCGCCATATCAGCGAGTGTGTCCAACCAAACGTGTTCATCGTCCTTAGGACGCCAGACAGGCAGTCGTGATGCACCAACCGACGCCAGTTTCGAAGTGAGGATTTTCATTCCTCTCGATCAAGTCAACGCTTACTCTTCCCTTCTCCTCTTCCAACCGCACCCGTCTCGCTAACAATGCACGTCACGGGAGTCGGTGTGCTGGCATGCGCAACATGTGGCCCAGCCATCGGAGCCTGGTGCGTGATATAATGGTGCTGAGCGGTTAACGCTCTTCCTGCACGAAATACGCGACGTCGAACACGCTGATTGCTCACGCAGTGCTCCCACCAAACCTGAGCTAAGCTGCAAAGGCAGCGGTGATCGAATGTGACGAACCTCTTTATGTCTGTCGACCTGATGGGCCAGGTTTCACAACCATATAAGAGGGTTGAACGGACAGTTGCGTTATAAACTCTGCCCTTCATGACGAGAGTAATGTCGCGTCTGCGCCACCTGTGGCGCAGATTGGGAAAAGCACCTCGAGCTTTTGCTATACGGTTCGTAACCTCATCTTCGATCCCACGGGCGCTGATATAGCTGCCCAAGTATTTACCAGGCACACCTTTCCTCAGCAGACAATCCCAAAGGACACATCGATCGACTGAATCGAAGGCACCATTTATGTCACTGGGTCGCCAATAAACATGGCAGTGCTCCAGCACTTGACGCAAGGTGAAAATGTGGTCGATGCAGCCCCGACCTCGACGAAACCCAGCTTGTTCTTCACGGATCTGGCCTTCACGAGTGCCAGTCAGTCTGTGGAGAACAACAGATGCAAACAATTTAGAGACAATTGAGATCAGACTGATCACTCTATGATTGCCGCATTCCGAACGGGAGCCTCCCTTGAAAATTGGGATAATGGCGGAGCGGCTCCAGTCTGTCAGGACAGTTTCCTGCCCCCAAAGTTTCACTAGCAACTCGTGTAAATCATCTACAAGAGTAGATCCGCCGAATTTGAAGAGTGCTGGGGAATTCTATCTGCCTCTGCGGCCTTATGCAATTTCATCAGTCTGATCTCACCTTCGACTTCTGCGCGTGAGGACAGGTCCAAGGAGATGGCCCAGGGAGGAGGGCGCTAAACGCCCGAAAGAGAAAGCGGTTACTCAGATATGTATGTATGTAATCAGTGTGGAGCGGACTACGGTCCAGCCACCGCCTTGTGTGCGCTTGATTTCCCAAATACAGCGTGCTTGTGTTTGCCTGTGAAGGAGTGTGGGCCGGCTCCGTTGACGAAACGTGGCTCCCATCCACATATCTCCCGGTCTTATTCCTTCGGGTTTACACTGGATATGGGGTGTGTGGTTGGAGCTGTGGGTGGTGCAACGCAAGCCACCCGTGGTCCCTCTGTAGGCGCAGGCGTCCTGTGGCTGGCCACAGTGACAGGCAAATCCGAAACCGGATGCCGCCAACCATGTATGTAATCTCAACAGCCTAGCAACTAGACATAGAGCTAACAAAGCCATGGAGATTAGCAGATAAGGGGAAGTCACTGCGTCATAATCATCGTGGCATGCTAGTTGAAGGTGAGCAACACACTTCAGCTAATATGCCGCAGGAAGAAGGGAACATTTTGACAAAAGTATAACAAAACATTGTTAGTTTGTTTTTCTCACGCTGATTTTTCACTTTTTTGTCATTTTCAATGTTTGAAGTATTAAATGTGTGAATCAATACAATACTGTACACAATTCTTCCATTGATTCCGGTTGCGGGCCATGTGTTCAAGAGTGTTAAGCCATTAGCACTCCTCATCTTTGAGTCCCCACCCCGGAAGACGTACGGGATCCAACAGCGGATAGACACGACGTCAGCGATTTCATGTGCTGCCACCAACTGGAAGGCTGACCACTACGCGGTTGCCTCCAGCCAGGTCCTTGACGAGCGAATAGAGCGCAATGCGGCAGACGCTCAGACGCCATGCGTAGGACGTGACCGAGCCATCTTAACTGGCGCAACAAAACCAGTTCGTTGAAGGAAATACTCGCATTCGCCAAGATGCGACGTCGAACGTCATTACTATTAACTCGATGTTGCCACCAAACACGAGCGATGCTCTTTAAGCAACCGTTATCGAACGCAGAAAGACGACGCATGTCTTCCATGCAAATCGGCCAGGACTCGCACCCATACAACAATACTGAGCGAACTGATGCGTTGTAAACGCGGCCCTTTAGTGAGAATGAGACGTCGCGACGACGCCACAAGTGCCTCAGATTAACAAATGCTGATCGAGCTTTAGCGATACGAAGAGAAACTTCTTTGTTGATAGTGCCGTCAGCAGAAACACAGCTCCCAAGGTAGACGAAACTATCTACCTGTTCAAGTTGTGCATCTTCGAGAGTGAGCACGGGAGCAGGTGAAAGCCAATCCTTGAGCAGTACTTTACACTTCGATGGGGCGAAGCTCATGCCATAGATGCTTCAACCGCCAAACGATCCAGAATGAGTTGCATACCCTGAGGATCGTCACCAAGTAAGGCGATATCATCAGCATAATCTAAGTCGGTCGCGCGCTCACCCGGTAGAAGCTCTAGGCCAAAATGTTGGAAACCTTCTAGAGCATTCGACAGAACGTCTTCGATTGCGAAGTTGAAGAGGAATGGGGACATAGGGCAGCCCTGTCGCACACCGCTATTGACAGCGAATTGCGAGGAAAGCTTGCCATAGACCCTCACTCTGCCGGATGTATGAAGGTAAAGTGCTCGTAAGATGGTGGTATATTTCTCTGGCCCCCGTTCTTTAGCAAGCAACGCCATAAAGCAGGTCGATCAACGGAGTCAAAAGCGGCACGTATGTCTAGGAATGCAACGATAGTGGGCCTGTGATAAATGTGGCGATGTTCGAGGAGCTGGCGGAGCGTGAAGATTTGATCCACGCATCCGCGGCCAGGACGGAAACCAGCTTGTTCTTCACGGTAGTATGATTCACGTACTGGGGATAGTCTGCGAAGCAGAATGGATGCCAATAGCTTAGAGGCAACCGAAATAAGACTAATCCCGCGATGATTTGCACATGAAGTGCGAGCGCCTTTCTTGAAAATCGGGACAATAACTGATTCGCCCCAAGAGGAAGGCACTTTCTCTTCATGCCAAATTTTTGCGAACAGCGCGGTCAGCTGGTTAATGATCGCCACACCGCCGTACTTGAATAGCTCCGGAGGAAGTCCGTCTAAGCCGGCAGCCTTGAAGCGCTTCAAGCGTCGAATCTCGAGGCAGACTTCCGCTTCGCTGGGTGGATTCAGTGGGACGAGCCAGGGTGGACAACAAGGTGTACTGCATGTACTGATGGATGGTGGAGGCCAGTTGAACTGCGAGTGAAAGTGCTCGGCCCAGCGGTCCATACGCCTCTGTTGGTTGGTGATCGGAGACTCATCCACCTCACAAATGACCTCACTGACACCAGGCTTCCTGAGGCCAGTGGACCGAATGAGTTGGAAGAGCCTGCGAGTGTTGCCAGAGAGGGCAGCGGTCTCCATCTCTAAAGCACGCTCAGACCACCATGTCTCGCGATCCTTGCGTAGGCTTTGCTTGAGCAGCCGGTTGGCAGAACGGCGCCGCTCGTTGCAATCTGATTCCGCGGGGATATCTTTGCGGCGTTCGAACAGCTCCAGAGAACGAGCAGAGATCCAAGCCTTCAAGGGGCGTCGAGTTAGGCCGCAGCATGACTGTCCGGAAATGGTCATCGCTTTCTGTATACAAGTCCAGTGTTGTTCCACTTCTTGCGGTGGATTGCAACTGAGTGCATATGCCACTGAAGACTGATAGCTCGTCTGGACAGAGGAATCAGTTAATCTGTTTACATCAATCTTGCGGTGCTTCGTGTTTCGGGATCCTCCAAAACACATACAGATTTTCGCGCAGACCAGAGCATGATCTGAGTCAACGAAGGTGGACCAAAAGGACCTGCAGTCCAGTACGCTGCCGCGCCATCTGAAGCTAATTGCAATGTGATCAATTTGAGACCACGGTTGTGTTGAAGAAGAGGGACGCCACGTTGCGGAACGCTTCTTCGTACGCCTGAAGTTAGTGCTCGAAAGAAACAGACGGTTGTCTTCGCACAATGTGAGAAGCCTCTCTCCGTTATCAGAGCGGTTCTCATCGAGCGAGTGATGACCACCAAGGTGGCGTTCGTATGGTAACAGGCGGCCAACCCGTGCATTAAAATCCCCAGCAAGGATAACGACATCCGACTTTAGCATTAGTCAAGAGCTGTTGTAGATCTCGGTAGAATTCGTCCTTGACCGAGTCACCACTGCAGTCAGTTGGAGCGTACACGGAGATCACAAACAAGTTGCGTCTCTCTTGGCGGTGCCTGTTGATTCTACATGAACCCCGAAGCCGAACTGCACATGGTCGGCTGTTAATCGGGAACCAGTCCAGTAGTGCCGCCTCGGCCTTGCCACTTAGTGCTATACCTACACCAGCCAAACACGCTGAGGCTGCTTCTGGATCTCCAGAAAGACGCAGGTGATATCTGGCTTCGTGGTCAGTGGGGGATGTCAATGTAAGCACAGTGCTGGGATCTTGCAATCGGGTTTCTGAAAGGCAGCAGACATCAATGTCTAGGGAATCTAGGGTGCGCGCTAGACCGGCTTGCTGTCCAGTCTGCATGAGTGTCCGAACCCTGAAGCACGCCAGACGGAACAAGGATCGGGGACGAGAGGAGAGCCATAGATTGAACTCCTTGGTCTGCGGCGCAACCGGAATCGCAGCCAGATTGTTGAACACATGAATCGGGTAACGGAAAGTGAGGATTGTTAGCAAACAAACAATTGGCGTGTGATGAAGTCGCGTGAAAGTGACTAGCAGAAACAGTAGCTGATGTGCACGTTGTAATACAGTCCATGGTTTTGCGAGAGGGCGTGATACTACCCGGTTGCCCAAGCCGAAGTAGGGAGTTGACTTAGGGGACTCCACCCCGAGCCTTTGGCTAAATAACCTACCCGCAAGGCAGCGGGGCGAATTTAGGGAATCGCGCCCATTGGGAGGCGTTGACTGAATGATCAGTTCATGCGCCTTTGTTTGGTAGATTACCAAACAGGGGCCCAATACTCCCCATGAAGTCAGCACAATTGCTGGAATACAATGCCCCACGGAGGTGGAACATTGTCGCCGAACACTTTGCTGGAACGGGGTACACCCGAACCACCCAGCTGGCACCACGAGGAGATATTTGGGCAAGCCAGCCGGTTACTCGGATTAGTTACACCGTCTCACAAACTGTTAGGCCCAACACTCCAAGCGTTTTGACAGGTTGTGGCTCGGCTGCCCACTCTCATCGCGTATGGTCTCGCCAACACCAGGTCTCCTGCTGCCTGTTTACCGTATCAGACGGAATAACTTACGATGATTACGAACGGCAGCAGTTGTTTCCATCTCCGAGACGCAATGAGACCAACAGGCTTCGGGGTCTTTCTTCAAACTAGCACCCAGTTTTGTCCTGAGATTTCTGAAAGTCTCATTGTATTCGCTTCCAGCCGGAATACATCGGCGAGCATCTATAAATTCCAGAGACTGGTAGAGATGCAATGTCCAGTTTGGCAGTTTTATTTGTCACATGAATACATGCCTGCTGATAGTAACGTTTGACGAATATGCGATCGGTGATCTTCAACGGTGTTCAGTGGGCGCTTACTCAGCCCGGATGTCAGCGCACATTCAGAACACCTGGCTTCGCCAGCTGGCTGGTGTCAATTCGTTGATATCGACTTTGCGGAGGTCCACCGAAACGCAACCGGAAGTCGGCGCAAACAAGTGCGTGGGCAGAGTCCACGCTCGTGCTCCGAATCGCTCGACAGTTTTGGTCACAGCCTCTCCGGCGGTAACTGATAGCGATATGATCGATTTGTGTCCATGGCTGACCCGAGGCTGGTGGTCGCCAAGTCACGCGTCTGCGGGTGCTGTGTCGAAAGTTAGTGCTGGCGAGAAAGAGACGAGCATCTTCACACAGCTGTAGCAATCGCTCATCGTTATCATTACGGGAGCCTACACCATCTTGGCCGCCCAGATGAAGCTCATCAGAGGACAATATTCCAACTTGAGCGTTTGGATCGTCAGCCAACGTCACAGTAACCGTGCTTCTTCTGTAACGAAGGAGATCGTGAAGTTGCTGATAACAATCATCTTTCACCGAATCAGTGCTACAGGTTGTAGGGGCGTAGGCCGCAATGACAAACAGGCACCGTTTGTTCCCGCGCGAATTCGTAGGATGGAACGAACCAACTAATCTAACGGCGCACATCCTACTGTTTACTGGGATCCAATCGATCAGGGCAGCTTCAGCCCGGGGACTCAAAACAATCTAGACGCCAGCTTGACCGACATTTGAAGCCGCATCATCGCCAGACAGGCGCAATGAGAATGTGCCGTCAGTGTCGCATGTGAGGGATCGCAGGGTAAGCACGGAGCTTGAATCTTGTGGGCTGGTTTCTGATAAGCAGCAAATATCGATTGATAAGATCTCTAGTGTCTGGGCAAGTGCTACCTGCTAGCCAATCTGTAGCAAAGTGCACATCTTGAGGCATGCCAGTCATAGCGAGACTCGAGGATTCCAAAGGGAAGCGGAGGAACTGACGTTGTCTGTTTGGTTGAACATGGACTTGTCGACTGGATTAGAGCGACTCTCTACGACTGTGTGTGGGTTGAAACTAGAAGATAAACGACAATTGAAGCAAGGTGGGGGAGGACCAAGAATTTGGGGATTGAAAATGCGGGATAAAAGTTAAGTTGAAGCGGGACGATAAGGATGAAAAAGTACAAGAAGAAGGATAAGAAGATGGGAAGGCCTGAGTAGGAGTATCCAAACCCCTCTCCACCCTGCTCGATGCAGCAGCTAGGACGCCGTTGATTATCCTCTGCGACGTCCGAAGGATCATCAAATTTTTGGTGGTATGGTTGATTGTATTGGGTGCACAGAATACTGTTAAGAATACGCTTAGGGTTCTCAACCATAACCTTAACGCATTGCAGCAGGGTTTTGGCACTGGACTGCCGACTGCCTGTTTTATAATGTAAGGAGCTACCCTCACTCCAACCCCCAACCTGGAGCGCCAGGAGGTTGCGTTTTTCTGGCCTCTAACCATTGACCAATCTAGTTTGAATGGTTCTGAGGTTGCAAAAGGCCCCACTTAGCATAGCTCAGTGGATCACTCGGTCACACAAACCATCGCACAGCTTTTGTAGCAATAACAATACGGCGCCCATCGACCGATCATCACATACGGTCTGGCTGTTTTTCTCAATTGCTTGCACTGCAATCCACTAACCACTTCGCTGGAACCCTTTTGCTGGCTTTTACACCTGCGTGGAGTCCGACTACCGATCGATCGAAGCATGACACGTTCTGTGCGGCTCTGTTGACTGGCTAACGTCTAGTCTCACAGCCGAACTGCCTACGTTCCGTTGGTCTTGCCCTGCGGTTGAGGCATGACGCATTCATTGCGGCCGTGGTATCTGGCTAACGCCCAGTTCTCACAGCCCAACGGCCTGCGTTCCCTTTATCTTGCCCTACGATCCACGCATGACAGGTCGATTGCGGCTGTGGTGTTTGCTAACGTTCACTTCTCACTGCCGAACGGCTCGTTGAGCCCTGTGATCGCAGACACATGTCGCGCCACTGTGCCCCATCTCACCTCTGCCTGCAAAGCAGTGTGCGCCATTGGAAAGTTACCAATTCAGCGTACGTGAGTACGTCAGCACCTGAGTCCAGCCGCTCCTACCTCCGGGCTTCATTACTAAAACACCCTGTAGTTTGGAAATCTAGTCGGGTGTAAAGCTGTTCTTGTCGTGCAGGGTGTCAATTACTCATTGTAAAATAAGCGACACTTATCAATATGTCAACATTTCGATTTTTATCTTCAGTTGCAAGCACAGTACGAGTAGAAACACACGAACGGTTACATACATGGTAAAAATAAGCAGCATCAATGAATATGCCCACATTTCTACTGTTTTCTTTGGTCGCAAACACAATTTGTTGGTGGTTGATGTTACTTATGTTGCCCTGTATATAACCGTTTGTGTGTTTCTGATCGTATTGTGCATGCGACTAAAGTGAACAATCGAATTTCTCATTACTGCTTTTCGCTAAACGTCTACGATTCTAAGACAAGATTGACTTCAGACGTGATGGACACCGATGTAATCCTCCAATATCTACTAGGTTGGACTACAAATAGTTGTATGTTTCCACCCTTGTATCTCCCTCCTGTCGTATGCTTCTTTACACAGGACGTAAATACATGCATCTCCATAGTTACACCGGTTTGCTTAATCCTCGCATATAAAATGCACCTTTGGTCCACTGTATTACCACTGGCCGAGTGGTTCATCCGTCTGACTTGTAATTCACGCGTCGCTGGTTCAGGCACGCGTAGGTACTAGAGGCCTCCCAGTATGCCTAACCCACACACGACTGCCAGTGGTCACATGGTAACGCATTGTCGGCATTGCGTACTGACGCACTGCTGATACCACTGTACGATCACCACTACTTGCTATGGAATTGGCCTCTGCCCAAATCATATTTTTGCTTCATATGCTATTGATTATTCATGCTGGATTATGTTCATTTGAGGTTGAATCGCCCACATGTCATCAGAATCATGGCCGAATAGGAAAACACTATGAATAAGAAAGAATAAACAAACATCATTTTTGGTCCAGTTTACCGCTCAGTTTTTGAATTTCCTTCAGTTTGAAAAGCACGGTAAGAAGACGAAAACTGGTCGATGTATTTCGTATTGTCTTCTCAGTACAATAACCGGTATGCAACTGTATACTTAAATATGCGTGTGATCGAATAAGCATGAGGTGCAAAATGAATGACGGAAGTTCCACCCCTATGTCCACAGCAGTCTTAAGCTAATAAATTAATGCTTTTTAACACACAGGGTCGGCTTCATCCGGCTTATCGCGTGGACTTCGGCGAAACGGAGGAAGCGGGGATTACGGTGAGGTAATACAAGTGTGAACGCTGTACGCTATACGGGTCACCGAAGACGCTCAAGAGTGGAGTACCACTTAGGCCGATTCTATCAATGGTAAATGCGTCACAACATAAATTGGCTCTCTGGCTAGTGAAGATGCTTTCGCGTCTGCGATAACTGTCCAATCTATAAGACTATATAAGGTTCTTTTCAACTTACTGGTGACTCAGATGACATCAACCTCTCCGATAAGGTCATGTATTCCTTGGATGTGGAATCTCTATTCACAAACGTCCCACTACAACAAACTGTTGATTACATATGTGAGCTAGCTGAGCAATCTAATTATTCACTACCAATTCCAGTCGAATTTCTAAAGGAATCCTTACTGCTGTGCACAGCAAATGTTGGCTTTCACTTTCAGAACACCCCATATCGTCAAATCGATGGTGTGGCAATGGGTAGCCCACTAGGCCCTGTACTTGCCGATTTTATCATGCTGATGATAGATAGAGGCATATCCGCAGAAATAGCCCAGTTACCATACTATAAGCGTTATGTGGATGACATATTCGTCTTTTGTTCATCGGAGCAGCAGATTGTCCATTTTGTGCAGCAACTCAACTGTGCATATACCAACTTGCGGGTCACCTGCGAAGTGGAACAGAAGAACTGTCTGCCATTCTTAAACATCCTCATCAGTCGTAGGGATGACGGGCTCATTTAAAGGTCTATCTACAGAAAAGCAACCTGGTCCGGCCAATACCTGCACTTCACCAGTTTCACACCAGTGCGGCACAAGCGGACGCTTGTGAAAACTTTAGTTAGTCGTGCTAGACGAATTTGCTCGGCTAATTGTTTATCCGACGAGCTAGAGTTAATTATAGCAACGCTCGTTGCAAATGATTATCCACGTATATTTATAGAGAAACACAGCTAACAGCGAGACTCGAAAGACTTGGTGCATACGGCAGCCAAGAAAAAGATCTATATCGAGTTGCCTTTCAAGGGTGACTTTACTGTATTGAAAACCACGAAACGTTTAATCTCTGCTACGCAGTGAAGTTACTGTGCTGCTCAGTTTGTGGTCATGAATAGAGCCTGTAACTTGCCGGTGCCTCCAACGAAGGAAGCTCAACCGATAGGGGCCAACTCACACTACATATACAAATTCGTGTGCGACTGCCGAGACAGTTACATAGGCAGAACCAATCGGTCTTTGACTTCCCGAATAAAGGAACGCGTGCCAAGGTGGGTTCGACGTGAAATTGACCAGCGTCCCTGTCTCACTAAAGTTCCGTGCTTACGCAAGCCGCCAGCTTCCTCAATAGGCAAACACCTACTGACTTCGCGTCACCTGATAGAGCTTAGATCAGCGCTCACACTTGTATTACCTCACCGTAATCCCCGCTTCCTCCGTTTCGCCGAAGTCCACGCGATAAGCCGGATGAAGCCGACCCTGTGTGTTAAAAAGCATTAATTTATTAGCTTAAGACTGCTGTGAACATAGGGGTAGAACTTCCGTCATTCATTTTGAACCTCATGCTTATTCGACCACACGCATATTTAAGTATACAGTTGCATACCGGTTATTGTACTGAGAAGACAATACGAAATACATCGACCAGTTTTCGTCTTCTTACCGTGCTTTTCAAATTTCTGATGGGAACTAACTGCTTTAAATTCCTTCAGTTTGTTTTTTAGGGCGAGGGGGGGGAGTCACCGCAACACACCGATGCGCACGTCCGCTACTGATGTCGATCAGATCCCGATAACTATTTTACTGCTGCCCATAGTTTTCAGCCTGAGACCATCCTTCGGTTCTCGATTTCCGAATGCTTCTACATATCAGGTAGCAGGACTGTCTGGCACACGCTTTGAAATCCATCGCTATCAATATCGGTTTCCTTTCTGAAAGACGGCCACAAGTTATGAACATTGCTATAGTTAACATCTTCGACTAACTAAGGAGCTACATACAACCTTCTTTTTCTGACGACGCAGAAACAGCTGAACGCTTTTTGAACCGCTTGGTGATTGGATAGTCTAGTCAAGGGCTGTGCTTCACCCCCTTTTATTTTCACTTGCTTGCTTGTCGTCCCCGCCGTTTGAGGCACCGATTGAAAACTCTGTGTACATTGGGAATTGTGTTTCTGCTACTGACATTTGGAAAGGTTCCTCTTCGTGTCACAAACTCCGATCGACTCTTGTCAATTTGTTAGGTGGTCGCAACGGATGAACACTGGAACACAGCTTTGAAATGTGGCCGACTGGTCACGCGGGTGACTGACGAAGTCCGTTCGTCATGGGCAACACGAATTGCTATGTCTTTGATGTAAGCTGACGAAATCACTCCGTCAACGCCGGTGTGAGCGAATTTGCGATTATCCGGGCTTGTAGATAACCAGCTACAGGAGACCGCGAGTGCTTGCGGACATGGGCAGGCAGTCTGATTGGAAGGCAAAGATGAGGATATGTGTTTGACTTATAAGTATATTTTTTTCTCATTCCTCACTATGCTCCGGTCTGGTGAGTCTGCTCTTCTGTTTTTCCATAGTGGGATAAGCCGAAGAACCAGGCTGAAAGAAGAGCTGGAGCAGCGTTGCAACCCCACCCGAAATAGTAGTACCATTGTCGTGACTACTTTATGTTTTAGAGTGCGAACGTTGAACACCGCCTTAGAAGCAGAGCAGCATGGCATGATAAGGAGCTGTTTATGACATGAGTCCTAAAGGTGCTACTGGGACGTAGATGCAGATGGCAGAGCTCCCATGCAGCTGTTGTCAATCAGGTTGAGAATTTTAACTGAACCGCTGTCCATGGTGGTCCACATAGGATTAAAAGAAACAAATTTAGAATAATTGAGTCTATCTTCAGCAATGTCACGTCTTCGCTTGTTCATCATGTTGGATCTAGCTTAATAGGAAACTTTTTTGTGACTACACGCTTGCTAATGATGGCCACTGTTGATGCTTGATAACAAAATGATGATGGTACATGGCGGGGCACTTCCGTATCGTCTAACTCTTGTATGGATTGGCGGCATCCGTATCCGGATTTGCCTGTTATTGCGGCTTCCATAGGACAGCCACAGGACGCCTGTGCCTACAGAGGGACTATGGGTAGCTTGTGCTGTACCACCCACAGTTCCACCTTCGCACTCCATATCAGGCGGAAACCAGAATTAATAAGACCGGGAAATATGTAAGTAGGAGCCACGTTACATTCACGGAGGCGACCCACACCCCTTCAACGTGCAGCAGCAACAGCATTCTTGCCTAATTGGGAAACCATGCGTACCATACGTACACAAGTCGGTGGTTAGATCGTGGTCTGCTCCACAGTGAGTGCATGGAACCACTCCTTGATCCTATGACGGCCACGATGACCGTGCACCCTGTCCTCGCAGCAACGATTCACAGTCTCCTGGAACCAGATGGAAAGTACTGGACAGGTAGGCACCTTGTCGACATTTCCATCAAGCGCAGACACATTGG
Organism: Dicrocoelium dendriticum; assembly: GCA_944474145.2. Classification (NCBI taxonomy): domain Eukaryota; kingdom Metazoa; phylum Platyhelminthes; class Trematoda; order Plagiorchiida; family Dicrocoeliidae; genus Dicrocoelium; species Dicrocoelium dendriticum. The sequence continues at coordinate 99,478,095 of OX104065.1, forward strand.
GGATATCAAACAGCCAACATAGAACTTGAAGGAAAATAAGTACGCAAGATTGACACGGAATATGCATGAGCATAACAGAACTGAGCAAATCAAATAACGTGAAATACTTTCTATCCAGATTAGGAATATGTAGTTTACGTGTAAGTCGATGTAGCCCAACTGCGGTGAAGAAGCATGATATATGCAGTGTCAACTAACGCCTTTAATTCTATAACTAACCGCTGTCCATTTGGAATTTGGCAGTTATCCAGCTTTCATAGAAACGAATGTCACTCTACTTCCGTATACAAACCTGGAGGGTCAGGAGGTTGAGTTCGTTTGACTCCCATCCATTGATCACTCTGGTATGAGTACCTCGCAAGGGTCATGATGGTCACGCTCGGTATAACTCAGTGGGTTGCTGTGGCCCACAAACGTTTATACGTCAAGGTTCAGTGTCGCCCTAACGGAAATAGTCAAAAGGCGATTATTGTTTGTACAAGTCATTTGTTTCAATCGATGGACAATTATGAGCACTTGTTTGGTGGCCTCTCGCCCCATTCCTATTGCATTACCCTGCAATTTGGATGCCTGAGATGAAGTTCCTTTGTGCCGCACTGTGTCCACATCTTCAATAACGCTGGTACAAGGCTTCGGATGGCCTACCGAGAACTGTACCATTTATTTGTCGTTTGTGTGCCGTTCGATCGTGCTACGAAATTTCTGCATAAGTGGTACTCCTACCAAGTGTCCTTGTTAATATTCCACAGAAATTGTTAAACAATCCGAAGGAAATTCCTGTTTACTGCCAAAGACTTTTGCAGTGCTTTTCACTTGCTTGTTGTCGTCCTTGACAATTGTTTACGTTCCACAGTAAATATTTTGGGTTGTCGCTTGCCCAGGATTTATCATTGCGGAGACTGATGCGAAACAAAAGATTGTACACAATCCACTTGTGGGCTTTAAGCAATTATTGTGCATAAAAATGGAACCGGTTGCTAACAAATCGATTAATTAATTATGCTTTATGACCATCCTTTCTTATATATATATATATATATATATATATATATATATATATATATATATATATATATATATCTGCGAGGATTGTCCTGTTCTCCGAGTTGGACATTTCTGTTGCGGACGTTCCGTTACCAAGCTAGGGAGCATCTTCAGTGCGGCTATTAACTCCTGCTTCGCGAAGTTTCGCAAACCACTGCCGGATCCGAATGACTATTGATCGTTACCTACTTCGAATGTCAGCTTTCGATTGGTACACGTAAGTCGGCCGAGTAAGCACTGCTTCCTCTTGTCGATCTGGTGCCTATTACTGACTGAAGGTGCAGACCTCCGTAGACACCCTCCGGCTCCCGGTGTTTGTTAAGTGGTTTCCGACCAGGCCTACAAAAACTCTTGCGCTTTGCGGTTTCTTGATCTTCCAAGTATTTCAACGTTCCCAGATCGAACTGATGGTCCTCAACATCCATATGTACTGGCATTAAGGATTTCTCATCGCGGCGGCGGATGGACAGACTATGTTCTTGCAGTCTTGTGCCAACGTTTCTTCCAGTCTGGCCTACATAGTACATGTCACAATTCTTGCAGGAAATTTTGTTAACTGCATCTGATGTTTCTTCCCTACTCAGTTTGTCCTTTACTTTGAAAAATTTACTTCGAATAGTTTCCGTTGCTTCATGTGCAACATTTATCCCGTCAAGCATTAGAAGCCTCGCTGCCATTTCAGAAATTCCATGGATGTAAGGTAGGATGATCGTTCTTCTTTCTGTTGCACATGTGAACGCGGGTTGTGGCTGGTTCTTCGACATCAGGCAGCGTAGAATAAAGCTTCTAGGGTAAGAATTTCGCTGTACCTTGCTAAATAGGTGACCTTCCTCCGCTTTCCTAAATTGCGGCATGCTACAGTGTGTCTGGACCCGTTTAAAAGGTATCCTCGCGCAACTACGCTTGTAAATGACCGGATGGTTACTGCGACAGTTTAAAATCTGATCGGTGTGCGTCGCTTTCCGGTAAACTGTTGCTTCTAGTGACCTAGAAGCATATCTTCTCACGAGCACGTCCAAGAATGGCGACTGGTCATTGTCCTTCTCCTCTTTAGTGAAATGGATTCCGGAGAAAGTATTATTGATTAGCTAATATGTTTCTTTTAGTCTGGAGCGTTTGAGAATGACAAATGTATCGTCTATGTTATATACCACAAGTTTGGGCTCCACTATTGACAATGCCTTTTGTTCTAAGCCTCGCATCGCTGCCTCTGCTAGCAGTCCAGAGATTGGCGATCCCATTGGCATACCCGTTATCTGTTTGTACGTTTGGCCATTGAACTTGAAATGTGTGGTGAGGTAGAAGTCAAGCAACTCCATCATTTGTGTGACTTCAGTTCTGTTGCTGGTATTTACCGCTCCATGTTGTTCAAGCAGAGTCCTCATTGTTTGCCTCACCAGCGTCGGGTCAGTTGATGTAATCAAGGCTGTAACTTCAAACGAGACCATTATCTCGTCGCCTTCTAATGTTATTCCCTGAAGTTTCCAAGAAATTGTTCTGCTGACTGGATTGAATGCTCTGAGTCTACGATTAGGTGTTTCAACCGTTTTCAAAGTTCCTTGACGGCTTGTAATTCGGTCTCCCGGGTAATGACACGATAGGGCTCAGCGGTGCCCCATTTTTGTGTACTTTGGGTAGGCCGTTGAACCGTGGTAGCACTGAATCCTCGGGTTTCATCTTACTGTGTTCTTACTTCATGATCTGTCTCATTTGTTCTATTCTTAAATAAATAAATAAATAAACGTTTTATTCCCAACAGTGCGGGACACACCTAAAACGGCATGATCATAGTAATACAGAGCGTATAATCAGTAATTGTTACAAGTGTTACTATGTAACCAGTACATTTGGCGTTATGTTTTATGTATATATGTAAGTGTATCGGTTAGTAATCATGTTGAGTAAATTTGTTACTGTTGTGCTGAATTTGTGGTTGTGTTCGGTGAATTCGCCAACATAGGAAGGGATCAAATAATATCTTCGAATTGACTGACGTCCGTGAATGGGGTAAGATTTTCCAGTAGGGCAGGATATAGTGACTTTATTTATTGGCGTGTCATATCTGCCACGTTGCCGTTTTGTTGAACAGACATTGATGGATTTTATAGGGAAGATGCTGGCCAGGCGAGATCCCACCACGTCCTGGAACATGAAACTTATTGTAGCTATAGCAGTAGGTGAGTAAAACAACAGGATTATAAATGTTACCGTTGAAGGCGCGAGTGTTGGTACTTCCTTGAACAGTGAACTTTTTATAGAGTCCTCGCTTTTCGGCTGGTAGGTATTCACCTTTCCGAGCAGTTCTGGTGCCTTCTTCATGTAGTCAATTTTATCCATTATGACAGTAAGACCTCCCTTGTCGGTCTGTAATATAACAATAGTTTTGTCGTTTCTGCGTTTGTCAGTACCTTTCCTTCGCTTGCACTGAACATGTTGCTTTCCACTTTGTGACTCAGAGCGGCATCCGTTTCACCAAAGAGAAGGATGACAATGACCAGTCGCCATTCTTGGACGTGCTCGCGAGAAGACATGCTTCTGGGTCACTGGAAACAACAGTTTATCGGAAAGCGATATGCACCGATCAGATCTTAAACTATCGCATTAACCATGCGACTGGCTGGGCCGTAGCACCCTCCACAATGGCTGGAACCACTCTTCGAGCCTACCACCGTCGCAAAAACTGTGAACCTCATCCCCTCCAGCGATTATTCAGTTATCTAGCGCCAGTAGTCGATGTGGAGCATGTCACTGTCGTAAACTGCTCGGTGTTGTACTGTCGTAAACGCTCGCTGTCGTAACGCAGACCTGTCTTCACTCACTGTCTAGTGCCTCATCCACACCAGCCATGGAAAAATAAGAAGAGACACAACTTGTCTGACCATACCGGATTTATTGGAATCATTTCTGGCTCTATTTATAAGTCAACCATACACACTCATACAGACATTTTGGCCGTAAACCTCCTCTCCCGTGGTAGTTGACGCCGAGCAGAGCTGGGCGGCTGAGCTGTCTTGGTCAGGCTCACACAACGCCCCTGCGTATAACTTTGTATTTCTTACGGCGATTCCCCGAAGAATTTTCTCACGTGTCGCGACTCAGCAATCTTGGCACGGCTCACATGACGCCCACGCGTATGACTGGGTTTTTGGTTCGACCACCAACGTAGGCGAGACTTCATTGTGTTAGCCGACTTAGTTCGCAGGCCTTTGCTCAGCTCCGAGAAACTACATCTCAGCATCACACCGTTTTTCCTCACCAACAGTTAGCCTGATGGGCTTCTTGTCAACATTCCCATCAAACGCAGCCACACCGGGGATATGAATCGTCAACAAGCACCTGAAATGCTAGAAACAACAGACAAGTACACGTACCACATCGGATACATTATTGGCCTGGGTTGGTGAACGGAATTTAATCTGTAGCAGTGTACTGATGATGATTATTAATTCCTCTGACTCCTCCTCTCTAAGGTGTCGGCCCCATGTGACCACCCTGTGGTGGCTTGGTCTGCCGTCTTGGCTGAGGCGTTCGCGACCGCATGTGCTACAGCACCACGCGCTTGACATCGATGGGGTGGATCCCATTGGCGCCTGTCACTTCCGTACCCGGCGTTTCTTTCCCGCATGCAATCGTGATTTATACTGCACCTGGGTAACCGCTCTCTTGATTACCTCACAACATTCTCGCCGTTCAGCTGTCTTTGCACTTAACGTTGGTTCGTGATAAACTCACCTTGATCAAGTTCTGGTATCGTAGCTTCTGCTTTTTTACATTCCGCTTTTTTGAAGTTCACTGCCATTGCCACACAGAACTTATGTGTCTGCCAGTTGTTAACCTACCCGATTCGTGGGATCCGATGTAGACATTGTTGATGGAAGCGCTCCGGATAACGGACGTCCTTCCGATACAGCGTCCACGTTTTGCTGACACGTGTACTGCGTTGTGCCGAGCGTGGCATTGTTCATAAGTTGGGGCTGACCAACCACTGCATTGATTCCTTCCGTTTGTGAGGACTTTTCACACTGTGTTTTTGGCCCAGTCCTTATTGGAAGCGAAGCTCATGCCCTTACATCCTCCAAAATAATGCGAAAGTGCGTGAAAAGGTCACGCAGTCTTCACCTAAGGTCACCTCTATATGTGCTTTGCAGTCAGAGCCTGCAACTTTAAGTCCTAACATTTCGCCACCCGAGGCATTGACTTGTGCGTCTAAAGAACATTCACAACGAATGTGCGCCTATCTGATTCTGTGCCACATGCAGTAAATATTCTCGGGTCGGTGATTGATTCACCGATTGTAGCCTCATATTTAGGGATCTATCTAAGTCTCTCTTCTGACGTAGAGTACCATAGAGTATCTCTAATGGCTTTGTCTCGGTGTTTCTAAATTTCTGCCACCCGGATTCCCCGGGGTAACAGTGAGAAAACTCACGAGACTTGGCAGCATACCGGTTGACGAGCTGAACTTTCGATCTCGTCTTTTGCGAGTGGTTCTTTCCACTGCAGGTGAGTGCTGAACACTCCTGCTCTTTGCCTTCCAACTCATGGGTTCTGAGGTCACTGTGCAGTTTGGCCTTCCTTTGACTGGTAAACTGAAGCTGAACTAGGCTACCAAAGATACTAAAGCGCACTGTGGTGCCAGACAGAAGAGTCTACGGTGGGTGGGTTTCCGTGCGGTTCACTTCCACCCTGCCAGAACCGCTTCTGGTGGTGCACGATTCTGGGCTCACTACACAGATAACATTCCGTTAGTTCTCAGTAACTTGCGTGGCGTGCACAACAAGATGTGCGAGCTCGGCGCTCTTGTGGACCATCGACCGCGCATTTGACCGTCGTGGTGGAGAAGTATCTCTATATTTCAGATCTGCCTTAATTATTTTCAAAATTTTCACGTTTTACTCACCGGATGGGTCTGTTTCAGTTGAAGTGTGCAGCCCTAAGCAGCTAGACATTGTACTAGGGTTTAGGGCTCCGGACGGCACTTCTAGTGGACAGTCATTTGACTACGAGATGCCTGCTTATGGGAGATTTTAACCTCCCGGAGATTGACTGATAGGCCCTCCCACGCGAATCAGCAGCAGCGACTAAATCCTCCCAAAGCGATTGGGAGATGCTGTTCATTCCAAGTTGTTATATGAACTGGCGGTTTAACTTTGTGAGCTGATCACGCGTTTGCTTGAGAAATGCCTTCTCCACCACGATAGTATGCCCCATTTACAAGAAGGGTGACAAACATCTTCCTGAGAACTACATATCGGTCATTTCGACTACCTTAATGGTCATTGAAGAAACTAGGCCGACATGTTGCATCGGGGCGAGGCGGCAGATGTGCTTTTCTTTGATTGCCAAAGCATTCGATATTATCCCACATTCCCACCTATTATGTAAGTTGCGGTCATGTGGTATCTCCGAGCGATTACTACAATAGATGATGGCGTTTCTGGAGGGTAGGGGATTTACATTCGGGTAAGATCGGGCTTTTCCTCTCAAAATGTCGCGACGATGTCACAAATGTCTCAACTTTTCAAAATCCTACCCAACTTCAGGGATTCCAAATGACATCTCCTTAATAGTGACGTCAGCAAAAATGCACCTTCATATAGCTTGGCAAGTTGTGTGTCTCTTAGGATGAGCTGAAAAAGTGGTGTTCCAATCCTCTAACAGTACTTGACGCTAAGTGGTGCAAACCACAAACGCTTCATGTACCGGTCAGCCAAGCATCACTTACGTAGCAATAGAGTCGATGCTGAGTAAAGGTGTACCATCAGACTTCTCTAAATCAGTGGCTCGATCTCAAAACTCTACAGCCTTTTATAATCTCCCGCTAGGGCTCCTTCGATTGCAAAGTTGAAAGGAACCGGAGACAAAGGTATCCTTGTCGTACACCACTGTTACCAGTGAGAACTGCAGAAAGTTTATCGTGGGCTATCATCCTGTCTAAAGTATGGAGGTACAGTGCCTGGAACATAACGAAATACTTTTTGGAACACCACTCTATAGCAGACATTACCATGAAGCAGATCGTTCTACTGGGTCAGATGCAGTCCGAGTGCCCAGGAAGACGTCGATAGTGGGTCTGTGCTAGAGATGACGATGTTCCATGAGCTGATACAGTGGGAATATTAGACCCACATATCTCCAGCCCGAGCGAAATCCAGCAATCTCCCGATGTGCGCCGTTATCAGAGCCAAAAAGTACTGAACATCAACTCACTCGGTCAGATAATGACACCACACTGAATGGCAGAAACCAAGTAGCTGCGAAACCACAGGAGCTCCAAGATAAGGCTGTCTGCAGCATCAGGAGGATGTGATTGATTGGCCAGATCCAAGGTAGCCTGCTCGTATTGTTCCAAATGGTATCATCCAAAGTTTTGTCATTTATCCTAGCCTATGGTAGCGAAACAACTCACAAGACGTTGTTCACTTTTGTGTTGCGTGTTCGACCATCCCATTCGTCAAGTGTATGCTATCCTAGTCCAGAAGTTTGCTTCCCTTTATCCATATTCAGTCTGATCCCTGTCACCGCTGTCACCCCCAACTTTCCTAGGACTTCAGGTAAAAAGGGACGGCAGCTCCGAGAGCCAAGCAGTACTCATGACAATGGAAATCTGGCATCATCCAAAACGTGTGATTAATTAAATCTCGCTAGTCTTGATAACATCTCTCATTAACCAGGATAAAGCAGTCTAGCGTCAGCCCTTTGCATTTGCAGCTCAATGGTCTCTTTTCAAGCCATAGTCTTCTGTCACATCAGTCATATGTGCAGAGATTATTACAAGGCTCAGCTGGGACGCCACCATTGCGGTCTCTTCTATTGAAAACACTGCTAACGTAAATAGTGGGACAACTAATAGATAGTCACCGCTTGGCGGCAGGTCAGGACAAACGATCACCCAACCTTGCAGCTCAAGGAAAAAGGGACCTGCCAATACTACCTTGACTGTTCTATGATCAAATGTTCCCAAATCTGCTGCCATCACATTGTGCAGTAAGTTGTCTGACGACCAAGTCCAATTAAACGCACTGTGCGTTCTGATAGACGTCAAATCCAAATCCACAAAGTTCATGCGCGTTGCTCACTACCCGAACTCTGCACCCAGCCTTATCAGTGTAACACTGGAATCCCCCACTGATGTGGAAAACGTTTTACTTTCTGCTATGCGTTACGACACGGATCCTGTGGGATACGCATCTATGCTGATATTTCTTGGAGCGTACGACAATTGGAAAGAAACACCGAAGCAAGCATGCAAAATCGCCCAAACACAATCTTCATTCATCTTCATTCATGCATGTAAGAGCTTTCCAACGATAGTTGAGGCCGGAAATCACGCTTTAGAACTGTGGCTTTTCGTTCATGAAACACTTTCTTTGGATAATGCTGTCACCTTGCGACTACTCTAGGACGCATTCTAAGCAGAAGATACATTCACATCCTTTTTATGAGTGATTTCAACATATATTGTTTAGAAACTCCTGCACGATCGCAGAACAATTCAAAGCCGATCCTCAGGAGCTCATAACAACTGTTCCGCTTTTCAATCACGTCACTTTGTCAATTCCGTTCAGAACTGGTAACAAGTCATCTCTGGGGCCGGATCCGGCCCGTGGCTCGTAGTCTGGTGACCCCTGGTCTCCATAAATACGGGATCGGTGACCTTTTAAGCAACATCGCCAACTTTCTCCTCCAATGGCCATTAGTGATCAGGGTTCGGATTTCTTTAGCTGACCCCATACAAGTTGGATTTGGCGTGCCGCATGGCTCATTTCTAGATCCACGATTGTCTTTGGTGTTTATCAATGACCTCAAGGCAATCGCTTCAAACTTCCTACTGTTTACCGATGACAACAAGATTTGGTGCGAGATTCAGGGGAATGCTGACGAACATCTGCTTCAGAGTGACCTGGACATGATACATCTGGGGTCAAGCCAACAGTTAGTGCGTTTCAACATGAGTTAATCTAATCTATTCTCCCTATGACACAGGCTCAACTACTTATGCAGGCTCGAAACGCATGTACTGCAGCGCTCTTCCGTCTAACTTGATCTGGGTGTGCTGGTTTTGTGGATGACTTACGTTGCTGTAGCGAATCCGAAAAGGCTTCGATGTCGGTTAACCAACACATCGGACTGTTGCGATGGGCGTTCGGACAAATGGATATTTTTACTTTTTAGCAGATGCTCAGTTGGTATGTTAGTCACCGTGCTGAATACGCACTTCAAGCCTGTCATCCATGACCGAAGCACACCCTTAATGCACTGGAGAAACCTCAACTTTAGGCATCCAAGTACGTCGTTGGAATGTGCGCTCTTCCATACGAGCAGAAAGCGAAACGATTGGGGGTATTCAGTGGATCGTATCGCCAATGGGAAGGCGACCTTATAAAGGCCTGCAGGATACTGCACGACCCACACAATATGTGCCACTCCTTACTACAACTCAGCAGTAGTACGTATCTGTAAGTTCGCTCATTAAAACTCGCAGAACTGTATTGCTATCTGGAGCGTTGCATGAATTTCTCTTATGTTTACGTTTGTCACCCCTGGATTGCACTCCCAGAATCGTTTTTCTGCATAGACACTAGCAATATTTTAAAGACGGTTGCATGGCTACATTTTGCTACTTAGTACTATATCTCCATCGTACTCTTGGATTATTCCTTGGATTTATTTGCTGTTACCTGTGGCTGCTGTGAAACTACACGGATTGCATTACTACAGCGTAAAAAACGATAAGCCCATCATTTCATACTTAAAGTACTAACTTTTTTCGATATCGCCACTAAGCCACCTAGTGGGACTTGTAAAGCAGTGCTCCCTAACCCGTATAAATTCATTGGGTTTGGGATAGCCTTCGGAGCATGATGGATGCTAGTAACTTAGAACCAAGATAGGTCAGGCTGACTCCTCTGATTTTCGCATCAAGTACGAGCTTACTAGAAAGTTGGGACAGTTACTGGCTCTCCCTGGGGGGAGAGCACCTTTCTTCTTGCCAGGTCTTAAGGAACAGGGACGTCAGCTGATTGGTAACTGCTCTGACACCACACTTGAACAGTTTTGTGTGCATTTCGTCTGAACCCACAGCCCTGAAGCTCTTCAAGTGTCTACGGTTCTAGTGAAACTACCTGTATCATGCCACCTGGTGTGCTTAATGAACAGTTGGATGGGAAAGTGCAACTGCACTGAGAGTGGGTATACTCACTTCATCCGTCTTTTTGTCTCTTCAAATTAGTGATTTGTGACCGTCCGCCTCACAGATAACTTTAGTGTTCCAGTGATCCGAATGAATTGGAACAGTCTGCGAGTGTTTCCATTGAGAGAGGTGGCCTCCATCTCCATGGCGGGTTGAGACTACTAAACTAGATCGGTACAAAGGCTTCTTTTGAGTTGCCGGTTGACAGTGCGGCGTAGTTCATTGTGGTTTCAAGTCAAGTCAAGAAAAGCTTTACGAGCCCTAATGGGTTCACTTTCAGCATTTACACCACCACTGCGGAAAGCTGGATGATAAAATCAATAAACACACTTGGGAAGAAAAATGCTTGAGTTTATTGGGACAGTTTGAGGCAGTCGTACCGCCAGGAACAGCTGATGTATTAATCCACAGACTGCTTGGCCCAAATTTAGCAGTGCATGCTGCGCGAAGCTCCAGTGATGTCTAATGTCAGTGTGCACAATACAGTCTAATTTGTTTGCCAGTGACAGTTGTTAGTCCAGCTGAACCGAGTGATCAATTAGCCTGTTCGTGTCGAGTCTACAATTCTTCCGTTTCGGAGGTTCTTCGGATCGGATGTAGATGTTCCCATAAACCAGTGCGTGATCCGAAGCAAGTAGTCAAAAATGATCTATAGTTTTTTATGCTATCCCGCCATTTGCATCGGATTGCAATGTGGTCTATTGGAGACCAAGGTTGCCTTGGTGAATGGTGATACCCAGTAGAAGAACGGCTCATAGAATGTCCTAAGTTTGTGCTTGTGAGGATTGGACCGTTGTGACAAGCCTGGTTCCGTCACCTAAGCATTTCTCATTCATTGCGTGCTTACAACTCATGTGAGATTCATCTGCCAACAGACGATCGACTCGTGCGTTTAAGTTGCCGGTGAGGACATCGACGTCCGATTTTGCGGTTTTCCACAACAACTGACGAAGTTGGCAGTAAACATGGTCCTTGATTGGTTCATAGCCACAATCCTTTGGTGCTTAAGCAGATACCACAGATAGCTTGCGCCTTTTCGACACGATGCCTGTTAACCGTGCATGGGCCTTTAATCCGGATTGCACATAGGATGTGTACCGAAAACCTGTCCAAGTGTGCGACCTCAGCTTTGCTGCTTGCTGACATATCAATGCTAGTCAAATCAGATTTTTCTGTACCGTCAGACTAACGTATTTTGCATGTGGCCTCTTTGAGCACAGTGCTTGCGTCTTACAACCATGTTTCAGAACGGCAGCAGATATCAGTAGCGAGGGACTTTAGAGTACGTGCCAGACCAGTTTGTTGTCGGAACTTCATAAGTGTCCGAAAATTAAAGTTGCCAGCCGAAACGACGATCGATGGATAGCCTCAGACCAAACTTCATTGGCATTTGCGAAACTGGCATCTGTATCAAATCGAAAATAACAGGAAGGAGTTACCGTGTCATCGTTCCTACTGAGTGGCGACGAAGACATCATTGAGAGAGTGCAGCGTAGCAACAATGTCATCCATTGCTTTTGCAGAAGGCACGATACTACTCGGTTGCTCAGACCGTAGTAGAGGGTTGAGTTAGGAGACACGACGCCAAGCCTTTGACTCAGCAGCCTACTCACAAAGTACCGGTGCGAATTCAGAGCCGGTGACCGATTTTTCGGTTCATGTGGATTTTGTTTGTTAGGTTACCAATCCAGCGCCTATCTTCCCAACATTGATAGCATCTAGCTGCTGCAATACAAGCTGCAGTGACTTTTTAGGTGGCGAGTCACGTCCGACCCTTCACATTGTTGAACAGGCCTTTGTGGCTTTTTATAACTGCGACACTCGCCAGGTAAAAACCCGCTACCCGTAACATCACCGCCGAACAATTCACTGAAACTGATTAATCCCGAATCACCCAGCTAGCGCCACAAGACGGTTGTTTCGCGAGCTAACCTGAAACTTCCATAATTCGTGGCTGAATAAAGTTTGAAGATAGCAGGGTTAAGAAACTTGAAAACGCGAACTCGGCTTGATTCCTCTCTTCGACTTTCATGGGGACATGATGACCGCGACTTGGGCATGACCGATTAAGCATAGAGGAGAAAAGAAGCTAAAAGGTGAAAGCAAGAACTCGGTTTGTTTCCTATCTTCCATGTGGACTTGGGGGACGCGACGCGGTCATGACCGAGTAAGAGGTCTATGTGGATTCGGGTTGAGTAGATTATCAAGACCGATGAGCTACCCGGTTTTTACTGGTTTGTTCTTACTTCATACCACCTAATAATTTCTATAGCTTCACCTCGTCTATTATCCCGCATTTGACGATTATTATATTTTTGTTTGTTCATGTTGACATAATTGTATATTTACACCTGATATGTTCAGAGACGTTTGACCATCACTAGTCATTCAAGAAAGCTTTTGGTGGAGCGCATTTTGCGCCTAATTCCATTATGATGGAGTGCGTGGTTCAATGACTAAGAAAGCAATTGTGCACGTTAGCGGTTTTATCTTTGTTTAAGCCATTTCCGCGTAGTATTTACATTCCTCTCGGTTGTGTCGTTCTTCCATTTTACGTCTATCTTTTCCCTCTCGTTAATGTTGTATCCAGGATGCAGCTTTTGCACTACCGGTGTCTACGCCGAACAACCCGAAGTATACGGATCCCCCCATCAGAACTACATTCGGTTACCACATTATCATGATTGAAGGCAAACGCTAGTCCTCTCTTCACTATCATACGCGCTACAACATGGTACAAACGATACAGCACTTTGTGCTTTTCATTTTGTTCTTTTCCTCCTAACTGGCGTTCAGAACTTACGTTTCGAAGCATTTTAACCAAATTACTTTTTATGCCAATTCGGTTATGTGCTTCTCTGTGTATGCTTCGGTCGACTTTTGGTCTCTGTACAGTACGTTCGATGTTTCTTGCTGAACCATTCGTCTTTAAATTTCATACTCACCTTATGACCCTAGTGACACTGGCGTTGCACTTTATAGGATGGTTTCCTTCTCGCTACTTTTGGCCACGGGGGTACTTTATGTATCGAAGCAAAAGTTGAAAATTGATCGACTTCATTTGTTCGTTTGTGTTAGAACATTAGTCCATTTACAATCCTTTATTTTACTGGTTCCCTCTTGTCGAAGTAAACTGATAATTCTCAAGTTATCCGTTCACCTCGACTAGCTCTTTGCTGCTATTCAGATCAGTCAATTGTTGGTGGCACCGTTGTGAACTGCCAACCGTTCCGTCTAACCTTGCGCACATTGGCGCTGCCTCACCGGTTAGGCGTTCACTGGTTCCATACATGTCCTTTCCGCTTGTCTCGTTGACCGAGGTCCATACTACTGCTATTCTTCAACCTGCGTCTCCTTCGTCTATTGCTTACCCTTTAGCAAAATTATTCATCGTTAAATCTTTCCGCTTAACATATTTATGCGCAATTTATTGGTTTTTATTACATATAGTTGTTCGAAATCTGCTTAGCAAGACTGGCTTTTATAATGAAGGTGCCTGTCTGCATCTTTTTCAAGATTGCACAGTCAATCATACATAACACGCCCGAAGCCGACATAGCTTGCAAGTAGTTCTGGTTTATGGTTATATTTTTTGTGAAGTGGACATAATAAACCAGGAGCGATCTTGCTTTTGGGATTCATTGTTAGCATTAATAAACCATGAAAGGCATCGTACCTGGTATATGATTGCGCTCCTGAAGAAAATTGATAAATATGCGCATACTTACTTTTTTTTATCGTATATGTCCGTTCTATTATTGAAAAGACGGAGGACCTAAAAACCTCACTCAGCTATCGTGAATACGCTAAACTAGGAATCATTATGCTGCAGGAAGATTGGCGGCATCTTGTTCTGGATATTTCTGTCATTGCTGCCCTCGAAGGACAGCCACAGGACACCTGCACTTGCTGAGGAAAAATGGGAAGTTTGCGCTGCACCACCTACAGCTCCATCCACACATCCCAAATCGGGTGTAAACCGGAAGGAATAAGGCATGTGAATGTGAGTCCCGTTACATAGTCGGTAACCGGCCCACCCTCCTTTAACATGCACATCGGCAACATTCCAATCAGTCTAATTGGGAACTCATGCGAACCAGGCGTACATAAGGTGGTGACTTGCCGGTAGCCCGTTCCACATTAAATGCATAGAACCACTTTGAGCTTAGCACCGTCACAAGGACGGTGCATTCTTTCCTCCCTCAGCAACGACCAGCTATGTCCTGGAGCCACGAGGTGGTGGGTCCTGGACAGGTAGGCACCTAATCAATATTTCCCTCAAGCGCAGCCACACCGGGGTTATGCAGCGACTTATACCGGAAATGCATGAAACTCAACACGCGGGCGCACGTACAGATCAGCTACAACGGTGATGTCGCGCACGTATCACACCAACAGTCTTATTGACCTGGGTTAATGAACCGAATGGAAGCAGACCCAGTGTACCTACTCAACGCTGTGCTGCTTACGCTTAGGTAATTAACATACTCACCGCCTTTTGGATGCTGACTGCGCTGGTGGCTTACCAAGCCCGCTTGGTTCAGACACTCACCACCATATGTGCTAAAGCACCATGCGCTTGACGTCAATGGTGTCGACTCCATCGGCGCCTGTCGCTTCCTTAACCGGCGTTTCTCCTCCGCATGCAATGGTGCCTTCTCTTCTGCAATTGTGCACCCGCTCTCTTGATTACCTCTTACCATTCTCAAGTGCCTTTGATTCCCAACACGTGGAATCGTCAGTTTGCATGAACCCCACTTTGATCATGTCATGGTAAAGTAACCGGTTTTACCACGCTCTGCTTCCCAACACTAACTTGTCCATAGAATTGCGGCCTGGGTCTCCGCGTCAAATCCACGCGGCTTCCTTGTTCCAGCCACCTCAGGTGTCGCAGCAGAAGTATGCTACCCACTACCTAATGCTACTGCGACACAAGGCTTCTTTGTCGGCAGCTCGTTCACCTAGCCAATTCATGGAATCCGACGTAGGCACTGTTGATGGAAGCCCTCCAGTTAACGGACGTCCTTCCGATACAGTGTCCAAGTTTCGCAGCCGTATTGAATAACGCATAGCATCATCGGCCGATATACATTCAGCTTCTTCCAGTTTGCTAAACGTAACAACAGCCTTCAGATCGGTTGATGTTACGCTCTCAGGGTAGCAAAATTTCCATATTTTCTCCACTACGTCATCAGCAACGCGTATATGTTGCAGGCACAAGTACTCCATTCTCGTTGAAGGCCAAAGGTCTTGCTTGTGTTTATGGTGAGCCCGAATTTGGCCGTTGTCTAAGCGAGCTCCGAAGTTATGTGCTGCAACTCATCCGCACAGTCGTCCGCAATCAGCAACCTACAGATGTGAAATAATACCCCGAGTAAACATTAGAAGTAGGACGTAGCGAACAAGCTTGTTTTCAGTGGATCATCATTAGGCTAGTACAATCACAACTATGTAGGTCAAAATGAACACGTGAATTACAGGCGTCAATAAATCAAATATCTCATCAATAAGCTATGTGATTAGCCCGACCTATGTGGAGTCGGGAGGAATGGTGTGATAGGTCTGCTTACTTGTGTTAGTCTGGGGCCAAGCTAGACAGCGTCTGAACAAAATTCTTCTGTGCGCACAACTGTGGGTTATGGAGCCGAATTGAGATTACTTCTACTGTCGATACCAGACGGTATCTGATAGCTCGTGTGGCGTCCTGGCACACAGTAAATCAGTTGGGATGAATCTTTTGAGTTTGTTTTGTTGATTAGTATCCATTAAATGTGACAATACTGCGCTCGTCACATTTTTCCTCACATCACTGTATAGCCAAGCGGGACAATACTCTCGACACGAGCAAACTTGTTCGCTACGTCGTACTTCTAACCTACGGATGGTTATCTCACTCACTAGGGCTCTCGCCGCAATGCGATGGTTGTTCAGAAACGCATTATCAATACGGTGTTCCACACAGACACGGTAATCACAAGGGTTCCATCGCAATGAGGCAGACCTTACCGTGGTGCGATGATTTGCGCGCCTCATTGATCCATTGAGTTGCCCTGAGTGGGGCTTTTTGCACCTTCAAAGCCACTCATATCAGATTGGTCAATGGTTAGAGGCCAGACAAACTCAATCTCTTGGTCCTCCCGGTTGCGGGTTGGAATGAAGGTTGCTCCTCATTCCTTAAAACGTTGTCCTTGTAGTCCCCTGCCAAACCCGCTGCCTTGCGGTCAGGTTTCTGAGCCAAAGGCTTTGGTTGAGAACCCTAGTCTTTCTCCTTTCTAGGCCTGGGTAACATGACAATATCATGCCCACGCAATCCAACTATGTCTTCTCCTTCAGACGACTTCTTGATGCCCTGGCTGTCGCAGAGGATAATCAACGACACCCTATCTGCTGCATCGAGAAGGGTGGAAAGGTGTTTGGATGCTACTACCTAAACCTTCCCCTCTTCTTATCTTTCTTCTTGCCCTTTTTCATCCTTATCATCCCATTCCAACTTTATTTTTATTCCCTCCCCCCGTTTTCAAACCCCCTCAATTCTTGGCCCTCCTGCACCTCTTTTTGATGGGTTTTTATCTTCTAGTTACGATTCACATGCAAACGCTGAGCGTCACTCCTGCCCTATCGACAAGCCCATGTCTAAGCAAGCAGTGAAGCCCAGTTCTTTGGCTTCTATTTGGAGCCATAGATCCTCCCTCAGATTGGCATGCCTCAGCGTATGCACATTTAAACGGATCGGTCAACAGGCAGCACTTGCCCGAACATTAGATCCTCTCGGTCGCTATCTGTTGCCTATCGGAAACCCGCCTGCAAGACTGGAGCTCTGTGTTCGCTCTGGGATCTCCTTCTGGTGTCACCAGTAGTGCTTTTTCATTGCGTCTATCCGGAGACGATGCAGCTTCGAGTGCCGGCCAAAGCGGTGTTGGTATTGCCCTGAGACCTCTGGCTGAAGCCTCTCTGATTGTTTGGACCCCAATGAGTAGTCGGATGTGTGCGGTCCGACTGGTTGGTTCGTTCGTAATCGCCTGGGGCTAATTGGTGTCTGTTTATGGTCGATGCCTACGCACCCACGAACTCTAGCGATGAATAGGTAAAAGACGACTTCTATCGTCTATTGAAGGAGCTCCTTCGCCGTAAAAGAAGTACAAACACTAGTGCTGTCTGGGAATCTGAACGCTCAAATTGGGAAATTGCCAACTGGTGAGCTGCATCTTGGCGGCCAATATGGCGTAGGCTTCCGTATTAATAACGATGAGCGGCTACTTCATTTGTGTGAAGATGCTCGCTTATTTCTTACGAGCACCAACTTCCGACACAGCACCAGCCGCAGAGTGACATGGCGCCTGCTAGCCTCGCACCAGCCATAGACAGATCGATCACATAAGATCAGTTACCGCTGGAGAGGCTGCGTCCAAAGCTGTCGATCGATTTGGAACACATATGTGGACTTTGATCGTGCACTTGTATGTGCTGATATGTGCGTGCGTTTTGGCGAGTACCTTAGACGACCCTTTGAGCGCATAGGCACCAGGTAACTGGCGAACTCATGTTCTGAATGTATATCGTAGTACGCTGGCATTCTGATTGAGGAAGCGCTCCCTGGATACGGTTGAAGGTCGCCTGGCAGCAGACAACTTCTCCTATGGTAAATCCAAAAGCCAACATGGTCATTGGGTCTCTACGCAGTCCCTGTAACCTATTGATGCTCTCCGGCGCATTCCGACTGGAAGAGAACACAATGAGACTCGCAAAGAGCTCCGGCCAAAACTCCATGCTAGCCTGAAGTGCGTCCGCGAATCCTGCCGGGCTTATTGTGCGTCAGAGATATAAGTGGCCGCTGCCCTTGGTAAACATCGGAAATCGTGCCGTCTGATACGGGAAACGGGCAGCAGGAAATCTGGTGTCAGTGAAACAATTTATAACTAGAGTGGGCAGCCTATCCTCGACCTTCAAAACGCTTGGAGTGTTGGGCTGAGCGCTTTGGAAAGCAGTTTAGTCGGCCAGGATTATTAGATTCTTCACCGGCCCAAGATCGCCCTGCCCCCATAGGCTGAACGTTTGCATCCACCCTCACGCTCAGAAGTGGAACCTGTGATCGGACGGATGAAGCTGATTAAAGCCGCGGACCGGACGACTTTCATGCAGGCCTCTTCAAATTCGGGGATCCTGCTCCTGTTGACCATGTACACGAACTACGAGTTAAACAGTGGGAGCAGGAAACTGTCCCAACCGACAAGAGTCGCTCCGTCACAGTTCGGATTTTCAAGGGAGGCTCACGATCGGACAAAGGCAACCATACAGGTTTCAGTCTGATCTCCATCGCCTCAATTTACTTGCCTCTGTCATGCTTCACAAAGTGAATGACACTCGCCATAGCCAGATTCGTGAGTTCCAAGCCTGGTTTCGTCGAATGCAAGGATGTATTGATCATATTTTCATTCTGTTCGATTGTTGGATAACCGACACATATATTGGCGGCCCACCGTTGTGTTCCTCGACATCAAAAGTGCCTTCAATTCGGTGGACCAAAGCGCGCTTAGGGACTGTCTTTTCAGGAATAGCGTGCCAGAGAAAAATGTAACTATTATTCGAGTGGTATACGCGCGTAGCTCGGGTAGAGCGAGGGCTTACGAAAAGCTGTCACCCCCTTTCAATATCTCCAGCGGTGTATGACAAGGATGTCCGCTGTCACCGTTCCTGTTCAACTTCGCTGTTAACGAAGTCATGCAGGTTGCGTTCACAAGACACGACTTTGAAGGTGTGGAGTTGCGCCCAGGCGAACGAATTCTTGACTTGGAATATACTGACGATATTACCCTTATTTTTAACAGCACACAAACATGCCAAGCAGCGCTAGACAGATAAGCACTGGCTGTCAGCTGTTTCGGGCTAAACTTGGCATCTTCGAATTGCAAAGCTTCCTTCCAAGATTAGCCTGGATTGCGTGCCACGCTGAGCCTTGGTGGGGATCAGTTGTAAGTTGTTCAACAATGCAACTAACTCGGCAGTTGTACTAGCGCCGCTGGAATTAAGGACGATATCACAAACCGTATAGCAAAAGTTGGAGGTGCTTTTGCTAAGCTTTGCCACCTATGTCGCTGGTGCGATGTACCTCACTCCCTGAAGAGTAGAGTGTGCAATGCAGCTGTCCGTTCAGTTCTCCTTTACGGTTGTGAAACCTGGCCCATTAGATCGGCAGACGTAAAGAGACAAGTCACGTTCAACCACCAGTGCCTTCGCAGTTTGGCATATATCTGGTGAGAATACCTTGTGCGCAATGAGCGTGCTCGACGCCTTGTTTAAGGCACAGGAAGAAGTGAACCGCTCGATACCGTTAAAACCAGCACCAAGCTCCGACGGCTCGGACACATGTTGCGCCTGCCAACCCATCGACTTCCACTACGTGCGCAGGGTCCGGAAGACAAAACGTTTGGCTGGATACACTTGTTGACAAGGCTTGGAGCCTACCTCAGTTGGGATTGTGTTGTGTGTTTCTCTCCTTCGACATCCCTGTTAGCCTCACTCTCCAACCACGATCCCGTTTACTATACATATTGTAACTTTTTGCTGCACAGTAGCCGGTTGTTAGCTCTGCGGAACGATGTCGATCCATTACCAGTGACTTAGCCGGCGTGCCTTTGTTGCATATTTTTTCGCTTGTATTACATTACAGTAGCTGAGGTGCTTCTCACCTCTAGCTAACGTGTATGATGATGAATTGCAAGCATTAAAAGCGCTGGACATGAGGTCATTTAAGTAACTCTGTAGCGGCACTGCTAAGACAGTCTTGCTTCACACCAGAACGACGTCAAAGTCATCCGACGTTTGTTCACTTAGCTGCTTCCTCGCCCGCATAACACTGTGCAGAAATTCAACTGAACTTACAATCTCACTCGAGTAATTAAACTTGCTCGACGCCTGCCACAGTGCCTTGCAGTTTACCGTGTCAAATGTCTTGTTTAAGTCTACAGTCAGCGAGTGCAACGGCTGGTGTCGTTCACGGCATTTCTCCTGTAACTGTCGTCATCAGTATACCTCGTAGCTAGAGATGGAAAACACCTCAGCTACTGTGCCATAATATATAAGAAAAGAATAAACACAACAGGTGCACGCCAGCTGAGCTACCAGCAACGGATGGACATTGTTCCGGAAAGTTACTAGTCGGCTACCATGCGGTAAAAAATATTTTATTATACAAAATTTATATTATGCCAATAAATGCGATTGCGGTTGGTGGGGGATGGGAGAACAAAGAAACTCACAACGCAAGCGCCATTGAAGTAGGCTGCTAGCTTTGTCAGCAAGTGTATCCAGCCAAACATCTTCATCGTCTTTCGAATCCCAACCAGGTAGCCGACAGGACCTAACCGAGGCCAATGTCGAAATAAAAGCGTTCATTTCTGTCGACCAAGTCATTACTTGGCCATCCCTGCTCTTTTCCCATCCACATCTCTGACGTGATCTAGATGCACGTCGTGGGAGTCGGTTGGTTGGCATCCACAACATGTGGCCGACCCATCGGAGCTTGGTGCCTGGCGGTTAGGGATGCAGCATGGCGTGCCTACAAGATTAACCCCGACTCAGGGAATTGGGGTAATTTTCTGACCCATCGCAACCATTGCACTTCACTTGTCCGCGAGGACAAACTAACTTATCAACAGTGCCTAGTAAAAATTCCCTGGCCAACAACAAACTGCTGTGTAGGAATGTCAACAATCTTCGTAAAGTGAAGCATGGAATCCCTCCACTTTTTACGACAGGCGGTAGGGCACAAGGCGCCGAAGAAGTAGCTAATGCCCTGCGGCTACAATAAGCCCCAATTTTCTAACTCGCAACCTCTACCTGTCCCATAAGCTCATGCACATTACCGACTGCACTGTTTACACATGTCATTATTAACCCATTAATTGTGCTAAGGAAGTTAGTCTCACTGCGTGAGCTAAGTCCTCCGGGAGCAGACAACATCCGCCTGAAGACTGTGGCCAATAAACTAGCTGAACCACTGTCACAGTTCTTCCAAAGGTGATTTGATGAACAACAAGTCCACACTATGTGGAAGCGTGGTATTATCACCTCAATTTTAAGAGGCAGTAGCTTTTCAGATCCTGCAAACTATTACTTAGTGACCCTCCTCTCTGTGCTCGCGAAAGTGATGGAAGCGGTCATCGCTGAGGCTCTAATGGACTACCTGAAAAATGCAACATCTTGGCTTCCATCAACACCGGTCCTGCACCACCAACCTACTGATTGCACGAGGTAGTTGGACGGAAGTGGCTGATGATGGGGTCGGAGTTGACATCATCTATCTGAACTCCAAAGCTTTCGCCCGCCTTTATCACCGCATCATCCTTCACTGGCTACAGAGATACGGAATCGGGGATCCTGTGTTTGGTTGGATTGGCAACTTTATTCATCAACGGATACTTCAAGTGGTCGCACAAGGCTCAGTGTTGCGACCGTGCTTATTCCTGTTGTCTATCAACTACTTTTCCCCGATGACCTCAAGGCATGGCAGGCGATTAGTAAGAAGCCAGATCACGATCTACTCCAACGTGAATGGGCAAAGGTGAACGTGCTCTAGTTGAGCATAGCTAAGTGAAAGTTGCTCCATCTGCGTCACCAGCCAGTGAGCGCTTACAAGCTTGGAGACAACACCTTGGAGAAGACCATTCGGGAGCGTGACCTTTGCTTATTGCTACAGAAAGATCTCGGATGTTCAAAACAATCAGAGAAGGCAACGAGAACCAACAATCAACACTTCGGCTGGCTTCACAAAGCGTTCGGTCGGTTTGAACCTTCAGTCTTTCCCCAAATGCTTAACGCCTATGTGCGACCTAACGTGGAATATGCTATCTAGCCGTGGCAGAAACAGGATCTCGTTGCTCTCGAGACTCCTCAACGAAGAGCAACCAAGAACGTCAGGGGTCTCTTTCATTTGCCCTATCAGCTTAGACTGGAATTTTTAAGAATGTACAGCAGTCGATATCGGCTTTTGCGTGGGGATCTTATAATGGTTTACCAAATTCTGAAGAACCCGAACGACATTTGCCGTCCGCTGCTGAAATTGAACCACAACACTACGCTAAGAGGTCATCCTATGCAACTGAAAATACCATATAGCCGGCTTGAAGGTCGTAGAAATTTCTTTTCCTTTCGCGTATGCCAGCCTTGGAACCCCCTCCCTACTTATGTCCTCTCTGCTCCCAACCTGGTGATATTTAAAAAACGAGTTGACGATGTGTTGTCTCATTTGCATTTCATTTTATGACTTGTTAGCCAGGGGCTACAAAACGCAATCAAACCGTGTCTTACCAACTCCCCTGGTCCTATGCAGTCCTAAAGGCGTATGAACCACTTGTTTGGTCACCGTTTCCCAACGGGTTGCGATACCCTCATATCGCCCTGCTGCTTTGTTGATTAGATGCTTGCTCAAAGGCTTAGGGTGGAGGCCCCCTAAAATAACGCTCTACTTCGGCCTATGCAACCGGGTAGCAACTCGCCCACTGACGAACCATGGACTTACAACCACAACCATTCACTCGCGCTCTTGCTGCTACGACGTCATTTCACTATGCCAACTTCACAAGCACGCACCACCATTTTACCTACCATTTTCTTGTACCATTCACACCCGTTTTTACCTTATTCCTCTTTGGCAATCAATCCCACCTACACCGATG
Source organism: Dicrocoelium dendriticum (assembly GCA_944474145.2). Taxonomy (NCBI): domain Eukaryota; kingdom Metazoa; phylum Platyhelminthes; class Trematoda; order Plagiorchiida; family Dicrocoeliidae; genus Dicrocoelium; species Dicrocoelium dendriticum. The sequence continues at coordinate 99,501,006 of OX104065.1, forward strand.
AACCTGTACCCGTGAGGTCTGCCAACTCAACCACACAGGGCTCAACAGAGAACTGCCAGTCCCAAAGTCTCCTATCTTCGCTCCTGCAACCCGGAACGCAGTTCAAACTTACAGCCTTCAACGTACCCACATTACTGCAGATCGGTCAGCACGTTGGACTTGCACGCACGCTAGAGACCCTTGTAATTGATATCTGCTGCCTGAATGGAACACGACTCCAGGACTTTAACTCCGTCTACCAGCTGGTGTCACCGTTCCACCCACGCACCCGCTTTCATCTCCGCTCCTCTGGTGACGACGAGTCTGCCGCATCTGAGCAAGCTGGTGTTGAAATCGCCCTCAGTGTTAGAGCCGAGACTGCTTTAATTGATTGGATTCCTATCACTAGTCGTCTTTATGCGATGTGGCTCCATGGCTCTTGTAAAGTTAGCAGACGTCGAGTCGAAAAGTGTGCTCTCTTTGTGATCTCTGCCTACGCACCCACTGACTGTAGCTCGGACACCGTCAAAGACCAGTTCTACCAGAATCTTCGTGAGCTGCTCCTAAGGGCTCCTAAAACCGACATCATTGTTTTGGCAAGAGACTTCAACGCGCGTGTCGGTCGTCTGCTGCCATGTGAGCGCCACCTCGAGGGACCGCATGGATATGATGATGTTCGCTTAGACAACGGAGAGAGACTCAGTCTGTGTGCTGATCATCAGCTATTCCTCTCCAGCACCAGCTTTTGTCATCCTGGACGCCAGTACGCCACTTGGCGCCCCCATCATCAACCCAGCGCTGGTCACAGATTGACCACATAGCTATAAGTCGCATGTGGCGCGGCAGCGTACGCGACTGCCGATCATTTTGGTCTACGTGTGTCGATACTGATCATGCACTGGCATGTGCGACCGTTCGCATGCGTTTCGCTGGTTCACCTAGGTCAAAACACACCCGACTGAACACCCACAAATTGGAGGACCCAATGGTGAAGAAGGAACATCAACAAAGGCTTCGTGCAAATCTCACTCTCTAGATGTTGATCAACACTGGTCAAGCCTGCATAGCCGTATTCTTTAACAGATAAATTTTATTTGATGATGTCATTTGAAGTGATTGGCTGTCGTTTGACATCCCCGATGTTTCTGCGCTTAATGTGCATGTTGACAACGTGCCTACCTGTCTATTACTCACTACCTCGTCCATACTGGCTCTAGGAGCCAGTTGGCCTTTCCTGGAGGAGACGGGGTGCACGGTCCTTGTGGCCGTGCTAGGCTCGAAGAGTGGTTCCATGCACTCAGTGTGGAGCGGACTGCGGTCCAGCCACCGCCTTGTGTGCGATTGATTCCCCACATACTGCATGCTTGTGTTTGTCTGTGAAGGAGTGTGGGTCGGCTCAGTTGATAAAACGTGGCTCCCATCCACATGCCTCCCGGTCTTATTCCTTCGCGTTTACCCTAGATATGGGGTGTGTGGATGGAGCTGTGGGTGGTGCAGCGCAAGCCACCAATGGTCCCTTCTGTGGCTGACCACAATGACAGGCAAATCCGAAACCGGAGCACTCTCATCGAGGCTCCCTTACGCTACTCGACGCTATTGCATGCCACACAACTACGCACTGATGATGTCACCTCGATCAGTGACGAAACGTTTGCAATAAAATTGCCAAGCTCAGCGAACAATTCAACAGCCATCTTGCTTTTGTAGTCCGTGCAACGCACTAGATTCCTTCTCTAGACGGTTGTTCAGGAGACAGCCGAGGCGCGTTCGTCAGAACTTCTTTATGTCTGCAGTCTGCGTGCAGGCAGCGCCAGAATTGTCATCCTACTAAGCTCCACCTCGGATGCAAAGCAAGTCCATACACTGTCTTCAAGGAGTCCAACAATTCCTTAAGATAGCGGCGTTCGACGTAGCATTCCTTTTGATCCACCTTCTCCGTCGCGCTTGTATTCTTGTCACAAAGGAGCTCTCGGGTCGATCACCTTCGAAGTTTGCGAGAATAACTCCTCGAAGCTGACATGATCCGCCACATGTACAGCGAATGCTGCATTTTTCTCTGATACCAATGCACCAGCGATCGCACTCTTGTACTCCAACCGATCCGACCACTTACATTTTGCTCGCCCTATGCTATCTGTGACCGCAGTCATCACCTGTTTATATCTGTTGTATCATAGGACGTCTACTGATTCGATACAACCGATTCGCCAATGCGGCAGCCATCACCTTTTGATCCATCCTCTTTCAGTGCCGTCACAACGACGCTTCGCCTTAACTTGAGGCGACAGTTTGTGTTCGCCTTCGACCCATTGAGCTATACTGGGTGCTGCCACTGGGCTCATTGTGAGCTACTTCTACCAGGATGGTCGATGGTTGGAAATTAGACTAACTCAGTCTCCTGGTCCTCCAGGTTGGGTGTTTGAAGTGGAATGACGTCCATTTCTTTAAAACTAAATCGCTGCCTTGTGTACACGCTTTTGCGCTGAAGCCTTCGGTTGAGGACCCTACTCGTCCTCGTGTCTAGGTCTGGGCACCCTAGCAGTATTTCAACCCACATACAACCGGGATCACTTCTTCAAACTTTAACCGCATCGGCCGTCGCGCAGGTTATTAAGAGTCGCGTTAGCTGCCGCATACAGAAGGGTGGATAAGTAAAAACAAGCTACTGCTGACGCCTCTCTTCTTTCCTTTCGTTTCTCATGCTCCTCTTTCAACCTCATTACTAACCTTTCTTGTATGATTCCCAGCTTAATTGACGACTGCAATGCCACTGTAGTCACACAACCAGCAGCTACCTTCCCACACCACGCAATGGACACCTATCAGCAATAGTCCATTATAAGACCACGCTGTCATGTTTCCCTGGTGACGTTCAGCGTTCGCACTTTAGACAAATAAATCAACTGGCTGCACACGCACTCACGTACGACACTTGGTATTGACGTGTGTTACGTATCCGGAACAAGGATCAGTGGCCCTCACGGGGTTGTTGAATTAACTGCCCGGCTTGTTCTCTCGCTACTGGTTGCACGCATCCGGAGACACTGTTGCAGTAATAACTAGTCAAGCTAGTGTGGGCATCGTTATTAGCTCCAGAGCTGAGTCATTGGCGAGTGTCTGTTTCAGCTGTGTGCGGAGCACCAGCTGTTTCTGATTAGCACCGCTCTCAGACAGTGGGCGCCGAAGGGCCGCTTAGTTCTGTCTGTCTCCCCCCGTAGAACGTGCACCCAGTACAATTCTCATGCTGCTGCCCTTACTCAGCGAGCCGAGTTTCATTCAGTGTGGCAATTTCATTACTCTAGCGCACAAGTTCCTTCGCGTCCAGTGCACTGCGTGGCTCGGGATGCTCACTCTTGTTTCGGTCGAGTAGTATGTGCACATTCCAGCATCGGATGTTGAACGCTTTGCGCGGAGGCATACGATGGCGAAAGTGTGCAACCGCTTGTGCGATCATCTGGACTGCATGAGGTATTGGATTAGGTGAAACGGGGATGAGGAGAGTATGTGTAGCGGAAGAAGGGAGGCATCATCAGTAGTGTGTTTTCGCTTATCCACCCAGCTGCATGCAGCAGTTACAGCAACCGTTTTCGCTCACCGTCCACTGCGCGACAGACATTGCAACATGACCTTATCAGTATTGGTGTATTTCATGGTTTGGCTTTGAAGAGATTTTGCTGCCAGGGCGTGCACACCTGATAGCAGAACGAATCAGGTCCTCAGCCAAAGCTTTCGATCAAATGTACCCCCGAAAGGCAGCATGTCGTGCGCCATAAGTCGTTGAACTGACTCCGTCGGGATTTTGTGTCTCTTAGCTTGATGTAACCCAACTCCCACTCAGTGGTCACCACGAAGAGACATTCGCACATGAGTTTACGACACAACATTGGAATCAGAGGCTCAACGATCTGTCAAGATTTAACCACCAAGGGCCTCTGCGCACCATGGGATCTCCCGCCATGCTGCAGGATGCATTGGTGGTGTCCCTGTCCGGATTTGCCTATCACTGTGGCCTCCACGGGAACAGCCACAGGACGCCTGCGTCTACAGAGGAACCATGGGTGGATTACGCTGCACCACCCACAGTTCCACGCACAGACACGGTGTAAACCCTAATGGATAAGATCGGGAGGCACGTTTCATCAACGGAGCCGGCCCACACTCCTTCAACGAGTAGAACGGATGCATTCTTGCCTAATTGGGAACTCATACGTATCAGGCTTACAAAAGGCGGTGATTGGGTGGTAGCCCGTTCCACACCGGATGGAACCACTCTTTGAACCTAGCATCATCACAATGACGGTGTACCCCGTCCCTTCCAGCAATGACCAAATGTCTCCTGGAGTCAGTATGGATGAGGTGGTGGGTTATAGACAGGTAGGCACCTTGTTAGCATTCACATCAGGCACAGCCCTACTGTGGAGCTCAGTCAACATCTAACCCCTGAAATGCAAGAATACTTAACACGCAGGCAAACGTACTTGCTGCAGGATACCTGACTTCATAAAGATCTTGAAAGCGTTTTCATACCAAACAACGGTTTCATTTCCTTTCGTGCCGCTCGACCATGTGCTCACCATTCACCGCCTCTGCCCATGTGGCGGTGGTATCATCGCCTTTATTATTGCTTCTTATTGTCTGTCAATGGGGAGCTTGTTTCGTTACTCTCCACATCGTATGGACTATTTTGTCTTACAGTTTAAGCCAAAATATCTGAGTGGATACGGGCCAATATTTGTACATCTTTCAGATGTCCCAACTTAGAAGGAGCCAAACTTTGCGAACACTTTATGGCTGCTCTCACTAGGTGAATCGATCAGTCTCTGTGTGTATTTGCTGGGATTTCAATAGATTCGATGCTACATTCCTTACAACTGCATAATGGTGCGGAATATCCCATTAGGTTGGAGGTATCCATAGCTTTGGTATTTGTCAAGAATCTGAATATATTCCTTTATCCTATATCTGTGGTGTAAGATACCTCGGACATGACCAGACGCTAGGCCAAACGGTTAGCGAAATATTACCTAGCACTATTATGTAAGCGTACAGTTAGAAGTATCAACAGCTCCATTTTGCAACATTTAGTCCAACTTATGACCACGACGGATATAGAATTTTTGTGCGCTACCCAAAAGGGATTTAAAAGCGTCATTGCAGTATGGCTAATGCAATCTGAACTGTGCAAGCAGGGGCGCTAGTGCAGACGCTTCATTCCCGTCGACCTTCATTTCACTGTGAACGCCGCTTACTTCGATCACAGGCGGTGACTCCTATGAGATGTGAGCTTGTGTGTATGCGCATGTGCGTAATTAACATCGTCGATTGGAGAGTCTGATCAACAAATAAAGCAACCTGTTTACATTGAATCAATTCTAGCCTAGCTATCTTAGCCTATCGCATTTTTAACCATTTTTTGTGCGTATTAGCCCGAAGAGAATTATGGAAAAGAAATTTCTTCACTGTTTTGTATTCTCGGTCTGCGATCGAGCACCACTTGGCAGCTCTGATCGTTCTATATTCAAGCTATCCTTTGTCTACATAAACCTACACTCTCAGATTATAATGCAGGCTTGTGATGCACTCGCTGCAATGACCGTGGATAGGAACGGAGACAATCCCTCTCTCCAATCATAGCGCGATTGAGAGAAATTGTCGCCTCCACATCGTTTTGTTTTTGACGCAGCTGTACTAACACACTGTTGCCAAGTGACAAGTTACCTGAACTTCTATACATAACTAAATAAACGATTTATTCCCTACCGGTGCGAAATAGTCAAACTGAGTGACCTGATCAATCTGTACGAGATCGCATAGGATACTTAATTGTTTATGGTTTGTACAAAAAAATCCCGAATGGGTTTTCTATGTGATTAGCAACCAGAATGATTAAGAAAATGGGAACAATAACCGATGCAGGTTTAGCCTAAAGTTCAATCGAAGTAATATGACCTACCATGGAATCGTCCTCAGGGGACCTGCTTTCATTCGTGGTATTCTCTCGATGGGTTTCTCCCGCACTTATATTCTCCAACTGGCTGTGTGCCGGTGTGACAAAATAGCAAATAATCCATTACCTGTTTAACAAAGTGTTTTTATAAGGGCTGTTTTATGCATGCATTATCGGCGATAAAGCCTCAGCCCGTTCCGACATGCAGGTCAGTCAAGTATGGCACTACTTATTGTTATACGCCAGTGTGTCGGTGGCAATATGTCCTGCATGAGAATAACTTTTTAGCTTGGAAGCAGTAATCCAGCACCTCAAGAGATCGGTCCACTCGTGGCCAACAACAAAATAACTAAGAAGATAAATTGTGAGGAATTAAAAAGCATAATACTAATAACGCTTTTGCAAATGGGCCAATCACAAGTTCATGGGAAGTCTTGGTGAATAACGACGGTGGCACAGAATTTTCGAGAGAAAGAAATGTTGCATTCCGACCAGGGTTTTGTAAGGAATAAAGAGCAGTAAAGATAATCCAAATGTAGTCCATAATGTTTGCGGTTATAGTTGCTCTATCCATAAAGACGAATAATTGAAACTATCAGCATTGGAGGACGATCAGTTCATTAATTTCAGACAGTCGATCGCAAAGAAAATATTCGTTACTGATCGCTAAGTGGAGACATGAAAAAGAAATGTGCGGATAACTATAGAAAGCTGAAATAGAGCAGGTTTCGATTGATCCGGTATAAACCAGTTTCATTTATGCTGTTCGGTTTTCTTCATCACACCACAAGGATAAAGTTTTCAACAGTAATGATCGTACCTTTCTGCTCGTACTTAGGAAGAATTGCTTCATCTCAATAATGTCTATGTCCGGATAATTATGGTAAATCACAGTTACCGTGAGATTTGGCTGATAATAAAACAACTGAGTGGAGTCACTGCACCTCACAAATTCTCGCGGATGTAAGCGAATCAAATCATAACCTACTGCACCATCATTGAATCGTTCTCTGACTCATCATCTGCGCAGTTTCAGCAGTCTGCAGGTTCACTGCCTCTTGTCGACGTTGCATCACTGCACAAAATGTCAGCGCAGGTACACTGAAGCAGACTAAGCGAACTTGACAGCTTGCCTCCTATCGTCCTCAAGCAATGTGCGGATTCCTTAGGCCACCCTCTCGCTGGGTTGTACACAGTGTCTACAGCAAAGCAAAGTGACAGGTTTCTTGATGTGTGCTATCATAACCCCAGTACGGAAGAAAGCGACGGGTAAAGATCGGTCTGTTTTCTGCATTTCTGTCGCCTTGAAAGTTTTTTGTATATCTGATTCTCGAGAGAATGCTGGTCCAGTCTCGTCTCGATGACTTACATCGGTTTTCTTATAAAGTTAAAAATCCATACACTACACACTTGCTTTTTGAGTTCAGTTAGTCTTGTCGTCGCTAGAGATTAAGAAAAATTACGCACGTGTCTGTTAGCTAGAATACGGCAACGCTTTCGGCTGTGTTAACCGTAAGTTACTATGGAAATAGCTACACGGTTCTGTTACACAATTTTCACCAATCTTCTTTCTAAATGATTATTTCGCCAAACATACTCAGGTCACCACATTTGGCGACTAAATCTCCTCACCACTTTCCACAACCTCTGGCATCCTTCAACAGGCTATTTTGTTACCCTTAGTATTTTCTAACTACAATATGTCCCCATTCGTCACCGAGGAGACCATTCTTCTAAAATATGCTGATGGCTTAATCATCGACGTAAATCGTCTACTTTCAGACTTTTTCCACCAGGCTACAAAGTTCTTTGGAAGAACACGTGCGATGGTCGAAATCCCGCCACCTAATGCTGAATGCATCTAAGTGCAATTTCATTGTTTTCACTTCATAAAGCTGCTCGGTACCGAGAATTTAAGCTCTTGACAGCTCGAACTTCTGTACATCGGTCTCTTAGATTCACGACTGTCAGCGCACGTGAATATACTCTTCACGAAGATCATGCAATTTTACTTTCACGTCTCTCGATTGCGTGCGTTCTCCGCACCACGCAATTTGATTCTAGTTTTTCACTAAACCTATTGCCCTCCTGTGCTTGTTTTCCAGGCCTATTGTGCAGGCATTCCAAGCTGCTCGACAGGTCGCTGAAACACTTATCTCGTTGCAGTAGTATCTCAGAGCCAACTAGGGTTCAAACAGATGTATCTATGCACCGGAGACCATCAGAACCAAGACAGCCGAGAGCAGTCGTATAACCCAACCGCAATTTAAAGGCCAAGGACTCTTCAGAAAACGGCTAGTGGCCGACCCCTTGTAGTGTAATGAAGATTAGACCTAGACAACTGCACTAGAGGGAACAAATCCATGTCAAAAAAGAGAGGTTTACGCTGACCCTCAGGTGTTACCGGATTGACCAATTCCATAGAACATTCACACTCCCAGACAAAATAGTCAAAATGGTATTCCGGAGTGTTGGCTCAGCGAAGTTCAGACTTCCCAGGCACACAGACAGAACGAGCTCAGCACGCCACAGTAGAAAAGCAGAATACGCAGTTGGTAGGTCGAGAATAGTGTTTCGAAAAAAGCCGGGTGTGTGCAACCAGGACGACAGCTTTTATCGCTGTCACCAAAATCCCGATGATAATAGCAAATGTGCCATTTCTTGTTCATAGCATGTCTACTTCATGAATTGGATCTAAAACTTCGACTGCGTGAGCGGCGCTCTCTTTCGATTGCGAGCTCTGGAATGGACAGTTCCTGACAAGTAGATCTATTGGGAACCTTTGACGCGGTGGTCTTGGTGAGAGTGCCAATAGCGTGACAGATTAGGCGCTGAAAGAAACACTCATGAGCTTTGTAAAGTGATAGATGGTCGGCCGATAAAGCGAGAATCGCCGTGTTGGATGGGAGGTATTTGAGTCAGGTCTGACATAAGACGCTGTCGTCGACTTTAAAGGAACCCACCACTGAGCGCATATAACCTAAAGGCTGCGGAGGTGAACGATCACCCAGTTCAACTTCTGAGAGAAGTTGTTAAAGTCTGGCCTCATTGAAAGCTGTGAGACGTCTCAAAACGGTAGTTTTAAGCTTCTCGTAGCGGATTCGGTAGGAGCGGGGTTGCGTAAGCCTACTATATCGGCGGCGGTGTGTTTGCAGGTGTGCAGCGACGTAGGAAAATCTGAAAGATCGCGAAGTAATCCTACGCAAACGCAAAAGCTTCTAACTGCAAGAACCAAACACATGCATTGCTCATGTGAGCAACAGACAAAGAAAAAACAACAAAGTTCTCAGAAGAGTCAGTGTGGGGTGTGATATAAATCGACAATTCACAGTAAGAGCCCAGTGGGTTTCGCTTTGAAAAAGACTACGGGGTCACCAAGTATTTAGTGGAGTCAGGTTAGTCCTAGACAACCGCACCAAAAAGAACAAATCGATGTCAGAGAAAAGGAAGGTTTACGCTGACTCTAAGATGTAACCACATTGTCTAATTCCACAGAATATTCACACTCACAGACAAAGTAGTCAAAATGGTATTCCAGAGTGTTGGCTCAGCGAAGCTCAGACTTCCCAGACACACAGACAGAACGAGCTCAGCACGCCACAGTAGAAAAGCAGAATACGCGGTTGGTAGGTCGAGAATAGTGTTTCGAAAAAAGCCGTCAGCCCTAACAAACTGTACAGTAGTGATAAAAAACGAGGTGCGTTAAAGCACAAAAATGGAGTACTTCTTCAATTTTCGGTACAATCTCCAATCTTACTCCAATGATTCACTTGCTTACTGAGCGGCTGCTTGTACATTAACACACAAGGCGTTGTTACTAAGTTGGTCTAATTCCGTTGCCGTCAGGCTTAAGGGTTTCGAGATATAACGATCACCGAGACGTGGCTCAGTTGTGTAATTACTGATTTTGCGATTAATCTATCAAGTATGCCGCTTTTCCGAAACGACAGAACGCGTAGGGGAGGGTGTGTAATTATTTATTACATAACAAACGATTGCTGCGATCTCATAGATGATCCTCAAGCGTGTGTCACTGATCTTCTGATGGACGGCATTACATGTCTTGTGTCCGTAGTTTAACAATCGCCCAAATCCATACTGGAGATGAACCACAGACTAATATCTGCGTTTCGTATTGTGATAAATCAGAAATACATCCATATCCTAATTACAGGAGCTTGCGAAATCCATTACCTGGAAACTCCGGCTAATGAAGGGGGACAGTTTAAGGCTTATTTGCAAGAGCTCAACACCAGCACACCTCTATACAACCACGCCACCGATCTCACTTGGTTTAGAACAGTGAATAAGCCATCAATGTTAGGTTTATACCACTGCACTGACACATTATTCCATAGGGCATTCAAGTTAAGCCGTAAGAATTTCGACTCCTTCTATTACTCTTCTTAGTTCGCCCGTCCATGCATCACTCGCTTCTTTTGCGCTCGTTGTGGCGTAGCTGTCTCCTTGGTCATGCGCAGTCGGCCAATAGGAGGTCGGATCTAAGTATAAAGGAAAATCTATTCACGGAGAGGGCAAAGGGGTGCCAACCGCACATGCTCGAGAATAATTCATCCCCTGGGCGATGACGGATGCCAGGACGCGGGTGAGACTAATGAAACGTTGAGTCGGCAAATGCAGTGTAGGATGCAGTTGAGATACTATAGAACAGTGGGATTAAGCATACCCCACCTTATCCTTTTAACAAATCCTGTTGACGAAAAGAGCTGCTTTTTATTTCGAATTCCATCACAGACGGTAGCCAGTGTCATTGCACCTAAAATTGCCAACTGCTTGCTCGAGCAAGCCTTTGCATACGATGGGCACATTGCGCTTGGTCGCCAACAGGTGAACAAAAGTGGCGCAATGAGTCGGTACGTCAAAATTTGAGATGGCCAAACGGCTAACTCGTATGGAAACTGGTCCATGTACCCGACGTCGCTGTTGCGACGATTGCAACGCACAAAATTTCTTGACATCAAGAAATAGAACGTAGCATGTACCAAGCTGCGCACTAAGACTTTGATGCAGCTAATACGGCGACAGCATTAGTGTATGTTCCACAGGTTGCAACGGTTGTTTTTAGAGCAAGAGTGACACTTACATAGAATAAGCGAGTAACATCCAATCGAGGACGTGCTTCATATCCCCATGAAGGGTGAACCTGCAACTCTAATGAGTTCACACCGCCATAAAGTCCCGTAATTGGTGAGGGTGTGATTCACAATTACGCATGCACCCATACCACGATGAACTTTTGATGTACTATCCTGTCTGCGCAATGCAATGGTCAGCCGTCTTATCTGGGGGTGGTTTCCGGTGCGCGCAGAGGCAAACAGTGAATGTGACGATAAATGGTTTGCCATGGCCAACTATGTTGTTACACGTTGTTTAACATCTTTAATACCTCTGTTTCTTCCCTGTAAGCTATTACATTTTAGTGAAACCCTAATTTCATTAGTCGCGTGTGGACGTTGGAGCAACCAAAGTGACCGAATTATATGCCCCCGGCCGTCACGGTTGGACACATGTGGCTCCAAAGCGTTGAAAGTGGTACTTCAGTGCAAACGCATGGCGGAAGAAACACTCGAGATGTGTCGCAAGCGTGGTAGCAAGCTCCCATCGGGGAATCACTTGAAGGAGTCTAAAACTTCACCCTAGTCGACAGACGCAGAGCGGAACCATTGAGACTTATCAACTACGGCAGCAAACCTTTCTATTGTGTCGTAAGGCTGCGATGCACGACAGTCTATCATAGAAACAGTGACTTACGTAATGATCACTTTACCCCGAACTTCATCACGTGAGCTGCCTATCAGCCGACATGTAGAAGCTCAAAGTCCAATATCAGTGGATCACCCAAAAACGACTACTTGACGACCTCACAAAGGTCGGCTTGAAATCTCACCGCACACCCACGGCTCCAAACACGGGTGCAAAATTGGAAACACTAACCTGCTTTTGCACAAGGTACAAGGCCCCCTCAGCAAGTTTTCTTAGTTTCATTGTCGCAAAGTTTCAACGCCCTGGGACATGATCACTCTGCGACCTAAAGTGCATGGACAGCACAAATAGGTTTTACGGAAACCGCTTTCTCGTGCCTTGGGCGCTAAAACGCAGCTTCGACACTTAGTCCGAAGAGATGACTACTTGCCTCTTCGTCTCAATAACGCGACCAATGCTAGAGTACGGCGCACTCGCATACTGTCCTATCACCCGGGTCGAAGTAGATAGGATTGAGCGGGTACAACATGATGCCTGCGGGATTGATCTCCGATTTACGTGATGTGCAGTGTGAAGACCGATGTAGGAGACTGGTTTTACACCCTATCGTATCGTCGATTGCGGGTTGACCTCATGATGACACACCAGATATCACATCTCTGTGATTACCACATGTTCAGACCGCTGTGGCATATACGCGCAAATCATCACACGAAGGCATGGATACAAGCTTTTAGTACCGAATTTGAACTGAGTCCTTCACAACCTCTGTTTCGAACGGAGAGTGGTGTGTTTTTGGATCAACCTGTCACAACGCGCAGTTGGGTCAAAGTCGGTGTCGGAAAACAAGGGATTCCTGAACAAACGATTTGCTAGTATGAAATATATCGAGCGCATTCTATCATAACGAATATCTGTACCTGAGTGATATTAGATGCAGCTACACAGGTACAGCTCCTCCTACTGTTTCCAACCAGTAATTAGTAACCGAAATCTATATCAACGACAACATTTTTGGGATGCAGAGATCGCCTTACCATGAATAAAATGCTCGACCAAGAAGGGGAGCGGCGCCCTTTCGTACCATCGCAGTGATATGTCTTTCGAACTTGTTAATACACAGCGTCTCACGTTGTTGACTGGCTTTGATGCCGCTTGCAACTCAGGCGTAGCGATGCAGGTTTGGTGACAAGTGTGTAATGCCTCCATCCATGTCAACTGTAGATATGGGCGTCTGTTTAGCTAATGCTCTGTAGACGGTTTAAGCACAGTCTTACAGTCACGTTATCCTTGCCGGAGACTTCAACTTGCATGCTGTAGACGCTCCTGCCACCTTCAGTGAGCAATTTCACGCCGAACTTCAATAACTTGTCGCTGACCTACCACTTTATAATCACACTACCCCATCTACGAGATTCAGAACAGGAAACAAATCGGCCATCCTTGACATTATGTTTCCCAGTGAGGAATACATGATGGACACAATGACACTGAGCAGCCCGTCGGGACGCAGCGATCTTGGGAGAGTGTTTTTCCAGTACGTCGGAGACACTGTTACTTAGGTTCGCGACTGCTACTTTCTCTGTGGCAACTTTATCAGGTAGTAATCTTTGCTCCCGAATAATCATAATCTGTCACCTTTAGTACTTGGCCATTGAGCCATCCTTGGTTCGCATAACGGAAAGGAGATGACGCACACAGGAGGGGAGCTAGTCACGTCCTGCGTTGACCGAATGCAGTGTGTGAAGTAGAGAAACCAATTATCTGGGAGCAGTCATTTCCACCTGATAAGGTTGCCGCGGTCGCCAATCTAGGTAACAGTGTATCCGGTGCAAAAAACTTAGTTGCCATTCAGTAACGCTGTCCAGAAAATTGTATTGCTTTGTTGTCCGCGGTCAATTATGTCTCAACAAGGCATCGAACTGCACGATGTCGGACGCTGGTGACGTGCATGGACGACTGCGTATTGCTTAAGTTAGCCATGCGGCAAGGTTTCCTCATTTGGTCGTAAAGCCATCATTGTGCCCACAAGATATGACCCGAAGGCACCCATATGATCGGCATTCTTTGGATGTTAAGAACGGAATACTACAAGCGTATGAGGTGGGAGACGGTTGGAAGCACGTCGCCAGTTTGCTTAATGTAAATTTCAATAGCTACCGCAGTTGGCTAGCAGTGTTAGAGTCCGCGGCACTGAGAAGACTACACGGGGTACTCGTCGCAAATCTCTGACAGAAAGTTGCGTGGACTATGCTGGCATGTGTCCGCTGGACCAGCAATAACCCTTGCAACACTTTGTTTGCTTTTGTAGGCGAAGCACGCGGTACCATCGCCAGACATCTAGACAGTCGGCTGATAAGAGTAAAAAAGTTGCACGCGATTCCAGAATCAATGAACACACTAGGGAATAAGAGGCGTCGGAAATCGTTTGTTATCCAGCTGCTGAATTTTCAGACAGAATTACGGCAACCTCTGTGCAATGGAGAGGCTAATCTCATTATCTTCGGCGCACGCACTCTGGGCCGTTCACCACGCGGGGGCCATGCTACATGTACTGTGGCAAACAATCGTGGCCATAAAATGCACGTTGTCGGAGCTATGACAAACAACTGGTTGATTTGTTTTTACGTGGTGTGTGGGAGTTTCCACAAACAAAGTTGCGCACAGTGGTTTCGACAGGTGCATAATGCCAACGGTTCGGATTTTATCGAACGGGATTTGTTGATTTGTGACAACGCCGCACGCCACGCAGACTTGGGACCCGTTCTCAAAGAAGAACGCTACCAATCCGGGAGGATGTTACGACTCGCACCTTACTCTCAGGTGCTTCACCCTATCGAGGGAATCTGGGGTGTAATCAAAAACTATGTTAAGCAAACGGTGAGGAGCAGGTATGCCGAAATACTCAGAGGAGGTCCTGATGGTGAAATCAGCAAACGCGAGGGACGCACTCGTTTTCTGGAGCAGGTAGTGTTGGAGACAAGTGCTTGTGTCACATGGCATCAATGCGAGAGAATGGTGTAGCACGCGTCGGCTACCTACGGATGTGTAATTCATATGGCAGATTTGTTCACATTTTCCTTTTGCAAAATATGTTTGTGTGTAAATGGAATCGGTCTTTTTCTTACTTCATCGCTACTTGTGTTCGTGAAGCAGCACATGCTCCGCTTGCAATCTGCAAACTTACAACCCTGTAGCACTAAGGCGCTCGGTTTGCAAGTAGTGTGCAACGTATAAGAGTGTGCCTGTTTCCGTTTCTGTTGCGGGAACCAATTATATGATAGATAGAGGGCTGGTAACACACTGTGATAACTCGTTGGGTCTGAAGTGATTGATTTATTGATTGCAGGGCAGGACGCATTTCGGCGAGCCGTTGGTGCGGGCTTATCGAACTATACAAACAGGCTAGCCTAGAAAAAGGCCTGCAGGACCTCAACCTCCTTTGCTGCCAAACGGTGCGCTTGGGAATGGTCTCTCCCTCCGCCGCTTTGTGTCAAGACGACCCTCGTCCCACGGAGAAAAGACCATTGTCTCACGAAAATGCGACACTCGTCCCGCGGTAAAACAATCAGCATCAGAGTCCTCGAAAACATTTCTTGTGTGGTCCAGTCGATCTAAACGGAGCGTTGGGGCATGTCGGAACGAGAGAATAGAAAAACAAGCGCAGAAAACGCCAGATTGAAGGAACGAATAATCTGCGTGTTTACATATTTTGGCTTTAGAATATTTTTTAGAAAAAGGTTTTTCGGAGGTTTTGAGTTTTTGTTTTCAAAACGTTAATCGACCAAAAACGAAGAAATATATACAATACCTACAAAGCTAAACGTATTTACACTGTACATAGTCGGAAAAACCAACCGGCTTACCTACCTCCCGACCATAGTGATTAGTCGTTGGAGGCGGCGGGCTAGATTCGGGAGATTTCTTAAAGATTGATGCTTGTAGACCGGGATCTACACTAGAATGCTGAAAGCTGGTGCGGAGAGTTGTGACGAAGCACTAGACGAAGTAGGCTAAGTGGTTTCGTCCATAAAGGCGGGTTTTAGACGGTCGATGGTGACGACTTCTTGTCGGCCACCGCGGTCAATAGTGTATGCCTTACTTACACGGTGTAGCACTTTGAATGGTCCTATGTACGGCCACTGAAGTGGTTGTCGAACAGCGTCTGCGCGAAGAGGGACGTGTGAGCACGTAGACAGTTTCTCGGGCGCGTACACTGGTGTCTTCTGCGACCGAGCAGCGGGTGAACGTAGCTCACGCAACTGGTAAGCAAATCGATCGGTGTAACTTCCGTACTCAAAAGAGGAAGTAGACGGGGATAGTGCTACCAGTTGTCCAAGCAAACGCAGCGTGCAGCCGTAGGTTCACTGCGCTGGTGTTGCGTCGAAATCTATTTTAACAGTATTTATTAAGCCTAGGAGGACGAAAGACTGTGTTTCAGACCATGAAGGATCTACTTCCGCCCCTAGCGCGTCCTTCGATTGGCAGTGAAAACGCTACACGATGCCGGACGATACGCCGTCATTTGAAAATGACGACAGCAACGTGGCAAATGTCGACGAGAAATATGACCCTCGGTCGGTGGTCATGATGGCGAGTCAGCCGTATTGAGCTGCCCAGCGCTCCAGAAAATATTTCGCTACCGTTTTGGAGGAGCAATTTGGAATAGGGACGGCGTCAGTCCATCTAGTAAATCGATCGATACAGGTCAGTAGATACACAGAGCATTTCGAAGGCGGCAGAGGCCCTAGGAGTTCGACATGCATGTGATGAAAACGTACGTCTGGTGTCGGAAATATGTCAAACGGGCTTATCGTGTGCCTATGAACTTTCACGCGTTGACACGAAAGGCAAACAGGTGCCCAATTGCGAACGTCACGATTAACACTGCGCCAGACGAACCGTGTGATTACAAATCTAACCGGTGTACGAACGTCTGGATGAGACAAGCCGTGCAGTGGGTCGAACACGGTCTGTCGAAACTCACGTGGGACGACTGGGTGCGGCGTGCCCAGAGATAAATCGCAAAGTATGGTTCCGTCTGATAATGTCAGCGGAACTGGTTGTATGTCCAGTGAGGGTGACCTGTGTATTATATCAACCTCAGGGTCAATGAATTGCGCTGCGGCCATGGGTTCCAAGTCGATAGCAGTGACGGCGTCAGCGCAGATAGCTTGGACGCAAAAGTGCATCGGCAACGGCGTTATGCACAACTAAGGCGTGCCGTATATCGGTCGTAAACTGAGCCATATGGTCAACGTGGCGCGACTTCCTAGGAGACTATCGGTCGGTATTCGAGCCGAGCACGTAAGTCGGGGGTTTGTGGTCCGTGAGGATGGCAAAGAAGCGGTCTTCTAAGACGTGTCGAAAGTTACGTATCGCTAGATACACTGCTAGTAATTCTCTACCGAACCTGCTTTAGCGAGATTCGGTAGGTTGTAGGCGTTTGGAGAAAAATGCTGAGGGTTGCTACGTGTCAGCAACTCGGTGCTGCAAAACAGCGCCGACCGGCACGTCCGAGGCGTCAGTACTGAAGGACAGTGGGGCGACCGGATCGTGATGCACTATGGAAGCTATGTTTGCGATAGACTCTTTCAGCGACTTAAAAGCAGCGCGCGCTGCGGTAGGAAATTCGAATTTCTTGTGTTTCCCTCGGGGAAGGTCCGTGAGGCGTTGCGTCAGCGACGGGCATTTAAGTGTGAATCGTCGGTAAAACTTGACAAGCCCGTCGAAGCGCCTTAGCTGTTTCAAAGACTTTGGCTCAGGGTGGTCGATGATGGCTTTAATTATGTCCTGCAGTGGCGCGACGTCTACAGAGGAGATACGATGGCCGAGGAAGTTTACTGAGTCGACACCAAACGAACACTTTGCCGTGCTGATCGTCACCCTGTGTTGCGATGAACGATCAAAAAGTGTTCGTACGTAACGCATGTGCTCATCTCGTGAAGCGCTCGTAATTAAAATGTCATCCATATACGCGTAAGCGAAGTCTAAGCCGCGACAAACTTGGTCGATGAAGCGCTGAGAATTTTGCGCAGCATTCGTTAGACCAGATGGTATGCGCAGGAATTCGAACAACTCAAATGAAGTTTTCACGGCAGTTTTAGCGATGTCCGCTTTGGCTATCGGAATTCGGTTGTATGCGCGTACCAAGTCGATTTTGCTGAAGATATTTTTCCCCACAGACTGGCGGTGAGATCCACTATGTGTGCGATCGGGCGTGGTAATCGTATTCAAGGTTCGATGGTCGCCGCAAAGACGCCAGTCCACGTGGACTTCGTTCGGCACCATGTGCAGAGATAAGGCCTATGGGCTGCTGACGATACCGAGCTGAAGCATGTAGTCGAATGCAGCTCGTGCTGCACGTAGTTTGTCAGGAACAAGCCGTCTTGGTCGTACGCTAACTGGCTGACCACGCGTGACTGTGGTGAGCGTCCTCTGTCGTGACTGACGGAAGCTCTGCCGCTGGTCTTACCAGTCGCGAATATTCAGACAGTAGGTTCGCAAAATCTGATGTTACATCGGCGAATCGGAAAACGGGACTGATTATTGGTGCGTCCGTAAGAACGCCTTCGACCCCTAGTTTAGTACGGTCGCCTAAACGTCTGTGGCGGCCAGCATCAACAAGCAACCCAAAATGTCGAAGAAAATGGATATCGACAATTGCGAGGGGTCCAGACGCAACCATGAAGACCCACTGAAAATCTCGACAAACGTTGAGGTCCAGGTTCATCATGCGCTGACCGAATGCAGTTATCGGATAACCGTTGGCCGCACGCAGGTTGTGTGTAGGCTCTGAGTGCTTGTCGTTCGCGTTCGCTGGGATGACGTTGACTTCCGCTTCTGTGTCGATGAGGAATGTGATGGAAGAACGTCGATCCTTAACTTAAAACAGGCGATTTGTTTGGTTATTGGCGGATGAGTTGGTCGTGCAAGTATACGTGCTATTTGGCTTCCCTGAAGCGGCTGAGTCGTGCTTAATGCAGGGACCTCGACAGCATATAGCTCTTCCACCATATTGGCGGTGATACCAACCTTATTTTTCGACTTGTTTGATATTATCTGCCTGAGAATGTTCAGTCAAAATGTTGTGCTTTCGTGTTGAACGTGACGTACTCGGTGCAGGCATAGAAGAGCCGCAATGAACGGTGGCCGAAACATGATCAGCATTTGACCGTGGCACACGATGTTTCGAAGCCTTCATTGCTGCTATCCTGCTGCGAAGTAACGCAATTTCCTCGTCTTTATGGTCAGATTGACCTGACGACTGGAAACAAAGATGGGATTCGGTTTTCTTTGGTGACAATACGTAACCGGCGAAACTAGTCATCTGCTGCGGAAGAAGGTTGAATGCAGCGTTTGCCTTTGTAGCTAGTTCTTTCAGGGACGTATCCAGCAACACGGACAGCATTACCGGCAATGGATCTGGGAGACGTGCAAACCACAGTTTCGTTATCCCTTCTTCGCAAAATTATAAGGGACCAGCGATGCGCTGAAGTTCTCGGAGCTACGCCGACGGCTTGCGATCTCCAAGCTTGAGGCCATTGAGCTGGTCAAACCGAGCTGTAACTCTTTTAAAATCGCTTGCTTCATCGTTTCATACTTTGCCTCATTCGATGAGCAGACTAGAATGTCCTCAACCAGCGTCACAACCGTCGAAGGAAGGCGTGGGACGAGCTGATTGTAACTCGGACGGTCCGCCGTAAGGCCCTTATTTTTCAGTTCGATCTTGAATATCGTAAACCAAACCTCTGGGCTGTGTTCCATGAAACTTAGAACAGCAGAAGTAAGCGTGTTTGCTCTGCGAAACGACTCAGATGCCAGTCACAAAAGGATGAACGAAAACACGAAAAAGTACTAAAATTACGCAAGAGTAAATGAATACACGTATATAATCGCAAAAAGGAACGAACTCACAAAAAAATACACACGAGGAAAACAAAGTTGCATTCGCGTGTGCTAATCGTTTTCACCAATTTGTAAGACTAGTTAATAGTAGTCCGAGACGATACGCGAAAGTAAGCCGGATATTAGAAGGCGATTGGAGTCGGACACAGCGGACTGTATTCGATGGGCTACAAGAAGACGCGGACGGATGAACCAAGGCACGAGGTACACGTTAGCGCAGGAACTTACAAGGCGGTCGAGTGTAGAGCCTTAGGTAAGGAAGATTGAAACAAGAAAGAATAATCTGCATTTGCTCAACAATCAAATAGTACGTGAAAGATAGCGGTTGTCTTTTTGATCTCTACAGGATCAATCAATTAACGATAGGTTCAACATAAGCGGATTTAGACGGTCAATACTCACAGATGCCTTCGATCCATTCCTTTCCACAATGAAATACATAGGCTTCCGTGACAACATTTTGAAAGGACCTTCATAAGAAGGTGTCAACGGCTTGTGAACTGCATCAATGCGAATGAACACAAAATGCAGGTGTGTAAGTTCGGAGGAAATCGTTGTTCGCGGGCAGTGAAGCGCGTAGACGTAGGTCGAATTTTTCGGAGGTGTGGTTTAAGACGTTCGGCATAGGACGCAGGATCCCTCTCATCAGTGACTCGGGAATCCAAAGTCATTTCACCTGGAAGTCTGAGAGTGGTGCCAAAGACGAGTTCGGCACGGCTGCATCCAATATCCTTTTTGACGGTATTACGAATACCAAGGACGGTATTACGAATACCAAGGACGGTATTACGAATACCAAGGACGGCTGAAATGCGTTCAGACCAATGTGGGTCAGGTGAATTAGCTGTGATGACAACTTTAACCTGTCGATGGAAACGCTCGACAAGGTCATACGAAGCGGGATGATAAGCAGTTGTCCGAATGTGGGTACAACCCAACAGACGATTCAAGTCACGGAACAAGGTGGAACTAAACTGAGATCCTCGATCTGTAGTGATCGTAGATGGCACACCGAAGAAGGAAATCCATAAGTCGAAAAATGCACGGGCAACAGTTTCTGAAGATGTGTCACGTAAAGGAATGACATGCGGCCAACGAGTAAAACGGTCAACACAAGTCAGAATGAAAGTGAAATTGTTCGATGGAGGAAGCGGTCCGACTATGTCTAGGTGGACATGTCTAAAACGCGCCTCAGGTAGTGAGAATGTTCCGGGGCAGAGATAGTGTGTCTGTGTACTTTGCTGCTCTGGCAGCTGAGACAGTGTTTAGCCCATTGACGGATATCGGAGCGCATACTAGGCCAGATGTAACGATCAGTAATCAACTTCACAGTGGATCGAATGCTAGGATGCGATAGTCCATGAAAATGGTCAAAGACGGTTCGCCGGAAAGACTGGGGAACAAACGGTCTTGGCTTACCGGTAGAGACATCGCAGTGAATCCTTGCGTCTGAGTTTAACATAGGTAATTGCAAGAATTTCAACGTAGTATTCGATCGAAGCTGAGCGAGTTCAGGATCGTTGTTCTGGGCAACAGACATTTCCTCAAGATCTATTGGAGAGGACGAAAGTTGATGTATGTGAGCACGTGAAAGTGCATCAGTGACAACATTATTTGGACCGTCGAGGTAGCGAATATCGACACAGAATTGTGAGAGGTAATCCAGGTGTCGTGTCTCTCTCGGAGAATAGCGGTCGGAAGCGGCACGAAAAGCGTAGACCAAAGGCTTGTGGTCCGTCAGGATTACAAAACGTCATCCTTCAAGGACGTGACGAAAGTGTTTGACGGCCAAGTAGATCGCGAGAAGTTCGCGACCGAAAGTACTATATCTTGTTTGTGCTGGCTGTAGCTTCCGAGAAAAGAAAGACAGCGGCTGAATCTCATTGCCGATTAGTTGTTGTAGTACAGCACCGACGGCGGATTGAAGCATCAGTCTTGGGAACGAGAGTAGTTTCTCGTCAGTGTCCAAGTAGATCAGAGAAGTTATCTTGCTCAACTTCTGCTTGATGGCAATAAACGCTGTTTCCGCTTCTGGTGTAATGGTGAACTTCTTTGGATTACCTTTAAGTAAATCAGTCAAAGCCTGAAGAACGGCGGCACAATTGTCAATGAATCCCGTAATAATTAACAATGCCAAGGAATCGGCGCAGGTTTTTAACATATTGAGACAGTGGATAGTCCATGATCGCCTGGGTTTTCTCAGGGATGGGACTAATACCTTTGCTATCAATTCTGTGACCAAGAAAATCGACGTTAGATTGACCAAATAGACATTTATCAGGATTTATGTTTATCCCGTGATGGTCGAAGCGTTCGAACACTTACCGAAGATGATCCAGGTGCTCTTCTGGCTTGACACTAGCTATTTTGACATCGTTGATGTAGACAAAAACAAAGTCTAGGTCACGGAGGACCTGGTCCATGAAGCGCTGAAAGGACTGTGCCGCATTGCGAAGGCCAAAAGGCATACGAATGAACTCGTACAAACCGAAAGGTGTGATAACGGCCGTTTTAGCAATGTCTTCAGGTGCCATTGGAATCTGATGGTACGCTCGCACAAGATCAGTCTTGGAAAAGACGGATTTCTTGGACAATCCCAATGAAAAATCATGAATATGAGGGACAAGGCATCTGTCGGGGATGGTAACGGCGTTGAGTGCCCGGTAATCACCGCATGGACGCCAATCACCGGACTTTTTGGGTACAAGATGAAGCGGGGAAGCCCAACAACTGTTGGATGGGCGAATGATGCCGAGGTTGATCATATGCTCGAATTCACGTTTAGCCGCTTGGAGCTTGTCAGGTGGAAGACGTCTCGGTTTGGCTGACACGGGTGGACCCGTTGTGACGATATGATGACGAACCTCGTGTTTAGGCTCGGTAGAGTCGGTATTAGAACGGACCGAAAACGGGAATTGCTGAAGCAATGATGAATACGGCGTACTGTCTGGCATGAGTACGCGAAGTCCGACGGAAGTGACTGGGACGAGATGGCAAGGGACGGTGAGCGAAGTGCTGTCATCACTTAACTTCCTGCCACGTAGATCGACAACGAGACCAAATTTGCTGAGGAAGTCTATGCCAATTATAGGTTTTTGGGCATCTGTGATGGTAAAGATAAAAGGAAATTCGCGCCATAAACCACGGCTTAGGTGCAACAGCTTCTGGCTGTATGTCGTGATCTTAATCTGGTTAGCTGCCTGTAACGTAAGTCCAGCTTGTTGCAAAGCACCTTTTCCCAATGATCGTGGTATAAGGTTGATTTCTGCGCCCCTCTCGATCAACAAATGAAGTTTAGTCGTGGAGCCGAACACGTACAGAAGGCGACTGAGGATTTGGCCATCGACAGCCGTCGCCATTACTGGCTGGTTTTGGCGTTTCCCGGTTGAGAAATCGGAGTTCCTTTCGGATATTCGCATCCCAGGCGACAGTTACGTGATACTTTACCGAAGTGACGGTGGAAGTAATAGTACGACCGCTGACGTGAGCGTGATGTGCTGCGGCGCGGACCACGGGGAATTCTTCGATTATTAGTGCGTTCACGTCGGATAGCAGACATCCTGAATTCTAGACGGAAGATCCTATCGTCGACTGAATCAAGCGTAGTGCTACGGGATGAGCTGGCTGTGGTGGACTCAGCTACGTAATTAAGCGTATTCTTAAAGAAACACTCGTTTGTTTTGTCCGCAGCTACTGCGGCCTTTTCCAGAGTGATATCGCTAAGAACTGATAAAATCGCTGCGATGTTTGCTGGAAGACATTTTGTCCGAATTTGGCAGAGTATGGAGTCATCGCATTTCGACGAACCAACTAGGGAACGCATGTGTCCAAGAAGCTGAGATGGAATGCGATCGCTAAGCTCGACGCTGGAAAGTAACCGTTTCAGACGAGTCTCATCAGACGCAGTGGTGCATTTGAGGATAGCTACATTAAGTTTACCATACGGCGCTTCTGCAGGCAAAGGATCGAGGATATCAATGACTTCAGAGGCAACGAAGACAGGTAAGCGCGAGATGACGTATGGAAATATGGAAGATTGGGAAGTGATCTTACAACATCGGAAAGTGGCTTCTACCTGAATAAACCAGACACATGGATTAAACGTCAAAGGTAGGGAGCGAGAATTCGACGGAATTGTCAGTAAAAGCACATGGGGTCTGAGCAGACATGACTAAGAAAAGTACGTGTTCACAAAATTAAGGCGAGGTCACCAATTTATGTAGTGGTCGAAAGAATACTAGAAAGGTTTCAGTCCCTTAGTAAACGCAAAATGTTGGGAGAGTCAACTCATAATCTAAGCACAGTTGAGTTCGAATCGTAGGTTACGCTCTACCTGTGGCACATGTCGAGCACGATGAAAATAGACGTTCGATTCCGAGTCTAATATCCGATTTGCAAGCAGGCTGGATGGCGCCGTACACATGCAGAAGCAGCACAGCCAAAAAGCAGCACGACAGAGCGCGGGTCACGAAGAAGTATATTGTAATCGTTAATTCAAACAACCTGTAGAAAAGATATCGATAAATTTGGTGATAGGAAGACAAAGTGTGATAGATTAATAACCACTACAGTTCACTTCTAGCTGACGTGCGTGTATACAGTGAAACGTCAACCCAACAAGCAAGCAACCGACGATGTGTATGAGGAAAGCACAATGGAAAAGAGTAGCGTAAGTGCATAGCAGTACACACAAGCGTGCAAAGCTGGTTTTTGGATTTCCAAAGCTGTTTCCTTCTTTGATAGTTTCCAAACCTTTTAGTCTTTTTGGTATGTTTTGGAAAACGCTTGTGTGAGCGTGAAATATGCAAGGAAGGCTCTATGGGAAGTAACAAACACTAACGAAATTCGAGAATCGTACTGGGGGTTCCACTTTCATAACACTTCGGTTGTAGGGGTGACATCTGTTGAGGCCGTCGGTTCCGCTGGAGCAGACTGAGAGGTCTGAGTTCGGTGTTAGCTGTGATGGCGCAGGCTGTGAAGGTACTTCTTACAACGAAGAGTCAGGTTCTTCGAGGAATGCTGGTTTGAGTGGTTCACTCATGATCGTCTCACTCTTACCCTTGTAGTCATTCGTAACCGTCTTGTCGCTTCTGCGTACGACACGGTACGGGCCAGAATAAGGAGGTTGGAGAGGCCGGCCTACGCTGTTAGTGTGAACGAACACGTGAGTTCAAATAGCAGGCGTTCATGCACATTGGTACACAAGCTCTGTGCTCTGGGTTACACAGGCTGAAGCTGTCGCAGGTGGTGCGATAGGCGAGCTGCGTAGTCGGCATAGTCGAATTTTGTTGGTGCTTTTGGTGACACAAGTTCACCAGGCAAGCGTTGTGTGCAGCCAACGATTAGCGAAGATGTAATGGCGTGCAAATTCGCCTTGATCGTGTTTCTTAATCCTAAGAGAACGAGCAGAAGTGTTTCGTGCCAGGAGGTGCTAGATTGGGCACAGAGTGATGTTCAGTTGTTGTAGAGTTCTCCGAGCTGGGCAACTTGGTTGCAAACGTTTCGCCACCATTCGAGGTGGCATCTTCAGTGCGGGATTGATAGCAGTAAAGTAGCAGTAGCTGGTAGAAAGCAAAAGCTACTGCTACTTTACTGCTATCAATCCCGCACTGAAGATGCCACCTCGAATGGTGGCGAAACGTTTGCAACCAAGTTGCCCAGCTCGGAGAACTCCACAACAACTGAGCAAGCCTCCCGAGCTACCAATATTCCAACTCATTTCGAACAGAGTGATGTTTTGAGTGGCCATGGAACTTTTTTACCTTCTCGTTGATTGTGGGGTGGTATGAGGTAATTCGACTGCGCTGGCAACTAAGAACGTTGAGAAGTTTGCTGAAGGATTCGTCAAAGTGTTCTCCTCTGTCGGTGATGACTACGCTTGGGCAACCTATCTGTGTACCCAGCGTTCTAGGAAGGCTTGTGCAGCTGTCTCAGATGAGCACTTGGCTATCGGGATCGCTTTTGGCCAACGGGTGCATCTGTCAACACAGATGAGGAGGTGCACTTAGCCTTTGCATGTGGGAAAAGTCCGAACAGGTCGACATGGACGTGTACATAACGAGAGTCAAGAGCGAGGAAGACGCCGAGGGAGCTTTTGGTATAAATGTACACCTTGGCACATGCCTAAAGGCGGACATCGCTTTTGACGTTGGGCCATACGTAGCGTTCGTTTACGAGCTACTACGAAGCACGTGGGATGGGATGAGACAGATTTTGTAAAGCGTTGAAAGTAAGTCGGCGCATTGGTGTAGGAACTAAGGGGCAGAAAGGAGTTTGTGAGACATCACAAAGAATGATCCCCCATATGAAGATAGTGGAATTTCGCGTAGTTTCAAAGAGGTGTTGCTTCGTAGCTTGTCTATATCGGCATCAGCTTGTTGAACAGCAGCCATGGCGGCTCGGTCGATGTTGGTTCCAGGCGATAAGCTGATCTGATGAATGCGTGAAAGCGCATCCACGACGGGATTGAGAGCACCTGAGAAATGTCGTTCGTCTGTCGTGAATTGAGAAACCTAGTCTAGGTGTTTAGTTTACCGCGGAATGTACTTGGCTGTTGCGCTATCAGTTGCCTACGCCAATGGCTTATGGTCCGTTAAGAGTGGAAAATGTCGATCTTCGAGATGGTGAGGGAATGCTTGCTGCCTAGGTACATGGCTAATAGTTCCCTACCGAAGGTGCTGTAACGCGATTCGGTAGGTTTTAAACGGTTTGAGAAGAAACCTGAGGTATCCATCGATGGTCGATGCGTTGTTGAAGAACTGCACCGACGGCAGTGTCTCATGCGTCAGTTGTCAGGAAGAGTGGTGCTGATGTGCCTGGATGGGCGAGGAGCGCTATGTGACAGGCAGCGCTTTTCAGCTGCTCTAAAGACAGTCTAGCGTCGTCTGGAAGCTAAAAGGGGCTAGTTTCCGCGAAGCAAATCAGTCCTTCGTTGCATTATGCTCGCGCAGTTGGGCATAAAACGTAGGTACTATTTCACCAGAATCAGAAATCGGCGTAGCTGTTTGAAGGAACTAGGAGCACGATAGTCCATCAATGCCTGGATTTTGTCTGGTAGGGCTTCAATATTAAAAAGTTTATTCGGTAGCCAAGCAACTCTATGGAGCTTTGGCTAAGCTTGCGTTTATCAGGGTTGGCGGTAACCCCATATTGCGTCAAAAGTTGGAAAAGAGCGTCGAGTTGATGAAGATGTTTACTGACAGAAGAGCTGGCGATGAGAATGTCATCTAGATAAGGATGGAACAATGGTTTATTACGGCTGCTTAACAAGTCCCGTAGGATGGCACTTATTGCGAAAAGTGAATTGCATGAGAATGTGATAAGCGTTGTGGTGGACTCATCATAGACTTATGTATAATAGCGGAGATGTTCGCGTATTAAACGTATAAATCCATTGGTTGGGAGTTTGTCAAGACACCGTTTGATTGCGTTTTGTAGCCCCTGGCTAACAAGTCATAAAATGAAATGCAAATGAGACAATGCATCGTCAACTCGTTTTTTTAAATATCACCAGGTTGGGAGCAGAGAGGACATAAGTAGGGAGGGCGTTCAAAGGCTGGCACACGCGGAGGGAAAAGAAATTTCTACGGCATTCAAGCCGGCTATACTGAATTGTCAGTTTCAGTGGGCGACCTCTTAGGTTAGTGTTGTGGTTCAATTTCAGCAGCAGGCGGCAAATGTGGTTTGGGTTCTTCAGAATTTGGTCAACCATTATAAGATCCCCCCGCAAAAGCCGATATCGACTGCTGTACATTCTTAAAAATTCCAGTCTACGCTGATAGGGCAAATGAAAGAGACCCCTGATGGTCTTGGTTGCTTTTCGTTGGGGAGTCTCAACAGCAACGAGATCCTGTTTCTGCCACGGCTAGATAGCATATTTCACGTGCGGTCGCTCGTAAGCGTTAAGCATTTGAGGAGAGATTGAGGGTTCAAACCGACCGAAGACTCTGCGAAGAAGGTCGACGTGTTGATTGCTGGTTTTCGTTGCCTTCTCTGCTTGTTTTGAACACCCAAGATCTTCCTTTACCAATATTCCCAGGTCACGCTTCTGAGAGACCTTCTGCGAGGTGTGGTCTCCAAGCTTGTAAGAGCTCACCGGCTGGTGACGCAGATGTAGCACCTTGCACTTAGTTATGTTCAACTGAAACATGTTCCTCTTTGACCATTTATCAATGCAATCTAGGTCATATTGGAGTAGATCGTAATCCGGTTTGTTACTATTCGCCTGCCATATCTTGACGTCATCGGTGGAAAGCAGGATATTTGAGGAGATAACGCTTGCCAGGTCGTTGATAAACACCAGGAATAAGCGCGGTCGCAGCACTAAGTTTTGTGCGACGCCACATTCCACCTCAATTGGATTAGAGAGTGAGCTCCTAACACGTAGTTGAAGCTTGCGTTGGTGAAGGAAGTTGCCAATCCAACCAAGTACAGGACCTCCGATTCCGTAGCTCTGTAGTCGGTGAAGTAGGATGCGGTGATCAAGGCGGTCGGAAGCTTTGGAGAAGTCCAGATAGATGACGTCAACTCCGACCCCATCATCAGCCACTTCCGTCCAACTACCTCGTGCAATCAGTAGGTTGGTGGTGCAGGACCGGTGTTGACGGAAGCCATGCTGCTTCCTTACCAAGATGTTGCATTTTTCCAGGTGGTCCATTAAAGCTTCAACGACGAGTGCTTCCATCACTTTCGCGAGCACAGGGAGGAGCGATAGTTTGCAGGATCTGAACGGCTACCGCCTTTAAAAATTGGGGTGATAATACCACGCTTCCACATAGTGTGGACTTATTGTTCATCAGATCACCTTTGGAAGAAATGTGACCGTGGTTCAGCCAGCTGGTTGGCCACAGCCTTCGGTGCCTTCGGGTGAACGTTGTCTGCTCCCGGAGAACTATACTCACGCAGTGAGAGTAACTTCCTTAACACAATTGATGGGTTGAAAAGTACATGTGTACAATGGAGTC
Source organism: Dicrocoelium dendriticum (assembly GCA_944474145.2). NCBI lineage: Eukaryota > Metazoa > Platyhelminthes > Trematoda > Plagiorchiida > Dicrocoeliidae > Dicrocoelium > Dicrocoelium dendriticum. Next base: position 99,529,527 of record OX104065.1, read on the forward strand.
GGTAATGTGCAAGACATTATGTCACAGGTAGAGGCTGCGAGTTAGAAAATTGGGGCGTATTGTAGTCGCATGGCATTAGCTACTTCTTTGGCGCTTTGTGCTCTATCGCCTGTCGTGAAAAGTGGAGGGGTTCCATGCTTTACTTTACAAAGATTATTGACATGCCTATATATCAGTTTGCTGTTGGCCAGGGAATTTTTGCTAGGCACTATTGATAAGTTAGTTTGTCCTCACGGACAAGTGCAGTGCAATGGTTGCGATGGGTCAGGAAATTGTCCCAAGTCTCTGAGTCGGGGTTAATCTTGTAGGCACGCCATGCTGCATCCCTTATCGCCAGGCATTTTCGAGTCCTGCTTCTTAGAATTGAAAGCATTTTTGCGGGACGAAGGGGCCTGGTCTCTGGTGCTAGCATGACGATGTCACTGAGTCTGTTAACGAACTGTGTTCAAAGGTTGTCAAGGGGACTGTTGTTTGAGAATTCCCAAACAGCTGCGTCGGCGAGCTCTTGTAATACGTGGTAGTGTGTGATTGTATGAGTTAGTTACGAGTGTTCTGATGGTACTCTGCATAACACACATCGTTGAACGTTATTACTACATGGTCACTGAGACCTAATAGACTGTCCATCAATAACTCCTCATCCATAAGCTCTTCATTCATGAGCACAGGGTCCAATATGGACGGTTTGTTTGCTGTCCTGAATCTAGTGGGCGTGGTGACATGATTGTACAAGGGAATATTAGCGATTTGTTCATGCATGTCTGCTTTAAACTGCTCACTTGGCCATTCCGGAAACCCCAGATCGTGTAGCTTGAAGTCCCCGGAGATGAGAATGTGGCTGTACCTTATGCTTGTTACTCTCTTCAGACCACGGATCAAGCGGGAATCCATTTCCGGAGTGGACGTTGGGGTGGTAAACGACAGCTACGAGACATGCGTCGTTGTGTCTTAGTCGGAGATGGCACCAGAATGCGTCGGTACCGTGAGTTTTCAGATCATCAACTATTGTACCCTGTAGATGGCTGCGGTAGTAGTGTAGGACCCCTCCCCCCTCCTCTGCTGGGGCGGTCGTTCCGGATGAGTAAAATTCCGGCTATTTCAACCTCAGCATCAGTCACCTTTTGGTGTAACCAAGTTTCACTGATAGAAATTAAGTCCTAAGTATTCGCAACCTGACGTAGTCGAAGTTCTGTAAGTTTACTGAGGAGCCCTTGAACGTTAGTTTACATAAATGAAACTTTCTCAGATTTAAGCAATGTTTCTGAGGTTTTACACTTCATACGTGAAGTTTTCCCGACCAATGAGTGGCCAACGACTACTCGTTTTTTCGATATGTACTTAGTGAAGAGTTTAACGTCTTATTTATCGTCCGTGTAGTTAGTGCCGTGTCTAACCTTCGACGTACAGTGTAAGGTGTCTGGTCGATATCATCTTCTACAGGTTGTATGGGCTCATTCGACACACTACTGGTGCATTGTTTTTTCATAGATCCCTTCGCGTTTGATTCTTTGAGTGATATGTCATCTCTAGGAGGCATATCGCTGATTATCTTCAGCCGAACCTTAGATGGTAGTTTGCAACGGAACATGTACCAACATTTTGGCACCCATGCTACCATATGTTCTGACACTCCCGGGCCATTTCCTTTGTAGTTCGGTGAGGTACGCAGTCGTGACACGGATTTCGCTAACACATCATCCAAGCAGAGTGTTTCACGAATATAACACAACTGTTCTTTATCATGGTTTTTACTTCATGTTCATCACATGCTTCAGTTTCAGGAACCCCGTGAAGAAGAATGGTTCTGGTTGAAGCTTCCTTCCGCTAGTCCTCTAAGGGGCGGTTAACTCCATAACGCTCGCCTCGTGGGATGTCTGGAAAGATACGGATGGATCAGTTTTCATTTCTGAGTCTACCAGTCGAAAAGAATACTGATTCTACTTCAGTGTTGGAGTCTTGGCTCTTCAAAATGCTTAGAGTTGTGGTGTGGTGTAGTACATACTACTTGCAGAGGTTTCAGTACAACTCCGATTAGGTTACTAATAATATCCTACTGGTTGAGATCATCCAACCTTCCAGTCCTCGCGTTACCTCATGAATGAGAGGATGAAAAGTTTGAGCAGCGTTGCTGAGGCCGAAAGGCCTACTGAGTAATCCCAGTAGGCAGAACGGCGTAATGACCGCTGTTTTAGCAATATGGTGTGGCGCCAGAGTTAGCTGGTGATAGGCGCGAACTAAGTCGATTTTGTTAATGATTGACTTACCAGCTAGAGCTGAGGTTAAGTGGTGCATATGACGAATGAAGTATTTCCCCGAGACGGTAACTTTGTTAAGTGCCCTGTAGTCACCACAGGGGCACGAGTCACCGGATTTATTCGGTACCATGTGTGATGGTGATGCCCACGGACTTTTGTTAGGGCACAGTATTCCCCGTTCGAGCATATGCTCGAATTCCGCCTTAACCGCTTTAAACTTGTCCGGGGCTAGTCCGCGAGGGCAGGCCGAAACAGGTAGACCTTTAGTCGTGATGTAGTGCATGATGTTTGACGGCACAAGTGGCTTCGTGCGGAACGCGAAGGAGTTTAGGATGCTTATTGAAAAGGTTTATAAAAGGATTTGAAGCTTGAGGTAGGACACGAATGGGAGTGATAGCAACTACGTTGGCCCTAGTCCCGATAACGAGGAATTGTGTCCTGGAATCTATACGCTTCTTCCTCGTAGCGTCGACGATAAGGCCGATGTGTTGGAGATAGTCTATACCTGTGATGGCGAAAAAGATGGCCACGACTATGAAAGGAGAGCAAAAGTTCCGCCGAAGACCTAGATTTAGCGTTAGCAGTTTTTCACCGAAAGTTGCGATTGGTGTGCCATTGGTCGCACGCACTTTAGTCGGCAAGGTTGAGACAACCTTATCTGAACTACGGAGTATACAGCTAATTTAGGCTCAAGTATCGACTAGGAACTCTGTACCGGAAGTTAAATAACAACCACGGATGAGGCGATTTTGATGTTGGCCCATCCCGTCCGTTGCCGGTTGAAAATTTCCCCTACTCGGTGAAGGTGCAAAGCTTTATGCACTTACGTGCTGCGGTACAAAAGCGTAGATGATACCAACAGTGGGCTTGTCTGCTGCTGGACTTAGAACGTTTTATGGGTGATTTTTATCGGCTGTGGCGATGACGGTTCACTATGAGCTGTTGGACTTGGTGACAGAGTATCGCAACTTGTGCTTGCAGGGCCTATATCGTTGACAGTAAGCCAGTGATAGTAGTGCCCTGGGATGTGACGGCATTGAACTTATTGGCGTCGGCTTGTGGCTGTGATTGTACAATGACTCGATCCGCTAAACTTTCTAGTTGCGCGAAAGAAACGCTCACCATTGCTAAAATCGCTTGCGTGATGTCCGGTAGCCGCTGTAGCCATAGTTCGCGAAGTAACGTATCGTCCATGTTTGATCTACCAAGGAGTTCAGCGTCTCTCGTAGCAGGGTTGAGGGCCGTTTGTCGCGCAACTGCAGATTTCTAAGAACCTGCTGTAGGCGAGCTTTCTCGGATGGCATGACGCGCCTAGTTGTGGTCTCTTTGAGGGCTGTATAGTGGTTTTCGGTCTACTAACGTCTATGGGTTGCATGGATATCTCCTTGGGGAGTTAGGACATAAACTTGCTGTAGTTCGCGTAGTCGGAGGTGATTCTGTGGTCATAAAACTCAGCCTCAAGATGAGCGAACCACAATACAGGATCCATATCCCAAAATGTGGCACAGTAAGAGATGCAACGCAAAAATATGCTACCCTGTACAAAAACACACCGAAGATGCGAAAAATTAAATGGAATGAGCTCGCCGGAGTATAATTTTGGATATTCGGTTTTGAATTTCTTCTGCAGTCGGAGTCATCAATTTAGCGAACTGCCTTTAGCTGGAACCCGAACGGTGCTTTAGTAGACAGATCGGGTTGCAGGGAAACTTTTATTGGTCCAGTAAAAAACTGCCTTTTGTCTAGCTATAAAAAACGTCACCATGGACGCACTATCCAGGGGAACGGAGAATGCACAGTACATAAGGCAGTTGCGTGTTGCAACCGAAACGAACGCCAAGCAAAAATGGCGATGATGAAGTAAAGCATTCGAACTCAGCAATCAGTTCAACAAACCACACCGGTCGCCCATTGACGTATACGGGGTGGTGGCTCCAGGCCCCTAGAGAGCTACTCACACCTTTTACAAAAGTAATTATTGCCACCTCCGCTGTTGCTTTGTGGATAGGCATGTTAGCCCAACACTTAACTTGAGGGTCCTATTTGTCTTCCTGCCTATGTCTGGGCACCCTAGCAGCTTTCCGACCACAAGTAGGGTTCGTCAGAGTTATCCGATTTCCACATCTTTGTTTACTTTCGTCGGAAACTCCAACCTACATCCCTCGTGCGGAATCTCTGGACGCAAGCGTTGAAGTGCTGTTTGGTGATTATACGCACAAATGGTGTTACATTGTAATGATGTATCGTCGTACCATGTTCCCTCAGAGTAAACTGCATCAATTGAACGCAAAGCAGCCTGTGCAGGGATTAAACGTTTACTCTTGAGTTTTCGCTGCATTCCTCTTGACGCATACTTCAGCCACCTTTCATCATATGTTGCATCCACTTCCGTAATGGATACCGTCATTAGAATGAGTTCAGTGATGTTATAGAATGCGTTACTTGTACAACATTGCTTTCATACACGTTAACCTCGTCTCATGCATGCAACCTTTTTTCCTGTATGCACACTGACAACTTGCCTCGGAGAATGTGATACCGCCTCTGTTTTTGGTGCACAAGCCAGTTCTTGTACATCGCTGTTGACTCTAGCCCCATACAAACAAAACCGAGGCAACCACCTGAAACTAATGACGCAATACTCTCGTTTGAATTGTAGAAAGTACTTTTTCTCACTTAGAATCTGTTCTCACTGGAATGCATTACCAAACTATGTGGTGAACGCACCAGACATGACGACATTCGAAAGACTCTTAGATTTTCATCTTAGTGATAAACGATACACAACACTTTGTTAAAGTGCAATGATTTAACCACTGATACTTTACGTTCCACGTTGGAACATTTTAATTTTAATTTTCTTTTGCATATCCATCCTGTGGGTCTTGTAAAGTTATGCTTTTTATCCCATCATACACCATTGAACCATTGGTGTTTACGATTTGAGGAGTCGCTTATAGATGTAAGCGAAATTAGCCCTACGGGGTTATTGCGTTCTGGCACGCCAGCCAAAATGTTTGTGCGTATCCCAATAGAAGTGAAATATATTTACATAAGATGCATAATGCATAGATACCTAAAGGAAATTGGATGCGACTTATTTTTACTACAAAATTGCACGCTGTGTGAAATAAACTAAACTGGAGGAGGTATATTTGATTATCGAGCGCCATGTTGGGCGACACTGCGGTTTTTTGCTGTATAGTCTGGGAGCTCTATAAAAGCTGGGAGGAAATGGAAAAAGCCGTTTGTTATTTTCAATTTGCGACTGCCACTAGTTTCTTCAAATAGGGAACGTTAACTGCGAAGCGGCATGAGAAGAAGTGTGAGGAGTAGGTTGCTAGATGTTTTCATTCCTGTAGGTGCAATTTCGATGGGTGCATTTCAAACGTGATGAAACCCATGAAAAACGGTAGTGTTATCTTTTATACTTATAGGTTTATTTAACAGGTTCCGTTATTGAGGCTGTCCGGTACGGTTTTAATTTAGCTTGAGAGCGCAGACGTATGAGCGTTGCAAATTCAACTTAACCCACGCCCACAGTTTTCAAATTGATCAATCTTGGCTAAATCGCTCCAACAGATGTCTGACTGCTGTTCAAGAGTCTAAAGTGTGTGCTTTGATGGAAATATTTAATGGTAACCGTGAAATTCGGTCCCATATGGCGAAGACTTATGGACTACGGTTGACGAAGTCGAACTTGTGGTACATGCAACACCGGCACATACTGCAAACAAGCGGAGAAGCGTTGTTCCTTTTTTGAACGACATGGCACGTGCCGTGTGAACAGGGATGGTGAGGAAATGGTTCCGTGTTTTGCGACCTCATGCATGGATGCCATGGGACAGCAATACTGTAAGGGGTTTTTCGGACACGACTCACCAGATCAACTACGGCGCGCACATTTTGTGGCACTGCATGCTCATCGACGTGACCGGAGTTGCCATGTCCTTTTTCTGAGCGCTGCTAGCAAATGAAACATCGGACAGCTACATGCAAGCGGTTGAAGCGATGCTTTGCATGGTCCTGGCTACATCCCGGGCACGCACAATAGTGGTGGACAAATGTGCGGCTAAAGTAGAGTCGTTTCAATCCTTGTACCTTCAAGCAGACGTAGCATTATGTCGATTTTATACAGTTCGAGGCATGGCGAGATGTTGCTCCCACCTGCATGATGCGACACCTGAGTATAGAACGCCTCTACGGCAGTGGTTGCATAAGCTGATGTATACCAGGGATGCCGAATATTTTGATAAACTCATGCATGCCATTAACTTCCGAAACGCCGAATGCTATGAATATTTGATGTGCGCTCATGGGCGCTACATCAATTGAAGACGGTGTGCACGTTCGGTTGTTTCAAGGCCAACAGGGTGAAAAAGGGTACAGGCAATTAAATCGACAACCCACGGAGAGTTCCCCAGTGCTGCTTCTCTTCGCTGTGGTGGTGAATCGCTTGCTTGCGGTTGCTGAAAAGAGGCGGATGAAATTGTCGAGGTGCAACCTGACCCCGTACGTGCCGCCGGTATACTTAACAATGCTCACCGGACTTCTGGTGCGTATAACGCGCTACGTCCACGAACAGATCATAAAACACTGGTCAACGGAGGACATAATTTGGTTTCGTCCTAAGGGTTCTGCTTGGACGGTGGAGTGCAAATGGCAGTCTGGTAAACGCTTACGTGGTCCATGGTGATGGATGGGATTGTGAACTCCATCCGCATTGCCGGATGCCATGCGCTCGTACGTGTCACATCATCTGCGCGCAGGGTTCAGATCCGAGCTATTGGTTCATTCCTGTCGGTGGCGTGTACCAGCTTCACCTGAACCCATAGGTTTCATTGAACGTACCGTTGCGGCTGAGGTAACTGTGTCAGAAGCTAGAGGCGGCTCACAAACAGTCATACTGGATCGCGCCACTAAGTTGCGTGCCGCGGAGGAGGTGCTCTCTGAACTGAAAACGCACTTCTGCACTATGTCAGCTCAAGAATTTCAGCGCATGGTGACCTTATTTCGGAAACTCTGCTAGGTGTCGTATGATAACGATGTGGAACTGTCTAATAAGATCAGGCACTGCAGATCGCCAGTGCGTCCGGAGAAAGACGAGGTTTTGTTGTTTTACGCGGAACACCGAGGACGTCATCCGTGGTCCACTGTCGTCCGGTAGGTGGTCGCTTGACAGAGAAAACACCAGTGGAAACGGAAGATTCTCAAATACACAGTCCAGAAGGCGGAAATCACCACTGGTACTGAGGCGGACGGAGGTATCCATTACGGATACCTTGCCGCCCGGTGTACTGTTTTGTAAGCTGAAGAGCAAGAGTTCCAGCATTTACTGATGCAGTCCCGTGAGGCGTGGCGTGTTTGTTCCGGACCGTCTGGTTTAGAGAGGGACATATGCTTATTATGTATATGTTCGGAAGACTCAGTGAAGGATCGCGAGACGGTGGAGTGGGTAATGTGTGATAAGTGCGGACGTTGGTTTCAATAATCCTGCAGCCGGTATGATATAGAGGACGCCTTTAAATTGTTTTGTCTAGACTGATGATAAGTAGTAGCGTGTCACTTATGCTTTTAATTTTCTCAAGAAATCTAGCCCGCGCCATTTTCATAAGTGCTCTTTAAAGCATACCACATGTGCATTCTTATTTGTGACTTAACAAGCCGGCTAAAAGGAAGTAGCATCGGTTCCTTTTTTGGTTTCTGCCACAAGCCTTCAAGCTATGTAACAGGTAATATGGGTACATCCTGCTATACATTGGTTATCAGTTCATAGTTTTTACCTAAGGGTCACCAGCGCAACCAGGCATGGAATAGGTTAAAAGTAAGCTTCAGGTAAGCGTGTTGATGAGTAAATGACACTGTTCTGTGTGCTACATTAAGCAGCCCAATGGTCCGCTTATTCTCCCTTCCTATATGTCGCACTGAATCTCTGCGTTAACTAGATCAGCATGCATAGGTTTCCATGTGTCGATTTCTACGCGGAAGACGTCAATTGGTGTTTGGGAACTTTAATCTCCCTGACCTTGAGTGCCAGCATTTTTCTCGTGATGCACTTCCAAGGGGTTTTGCCACTGCGCTTCTTGATCTAGACTTGCATGCTTCCGTGCATCTGTTCGTTGGTCGGCCCACTAGATTCCTTGTGGGGAAAACCCGTCTCCCTTGGAGCATATCTGTGCTAAATCCGCTGCCTTCGTCGCGGATATTGTATGTAACGCACCTCTCGGTGCAAACGACTACATTTGTCTGTCGTTCAAGTGCGACCTTGGTCCCGACGGGTGTTCAATTTTATGGAAGCTTGGGAAAAAGTTAAGTTCTATTTACATGAGCTCTCTCTTCACATATAACTTGCTAGGAGGCATGAACCTAGGGCAAAACCACCGTGGTTTGATTCTGCCACACACAAAAACAACGCAACAGAAGTACTAGATGTTGGCGAACTTATTTAACTGCTCTGTAGGACTAGTAAATACTAGTCCGAGACGGTGCGCGAAATTACGTGTGGATATCAGAAAGCAACTGGAGTTGCACACAGATGACTGTATTCGATGGGCTACAAAAAGACGTGGACGGATGAAGCGAGACAAGAGCAAACATGTGAGCACGGGAACTTACAAGTAAGTGAAAAAGGTTTGTTTGATTTTTGAGCTTTTGTTTTCAAAACGTTAATCGACCAAACACGGGGCAAATATGTATAATATCTACAAACCTATACGGATTTATACTGTGCATAGTCGAAAAAACGAACTGGCTTACACACCTTCCGACCACGGCGATTGGTCGTGGGAGGCGGCGGGCTAGATTCGGGCGATGTCGGGACGGCTAATGCTTGTAGACCGGGATTTTGGTCTAGTTGAACTACACTAGGATGCTGAAAGCTGGTGCGTAGAGTTGTGACGTCGCACGAAACGCCACTAGACGAAGTAGGCTAAGTTGTTTCTTCCATAAATTCAGGCTTCAGACGGTCAATGAGGACGACTTCTTGTCGGCCACCGCGGTCAATAGTGTATGCCTTACTTGCACGGTGTAGCACTTTGAATGGTCCTATGTACGGCCACTGAAGTGGTTGTCGAACAGCGTTTGCGCGAAGAGGGACGTGTGAGCACGTAGACAGTTTCTCGGGCGCGTACACTGGTGTCTTCTGCGACCGAGCAGCGGGTAAATGTAGCTCACACCTCTGGTGAGCCAATCGATCGGTGTAACTTCCGTAGTCAAAAGAGGCTGGGCTGGTTCTATCAGATGTGCAGGCAACCGCAGCGTGCGGCCTTAGGTTAACTGCGCTGGTGTTGCGTCGAAATCTGTTTTAACAGTATTTCTTAAGCCTAGGAGGACGAGAGGAAGTGTTTCAGACCATGAAGGATCTGCCTGCGCCCGTAGCGTTGCCTTGAATTGGCGGTGAAAACGCTCCACCATGCCGTTAGCAGCCGGGTGATATGCCGTTGTCTGAACGTAGCGACAGCCTAAATCCTGAACAACGTAGCAAATATCGACGAGAAATATGACCCTTGATCGGTGGTCACGATGGCAAGTCAGCCGTATTGAGCTACCCAGCGCTCCATAAAAGCTTTCATTACCGTTTCCGTGGAGCAGTTAGGCATGGAAATAGTTTCCTGCCACCTAGTGAATCGATGGTCACAGGTCAGTGGATATAGGGAGCAGTTTCAAGACAGCAGAGACCCTAGGAGGTCGACATGCATGTGATGAAAACGTACGTCTAGTGTCGGAAATATGCCAAACAGGCTTCTCGTGTGCTTATGAACTTTCTCGCGTTGACACGGAAGGCAAACAGGTGCCCAATTGCGAACGTCACGATTGACATTGCGTCAGACGAACCGTGTGGTTATGAGTTTAACCGATGCACGAACGCCTGGATGAGACAAGCCGTGCAGTGGGTCGAACACGGTCTGCCGAAACTCACGTGAGACGACTGGGTGCGGCGTGCCCAGAGATAAATCGCGAAGTATAGTTTCGTCTGATGATGTCAGCGGAACGGGTTGTATGTCCAGTGAGGGTGACCCGCGTATTATATCAACCTTAGGGTCAGTGAGTTGCGCTGCGGCCATGGCTCCCAAGTCGATAGCAGTGACGGCGTCAGCGCAGATAGCTTGGACGCAAAAGTGCATCTGCGACGGCGTTATACACAACTAAGGCGTGCCGTATACCGGTCGTAAACTGAGCCATATGGTCAACGTGGCGCGACTCCCTAGGAGAGTATCGGTCGGTAGTCGAGCCGAGCACGTAAGTCGGGGGTTTGTGGTCCTTGAGGATGGCAAAGAAGCGGTCTTCTAAGACGTGTCGAAAGTTACGTATCGCTAGATACACTGCTAGTAGTTCTCTACCGAACCTGCTTTAGCGAGATTCGGTAGGTTGTAGGCGTTTGGAGAAAAATGCTGAGGGTTGCTACGTGTCAGCAACTCGGTGCTGCAAAACAGCGCCGACCGGCACGTCCGAGGTGTCAGTACTGAAGGACAGTGGGGCGACCGGATCGGGATGCGCTATAGAAGCTGTTTGCGATAGACTCTTTCAGCGACTTAAAAGCAGCGCGCGCTGCGGTAGGAAATTCTAATTTCTTGTGTTTCCCTCGGGGAAGATCCGTGAGGGGTTGCGTCAGCGACGGGCATTTGGGTATGAATCGCCGGTAAAACTTGACAAGCCCATCGAAGCGCCTTAGCTGTTTCAAAGACTTTGGCTCAGGGTGGTCGATGATGGCTTTAATTATATCCTGCAGTGACGCGACTTCTACAGAGGAGATACGATGGCCGAGGAAGTTTACTGAGTCGGCACCAAACGAACACTTTGCCGTGCTGATCGTCACCCTGTGTTGCGATGAACGATCAAAAAGTGTTCGTACGTAACGCATGTGCTCATCTCGTGAAGCGCTCGTAATTAAAATGTCATCCATATACGCGTAAGCGAAGTCTAAGCCGCGACAAACTTGGTCGATGAAGCGCTGAGAATTTTGCGCAGCATTCGTTAGACCAGATGGCATGCGCAGAAACTCGAACAATGCAAATGGAGTTTTCACGGCAGTTTCAGCGATGTCCGCTTTGGCTATCGGAATTCGGTTGTATGCACGTACCAACTCGATTTTGCTGAAGATATTTTTACCCGCCAGACTGGCGGTGAGATCCATTATGTGTGGGGTCGGATTGCAATCAGGTGTGGTAACCCTATTCAAGATTCGGTAGTCGCCGGGAGGACGCCAGTCCCCCATGACCTTCGGGACCATGTGCAGAGCGGACGCCCATAGGATGCTGACGATACCGAGCTGAAGCATGTAATCGAATGCAGCTCGTGCTGCACGTAGTTTGTCAGAGCATGTCGGCTTGGTAGCGCGCGAACTGGCTGACCACGTGGGACTATTTGGTGAGCGACTTCTGTTGTGACTGGCGGAAGCTCTGCCGCTGGTCTTACCAGTCGCGAATATTCAGACAGTAGGTTCGCATAATGTGATGGTACCTCGGCGATTCGGAAAACGGGACTGATTATCGGGGCGTCCGTAAGAACGCCTTCGATCTCTAGTTTAGTCCGGTCGCCTAAACGTCTGTGGCGACCAGCATCAACAAGCAACCCAAAATGTCGAAGAAAATAGATATCGACAATTGCGAAGGGTCCAGACGCAACCATGAAGACCCACTGAAAATCTCGACAAACGTTGAGGTCCAGGTTCATCATGCGCTGACCGAATGCAGTTATCGGATAACCGTTGGCCGCACGCAGGTTGTGGGTAGGCTCTGAGTGCTTGTCGTTCGCGTTCGCTGGGATGACGCTGACTTCCGCTTCTGTGTCGATGAGGAATGTGATGGAAGAACGTCGATCCTTAACTTAAAACAGGCGATTTGTTTGGTTATTGGCGGATGAGTTGGTCGTGCAAGTATACGTGCTATTTGGCTTCCCTGAAGCGGTTGAGTCGTGCTTAATGCAGGGACCTCGACAGCATATAGCTCTTCCACCATATTGGCGTTGATACCAACCTTATTTTTCGACTTGTTTGATATTATCTGCCTGAGAATGTTCAGTCAAAATGTTGTGCTTTCGTGTTGAACGTGACGTACTCGGTGCAGGCATAGAAGAGCCGCAATGAACGGTGGCCGAAACATGGTCAGCATTTGACCGTGGCACACGATGCTTCGAAACCTTCATTGCTGCCATCCTTCCACGAATAAGTGCGATTTCCGCCTATTTGTTTGCGATCAGCCTGACGACTTGGAGCAATTATGAAACTCGGTTTTCCTCCGTGAGAATACGTCACCGGAGTTACTAGTCGTCTTGTGCGGAAGACGGTTGAATGCAGCGTTTGCCTTTGTAGCTAGTTCTTTCAGGGACGTACCCAGCAACACGGACAGCATTACCGGCAATGGATCTGGGAGACGTTCAAACCACAGTTTGGTTATCCCTTCTTCGCAAAAGCATAAGGGACCAGCGATGCGCTGAATTTCCCGGAGCAACGCCGACGGCTTGTAGCCATTGAGCTGTTCAAATCGAGCTCGTGCGCTGGGTTGTTACTCTTTTAAAATCGCTTGCTTCATCGTTTTGCACTTTGCCTCATTCGATGAGCAGACTAGAATGTCCTCAACCAGCGTCACCTCTGGGTTGTTCCGTGAAACTTAGAACAGCAAAAGTAATCGTGTTTACTCTGCGAAACGACTCAGATGCCACTTTGGAAACGTGAATAGAAAAGATAAAGGATGAGCGAAAACACGATGAAAGTACTAAAATTACGCAAGAGAAAATGAACACACGTATATAATCGCAATAAGGAACGAACTCACCATAAAATACAAACGACAAGCAACTTTAAATTTTCGCGTGCGAGTCGGGGTCACCAATTTTAGGACTAGTTAATACTAGTCCGAGACGGTGCGCGAAATTACTTGTGGATATCAGAAAGCAACTGGAGTTGCACACAGATGACTGTATTCGATGGGCTACAAAAAGACGTGGACGGATGAAGCGAGACAAGAGCAAACATGTGAGCACGGGAACATCCAAGACAGTGAAGTGTCGAGCCGGATGTAAGTCAACATGGACGCAATGTAAGCGAGATTAAAACAAGTAAGAATGTTGCACCATTTGTCATCAGTGTAATTGTACACAAAATATGATAGTTATTTTTTAGAGAGCTACAGCCCCTTCGTCATGAACAAACTAGCGCCACGGCGTATCTCCAATTACTTGCCTGCTCCATCTGCGTAGAACTCGACTACAAAATGCAGTTGTGCCTGCTCGTATAGCCTCACGTAATCCAAACCGCTTTTTAGCTTATGCCAAAATGCAAGGCAAGCTAAATACTTTCATTTCTGTCCGTCCATTTACAACGCGAACAACTCAGTATCCAACGTTTGTATGCCCAGCGTCATCAACTGCATGCATTATAGCAGAGATGCGCTATGAACCTTCGGATTCCCGAGTGCCTCATAGTCATCCGATAACCTCCAAGCACTTCTAACCCCGTCTATAGTATGGAGATAACCATGATCACCGATTATGGGCAGTCCGCTGGAGTTCTACTTGTTTGCAACTCAATTATAATGAACTATTACCTATGCATTCTACATTATGATAATTTAATTACAGCTTCCTTTTTCGCGTACACACGTGATATTTCTCTGTAGCGTACACCGTTACGTATTCAGTAGCAATACCACGCTCCATTCGCCTATTTTCCCTCTTGAGAAAACAGTTCCCCATTCGGTAGCACACCTACCACATCTATGAGTTCACTAAATGGTATCAATTATATACCTTATATGGTTATCCTCAATATAACCCAATATAATCTGCCCTTATTAACTATACTCGCTTACGAAATTACAACATCAGGGACACATCTTGTGGAATTCGTGGCCTTGTCGATAACCATATGCTAACCAAGAGCATTATCCATTCACGGCCCTCGTTCTGTCCAAGCCGGATTTACCAACGTTGTTCATCATTCGTCGGAGCTGCTGACTCATAGTGACAAGGAAGTTGTATGTGATTGGACTGTTAACCCGACATTGAAAAGCCTTCTGTGAGTCTTGTCATTTTGGTTCATACTTGCGCCTTGTTATTTCTCCTTTTGAGTTCCAGTCCATTACACATCAACCGCCGGAAAATCATAACTTACAAATTTACCCTTTATGTCGCTCGACAAGCGAAACCAACACGCAAGTACAGATCCCCGTAATGCTTGACTAAAATTTACCCACAACATACCTGTCTGCATTTTCATGATATCACTCAAGTAATATATATATGGTTGGCGGCATCCGGTTTCGGATTTGCCTGGCACTGTGGCAAGCCACAGGACGCCTGCGCCTACAGAGGGACCATGGATGGCTTGCGCTGCACCACCCACAGCTCCAACCACACACCCCATATCCAGTGTAAACCCGAAGGAATAAGACCGGGAGGCATGCGGATGGGAACCACGTTTCATCAACGGAGCCAGCCCACACTCCTTCACAGGCAAACACAAGCACACTGTATTTGGGAATCAAGCGCACACAAGGCGGTGGCTGGACCGTAGTCCGCTCCACAGTGAGTGCATGGAACCACTCTTCGAGCCTAGCACGGCCACAACGACCGTGCACCCTGTCCCCTCCAGCAACGACCAACTGTCCCCTGGAGCCAGTATGGACGAGGTAGTGTTTGATAGACAGGTAGGCACCTTGTCAACATGCACATCAAGCGCATCCACACCGGGGATATCAAACAACAGCCAAACACTTGAAAGAGAGAAATAAAAAGAGAAAGAGAAAAATTCGATTAATGCATAAGGAAACGGTGATATAAACCTAAATTAAATAGCATATGTAATAAGTTGTTTACAAACAAATCCTAGCTAAGTGCACGAGGTCAGGAAGTATAGTTCACGGAATGCCACGAACGCAAAAATGTTATGGGAATCGAATACAATTGGCTTTGGCGATATGGGCAAGTTAATGGAATAGAGTACAGGGAGATATTTATATGAGAAAGAAAAGCATTAAGGTGAAAACTGTAAACCCACCACCTGAAATAAAGAGACTTAGCATGAAAGCACGCGGTTAGTAAATAGAATTCGGCGTGCCTACAAACGCTGCGCCGGCTCGCCGTAATTCTCTACAGGACCCGTCGTCGCTTCTGTAGTGGCCCCTAATGGCATAGCTCATGGCCCACTAGACATATATATATATATATATATATATATATATATATAACAAAGAAAATAGATCGAGTAATGCATAAGGAAAGTGTGACATATATCTAAAAGTAATGAGCATCTGAAGTAAATTGTTTACAGAAGAATTGGAGATAAGTTCACGAGGTCAGAAAGTATACTTTACGGAAATGCCATGAACACAAAAATATTTTCGAAGAACACTAAAATTGGCTTAAGCGACGTGTGCAAGTGTATAGAAGAGAGTATAACTAGGCATTTATATGGGAAAGAAAAGCATTAGAGCAAAATTGAAAACCCACCACCTGAAATAAATAGATTTAGCATGCAAGCACGCGGTTAGTAAATCGAATGCAGCGTACCTACAAACGCCGCGCCGGTTCTGCCTACGTGCTCTGCAGAACCCGTCGGCGCTTCGGCAGTAGTCCCGAGTGGCCTCGCTCATGGCTCACTAGGCCCGCCTGACGCAGGCACTCGCGACCGCATGTACCACAGCACCACGCACTCGATGTCGATGGAGTACAATCCATCAATGCTTGCCGCTTCTTCTCTGCATGCATGAGGTCTTTCTTCCTCACTTCAGCAACTGCCTTCGTGATGGGATCGCGCCATACGCGCCGATCAACCGCTTTCGATTTCAATGATCTGCAATCAAGATTAGAACGTGCGAGGCTCACTTTGATCATGTCCTGGTAACGTAACTTTGGTTTCCCCACGTGCCGCTTCCCAATACTCAGCTGAGCATATAAGAGTTGTTTCGGTATCCGAGTCGGATCCGTACGCCACACATGACCGAGCCATCTCAGATTTCTCAGTAAAAGGATGCAGTCCACTGCATACATCCCACTTCGGCGCAACACTTCCGTGTCTGCAACCCTGGCGCCCCAAACGATGCGCAAAGTTCGTCGCAAACACTGCTGATGGAACCGCTCGAGATATCGCACATCCCGCCGGTACATCGTCCACGTTTCACTGCCGTATAGAAGAACGTACAGCACCATGGATTTGTACACCATCAGCTTCGTGCCAATGGTAAGTTGATGGTTGTTCCACACTCGGTACTCAAGCTTCCCGAATGCCGCTGCTGCCTTCGACACACGAATACGCAACTCGACGTGTAGCTGCTGATCAGTCGACATCACACTCCCAAGGCAGCAGAAGCGGGAAGTGGTTTTCAATACTTCAGCACAAATGCTGATTGGGGAAACATTGAAGATTGCACTTCTGGTGAAAGCCTGATGAGACAGACAATTTTGCTTTTGTTGTTAGTGAGCCCGAATTTGGCCGCTGTCGAAGCCAGCGCACTATTCATGTGCTACAACTCATCCGCGCTGTGTGGAAACAACGCACAGTCGTCAACAAACAGCAACATACGGATAGTTGTCTCACAGACTGGAGTTCGCGCACCGAAACGACGAATGTTCAGCAACCCACCATCAATACGGTGCTCCACACGAACACCGTACGCACAACCGGCATCAAAAGCACAAGACAACATGGCATGAAGATATATATTAAACAGGGCAGGAGCTAAGACACAGCCTTGCTTCACAACAGAGACAACTGCAAAGTCATCCGAGGTCTCTCCACTCAGCTGCACCCTCGCTCGCACACCACTCTGCAGGCATTCAATTAGACTTACAAACTTACGCGGGCAACCAAACTTACCCAACACCAGCCACAATGCCTCGCGGTTCACCGTATCAAATGCTTTGGTGAAATCAACAAAAAACGAGTACAATGGCTGGTGTCATTCGCTGCACTTCTGTTGCAAATACCGAGCCTCAAACACGATATCTATAGTGCTGCGACCCGAACGGAATCCACACTGCTCTTCCGCCATGTTAGGTTCCACAACCTGACTGGCGAGGCGGTTGAGCAGGATTCGGGCAATCACCTTGCCCACACAACTCAGCAAGTTGATGCCACGATAATTCGTGCAACATTGCTTGCTACCTTTGCCCTTGTACAGCGGTAGCACAAGGGCATCCTTCAGCTCAGGAGGCACCTCCTCCTCAATCCATACACGTTGCACCAAGTGGTGCAGCGCAGTCAACAACGCGGGTCCGCAGTGTTTCAATACTTCAGGCGGGAGCCCGTCGGCCCCGGCACACTTGCCGTTTCGCAGCTGAGCAAGTGCTCTCTGCGTCTCATCCAGTGTCGGCGTATCCGCCAGATTCGCCTTCACATCGTGCTGCTTGAGGCCGTTCAATGAACAATGAATATTGAATTTATACGGGTTAAGTAGCGTTGCTTTACAAGTCCCGTGGGATAGTTGGTGGGGATATCAACATAACAACAATGATAGTAAGGATAGTAACATAGTTAATACTTTAAATTTGAAAATAAAGACATCATTTGCTTCGCTGTAGTCCTGCGATCCTATTAGATTCACAGCACCCACAGTTAACAACAAATAATTCAATGGTAAATTCCAGTAGTAGGATGGAGACGTAGTGTTAAGTAACAAAGTGTAAGTGGATGAGTGCATCGTCCAACCGTCTTTTAAATAATGTTAGTGTCGGTGCAGAGACGACCGATTCTGGCAGAGCATTCCACGGGTGACAGACACGAATGGAAAAGAAATTTCTGCGGCACTCCAGACGACTGTATTGTTCTGCTAGTTTTAATGTGTGGCCCCTCAGGTTTGTATTGCTACTGAGTTGCAGTAGAGGGCGGCACACATGATGTGGGTCTCGCAGAATCAAGTATGCCATAATTAGGTCGCCTCGTAGTCTGCGATAGCTTCCACTGAACAATCCCAGTCGCTGCAGCCTCTCCTGGTAGGAAAGATTGCGCATTCCAATTACGTTCTTAGATGCCCGGCGTTGTGGCTGCTCCAGTGCATTAAGGTCGTGTTTCAGCCATGGATGCCAGGCTTGAATTGCATATTCGACATGGGGGCAACATACGCACTGAGCATTTGTCGAAATATGGAGCTGTTTAGTTGTCCAAATGCCCGCCTCAACAGCCCGACGTGTTGGTTCCCGGTCTTCGAGGCCTTTTCGGATTGCCTGGAGCAACCCAAGTCATCTTGAACCAGGACACCCAAGTTACGTTCGACAGTTGATTGTTGCAATACATCCGTTCCGAGTCGGTATGAGTAGCTGCTCTGATGTCGGATAGAAAGCATCTTGCATTTACTGACGTTGGAATGCAATAAGTTTTGGGTTGACCATTGATGCACTGTATCTAAGTCACTCTGAAGCAGATGATGGTCGGCGTTCGCCTGGATCCTGCGCCAGATCTTGATATCGTCGGCAAACATTAGGAAGTTTGAAACAATTCCTTGTGCTAGGTCATTAAAAAACACCAAAAACAAACGTGGACCTAGAACTGAGCCTTGCGGCACACCACACTCAACTTGTATGGGGTCCGATAAAGAGCTCCGAACTCTGACCACTAATTGCCGTTGAAGTAGAAAGTTGGCGATCCAGCTAAGTGGAGGGTCTCCGATCCCGTAATGCTGCAGCTTGGATAGTAGTATCCGATGGCCTAGACGATCGAAAGCCTTGGAAAATCCAGGTAGATCACATCAACACCTTCTCCAGCGTCAGCTGCCTCGGTCCAACTACTGCGTGCAATTAGTAAGTTAGTTGTACATGACCGCTGTCGACGGAAACAGTGCTGCGTATGAGTGATGATGCTGCAGCTTTCCAGATAGCACACCAGTGCATCGGCAACTATGGATTCCATGACCTTGGAGAGTATAGGAAGAAGGGTTACTGGGCCGTAGTTGGAGGGATCAGTTCTGCTTCCACCTTTGTGAATCGGGGTTATTATTCCAAGCTTCCACTTGGCGGGAACTTGGTTTTGGTCTAAGCAGCACTGGAACAACTGAGCTAAAGGTCCTGCCAGTTGGTTTGCTGCTGCTCCCAATGCCTCTGGACGAATGGTGTCGACACCCGGCGAGCAGTGTTTGCGTAGAGAAGTCAACTTTTGCAATACAGCCTCTGCGGTAAAAGTGAGGTGGGTTAGTCCTGGAGGGCAGAAGACAAAGCTTGGTAGATCGCTTGGTGGCAAGACTCTTTGAAAAGTGGGGGCGTATTGCATCTGCAGCGCGTTTGCTGCTTCCACCGCCGTTCTTGTTGGGCCATCAGCCGTCTCGAGTGGAGGAAATCCTTGCCTCACCTTTCGTAGGCTATTAACGTGCTTGTACAGCAGTTTGTGATTAGCACTGAAGGTTTTGCGATGTTCTGCTGATAGGCGGCTTTGTCTTCTCTTAGCAGTTGAGTGCAGTGGTTGCGTTGGGCTACGTAGTTGTCCCAAGTTTCTGGTGCTGGAGCTTCGCTGTACACTTGCCATGCTGTGTTGCGTATTGTCATCCATTTTCGAGTTCTGCTCCTAACGAAAGAAACTGATTTGCACTTATTGCAAGCTTTTATCTCTGAAACCTGTGCAATCAGCTGACTGAATGTGTTGACGAACTCGAGCTAGGCGACTTCCGGGGGTTCTTCTTCGAGGAAAGACCATGTTGTGGCTTTGACTAGCTGGGCGAGTCGGTCGTACCATGTGATGGTCAGCACAGTCTCATCGTTATCATTCAGATATTCTGCATAGCCGACGAAGTTGAAACTGCTGACTGGGTGATCGCTGTGACCTACCGGGCAGTCTACAACCAACGCATCAATCATATGCTCCTCGTTGGTAAACACAAGGTCCAGCACAGATGGCCTGTTACCAGTTCTGAACCGAGTGGGCAAAGCGATGTGATTGTAAAGAGGAACAGTAGTTACTAGATCTTGTAGGTCGGTTTTGAATTGTTCTCCGATCGTGGCAGAGGCTTCTAAACAATGTACTTTGAAATCATCCATGGTAAGAATGTGAGTGTACTTTTGTTGTAAACTACATCTTAAAGCAGCCTCTAGGTGGTGGTCGGTTTTGGGTGTTGAGTTAGGGGCGCGGTGCACCAAGACAATAAGGCAATCGCCCCTGCCTTTTAACTGCAACCGGCACCAAAGAGAGTCGGGGAACTGCGAGTCTGACTCCTCCACAGCTTCGCACTGTAAGTCGTTTCGGTAATACAGGATTACCCCTCCTCCTTTTGTGAGCCTGTTGTTCCGGATCAGCGACATGCCGGGTAGCGAAACTTCAGCGTCCGTCATTCCCGTGTGCAACCATGTCTCAGTGATACCAATGACATCATATGAGCCGGAAGCTTGGCGATCTTTCAGTTCAGCCAGTTTGTTAGAAAGTCCCTGAGCATTTGTATACAAGCAGGCCAGTTTCTCGGTCTCTAGGAGCCCGCAGAGAGGTGAAGCTGTCAAGTGTTATAGAATGCCGACCGATGGGAAGTCGGCAGTTACTCGTTTTTTGATGGGTCAATGATACCTCATTTGCAACTTGATTCGGCCAAGGTGCGTCCCAACCTTCGTTTAGACCTGTAGCGCACAAAAAGATAACTCTTATCTTTCATGTACAATTTACTTGTTGACCGATTGTACATTACTCCTTCTTGTTTTAATCTTACAACCGGCTCGACACACAACTGCCTTGTAAGTTCTCGAGCTCACATGTACCCTCTCGCCTCGCTTCATCCGTCCGCTTCTTGTCGTAGCCCATCGAATACAGTCCGCTGTGTCCGACTCCAATTGCCTTCTGATATCCGCGCTTAATTTCGCGCACCGTCTCGGACTAGTATTAACTAGTCCTACAAATTGGTGACCCCGATTCGCACGCGCGAATTCAACTTTTTTTCTCGTTTGTATTTTTTGGTGAGTTCCTTCCTTTTTCTCGATTATATACCTGTATTCATTTGTTTCTTGCGTAAGTTTATTACTTTTATTGTATTTTGTTCATGCTTTATCTTTTCGACTCACATTTCGACAGTTGCATATGAGTCGTTTCACAGCGTAACCACGCTTACTTTGGCTGTTCGAAGTTTCATGCAACACAGCCCAAAAGTATGGTTTACGATATTCGAGATCGAACTGGAAAATAAGGGCATTACGGCGGCCGATCAAAGGTACAATCAGCTCGTCCCACGCCTTCCTCGTCGGTTGTGACGCTGACTGAGGACATTCTACTCTGCCCATCGAGTGAGGCAAAGTATGAAACGATGAAGCAAACGATTTTGAAAGAGTTACGGCCCAGCGCACGAGCTCGATTTGAGCAGCTCAATGGTCTCAAGCTTGGAGATGGCAAGCCGTCGGTATTGCTCCGGGAACTTCAGCGCATCGCTGGTCCCTTATTCTTGAGCGAAGAAGGGATATAGGAGCTGTGGTTTGCACGTCTCCCAGAGCCATTGCCGGTAATGCTCTCCATGTTTATAGAGACACCCCTGAGAGAATTAGCTACCAAGGCAGACGCTGCGTTTGAACATCTTCCGCAGCAGACGACCAGTAACTCCGGTGACGTATTCTCTCCGATGAAAACCGAATCTCATGTTTGTTCCCAGTCGCTAGACCGATCTGACCCTAAAGAGGAGGAAATTGCGCTACTTTGCAGCAGGATAGCAGCAATGAAGGTTTCAAAGCAGCGGAGGTTCAGGTCCTGTCGGCCTTTTTCTGTGCTAGCCAGTTTTTTGTAGTCCGACAAGCCCGCTGTAACGGCTCGCCGAAATTCACCCTGCCCTGCATTCAATAAATAAGAAATCATAAACGGCACAGCGGACTCCGACTTCCGACGAACCCCCATTTACACGAACACACACCCATTTTACTCGGCACGATTTCGCCTTACGAACCTCGTTTCAACATTCATGTTCGTTTTCGAAGGCTTTCTATGTTCAGCCTTCTAGACGGGGGGAGCTCTGTAGCGCCCAAAAAGATAACTCTTATCTTTCATGTACAATTTACTTGTTGACCGATTGTACAGTACTCCTTCTTGTTTTAATCTTACCATCGGCTCGACACACAACTGCCTTGTAAGTTCTCGAGCTCAGGTGTACCCTCTCGCCTCGCTTCATCCGTCCGCTTCTTGTTGTAGCCCATCGAATACAGTCCGCTGTGTCCGACTCCAATGGCCTTCTTATTTCCGCGCTTAATTTCGCGCATCGTCTCGGGCTAGTATTAACTACTCCTGCACACCTACTTCAGATTCAATTAAAGCAGCAGGCAAGTTATGCTTTTGCACATTCGTCAGTATGCCTGCTGCTTCAGTTACACGAATATTTGAGCTGCGCAGTGTTTGCGACGTATAACCGAATTTCGGAGGGAAGATGTTTCCGATTTCGCCGCCATCCATCCAAAACATCCTTTGCTTGTTGCTCTGACTGAACCACAAGTTTTAGGATTCTAAGGCCGCATCCTCTATAATTTGGTGAGAGAGGTATCCTGGTGAGCCATAATGCCACAACATTATCCAAAGAAGTGTTTCGCGAATGAACCTCCACTGTTCTAAATCGTGCTTTCCGGTCTCTTGAACATCGTTAGAAGGATGTTCTGGCACGCCATATATGAAGATTGTGTTTAGGCAGTCTTGCTTGCTGTGCCCCTCTTCGGTGTTTCGTTTTGGTTGTCGCGCGCTCCAGGGGACATCAGGATAGATACGTATCCCACAGGATTCGTGTTTTAGCGCGCTTGCGGAGAGCAAAACGTTTTCTACGTCGGTTGAGGATTCTAGAGTTACTCGAATAAGTCTGGGTTCACCATAGTGTGGCGAGTTCGGATGACGAGTGATTCGTAACAATTTTATGGGCTTGGCTTTGATACTCATCTGCATACACAGTGTGTTCCACTGATCTTGGTCGTCTGATAATTTATCCCGCAATGTGATGGCGGTAGATTCAGGGACATTTGAGCATACAACAGTACGGGCACTGTTGTTGGATCCCTTTTTAATCGTTCTGCAAGGTATGGTACTCATTTGTCTTGACTTGTTGACAAGTGATTGTTTGCTCTTTTTCTCTCTATTTGCGCTAACGGTGTTCACGATGGAAAAGGACACAACCGCGGCCTCTCGGTGGACCCTTGCAGCAATCTCTGCATATGTAACCGATGTTCTGGGAGACTTAGTCTTGACAAGTGATATCTGAGCTTCCGGTACCAAGGGTTGGTGTTTGACTGCTTCATCCTTGTTAATGCTAGATGTCAGGTCTAGTGGAATTCGCTTAACCAGACGTTTTGAATGGTGCCTGATTTTCGTTGCTGTGAGTATTGTTTGATTCACGTAAGTACAGTCTGTTTTCGCCCGGCGCTCTACCAAGGTTGGAGAAGATAACGGAGATGGAGAGGTGGCTGTTTGCGGTTCAAGGGAAGCGGATTGTTCAGCATTCGGTTGCTTAGCAGCCGCTAGGCTTCTGTGGTCCATACTCGCTTCCATTGAAGTAATCTTATTATTTATCCTCTGCTCTGCTTCTGCGATTAACCGGTCGCATTTCTCAGCTAGGACAAGCAAGCACTTAACGAGGGGGATGGTGGAACAAGCAGTACAGAACCAAAATGCATTTTGGGAGCTATTTCGCTCCCGTAACTGTTGTTGGGACACATTTGCACATTTCGTATGGTACCATTCCAAACAGTGCAAACAAGCCAGACCGATTTTTACTACTCGATGACATTCTCCTAACCCGCAAATGCCTCTCGCTTGGAGTCTCTTCGGTTTCGCCTTTCTGCCGTTCAATTTGGTGTCGTTACCAGACCCAGTGGGTTGGTTAGCGTTCTGTACTTTTACAGCTTTGAGAGCGGCACACATCGTTCAGGCGAGCGTGGTGGTTGCAAGGTCAACTGGGCGGTCGGCGTGGTCGCGCGGTCCGTGTGATGGGTTATGCAGCCGCACTGGCTGACAAGGCCACAAGGAATGGCGAGTGACTGTAACCTGAACAGAGCGCTGAACACAGATTCTTTCACAGCTGTGTTGAGAAACACTGGATCGGAGTAAGCTTAGGCTTTTCGGCCTGCCTCGAGAATTCTGTATCGAATGTTGTCACACAGAAGGACAATCGGCTCAATATGATTGAATTAAACGCTTGCGTTTAATCACAGATGCCAGTGAAAACGGTTAGTGATGGCACAGTCTCTAATCGTAGAAGATAATTTCACGTATGATGGCTCACTGTGTAGAGCTGGTAAATCCGGTTCGAATGAGCGCACAGTGAAAACGCTGCGAGAAGATGGAGAGAGGATAGAGAGGAATAATCCAAATGAACCAGTAGCACGCACGTCACGCGTGTGTGTGGATGACCTTGATCATTTCTAATTTCAAGGTAGGCCAGTCGATCTCTGAACGGTTGTTCAGGAGACAGTCAAAGTGTTTCCGCCAGATCTGCATTATGTCTGCAGTCTGTGTGCAGGTAGCGCCTGAACTACCATCGATCAGTGTCTTCAGCGGCTCCAATCTCGGTCCATACACCGCCTTCAAGGAGTCAAAGCATTCCTTGTGTTGACGGCGCTCGGCGTAGCGTTCCATCTGCTTCGCCTTCTCCATCTACCATGCATTTTTTACGCGACGGAGCTCTCGGGTCAGTCGCCGTCGAAGTTTGCGAAACTGACACTTCTTCCCCAAGTCACTGGGATCTGCAACATGTGCAGCAAATGCTGCATTCTTCTCCGACACCAATGTGCTGATCATCAAATGTTTATCATCAAACCAATCAGGCCGCATACAGTTTGCGCGTCCGATGGTCTACTCGGCAGCAGCTGTCACCTGTTCGCGAATGTGGTGCTACGTGTCGCCCACTGTGGCTATGCAGTCCACATCACACAGGCATTCAGCCATCGCCTTATCCAGCTCAGTACGTTTCGCCACAGTACCGAGGGAGAGAATGTTAAATTTACGCCGATTCACGGCGGGAATGCAATACATAGATTTACGAAAATATATGTACAGTTTGGTCCGCACCAATTTGTGATCAGTGCCACACTCAGCTCCACGCAGTACACGTGTCGTGCGCACTTCACGCATATCACGCTGACGTACGATGACACAGTCGAGTAGGTGAGCGTGACCACTCCGTGGGTGCGTCCATGTTGCTATATCATTCGCACTCAGTGCAAACCGAGTGTTCGTGATCGTCAGGCCGTGAGTGGCACACAGTGAGAGCAGCCTGTCACCGTTCGCATTCGCTGAATCAATGCCATGCGCACCGATAACATCTGTCCACAACGATGCATCACGTCCAACGCGCGCGTTAAAATCACCCAGCAGAAGTAGTCGGTCGCTCCTCGGCACAGACCGTATCACGGAGGATAGCTCAGTGTAAAATTGATCACGAGTGTCACCTGGATAACACACGGTCGGACCGTACGTGCTTATAAAAGTGACAAACTTACCTCTTCCGAGTCGTAGGCGAACAGTCATCAGTCGCGCGCTGATGCCTGTTGGTTCACCCACCAGCTGGCCATGGAGGCGATCAGATATTGCAAATCCGACCCCATGTTCACGTGGAGCTGAGGCGGCGTTTCCCACCCAGTAGAATGTGTAGCCAGCACCTGCTTCATGCAACTTACCTTGCTCAGCGAGCCGGGTTTCACTGAGCGCCGCAATATCGATGTTGTGGCGCGCCAGCTCCATCACGACCAGTGCAGTGCGTCGCTCCGGGCGCTCGCTGGAGTTCCGGTCCAGTAGTGTGTGCACGTTCCAGCATCCGATGCTGAGTGCTTTACACGCAGGCATACGATTGCATTGGTGGGCAATCGCACGCGAGGTGGTCGTTGTGCTTCGGAGGTTTGCTTAAGGGACTCCGCCCGGAGCCTTTGGCTCAATAGCCTGACCCACAAGGCAGTGGGTTGTTTGGAGGTCTGCTTGAGGGACTCCACCCGGAGCCTTTGGCTCAATAGCCTGACCCACAAGGAAGTGGGGAGCAGATCCAGCTCGGGAATGTGATTGCAGAGACAGATTGGGATCTGCTTGACGGCCGTCACACGCAGCCTTTGAGGTACTGGAACAATTATTGTTTTGCGACCGTAGTAGGATATGCACCTGCGACCACGGCCAGACGCAGGTGGGTTTTGACGGGTTTGCACCAATTTGACCAGGGGCTGCCTGGCTTGAGGCGGGCAGTAGCAAACCATTGAACACTCGGTGCCCTCCCGCCGTCAGAGACGATGCGTGGCACTCAAGCTCTACGCCAACCGCGCTGTGAGCTTATAACCCGTAGACCTGTTGTCTCCCAGGGCTAGGTTTTACGGGAAGTGAGCCATCGACCACTTCCTAACCTCCGAAGAGGATGGACTAGGATACTGCCAGGGTACCCACACATGACAGGAGAACGACTCGGGTCCTCAGCCAAAGCCTTTGATTAAATATATGCCCGAAAGTCAGCCGGTCTAGCACATGGTCAGTTAGCCGACTCATGCGGATTGGTGTCCTGGATCTTAGCAGGGAGAAGGGCGAAACCCAACTCCCACCCAGCGGTCGCCACGTGGAGGCGCCCAGGACATGAGAATATGGCGCGACAGTAGCAGCAGCAGGTAGACCATCTGTCAGGATTTAGCAACACCAGCAT
The DNA here is from genome assembly GCA_944474145.2 of Dicrocoelium dendriticum. Lineage (NCBI taxonomy): Eukaryota > Metazoa > Platyhelminthes > Trematoda > Plagiorchiida > Dicrocoeliidae > Dicrocoelium > Dicrocoelium dendriticum. The sequence continues at coordinate 99,556,312 of OX104065.1, forward strand.
CAGCACACGCTAGGCTCTCCCGCCATTAATAAATAAGTATATATATATAGCACAAGTAGAAGTCAAAGTTCGGCAGATGCATGCATTTCGTATAGTCTCATCAGTGCCGATAACGATAACCGATAATTTTACATAACAGTTTTTGGGTACAGACTTACATACAAACAAGGGAGAGAACAAAAGAGTGTCTTAGTTCTAAAACCAGGGCAGCCTGAGACTGACCGGTAATTGCTTTTGAACACAAAGCTCTGGCCCTATCCGATTAATGGCAATAGCCTCGGCAAACCGGAGGAGCCGGGAATTAGTATGACGAATCAGGATTCGAAACGCTTTGTTGATCTCAATTCGGCGACCCGATGTTAATAAATGCCTGCCGATCGAAGATGCTGGCGGCCTGCGTACACATGTAGTCTCAGTTGGGCTTGCTTGCTGAATAAGTCCGCACTGAACCCATTTTGGTACATGCTCCTTCATTCGGGAACTCAGTGTTCTATTGGTTCTGCCTATGTAACTATCCACGCAGTTACATACGAATTGATATACGTAGTGAGTAGTAGTAGTAGTAGTAGTAGTAGTAGTAATCTCAACAGTCTAGTAACTAGACATAGAGCCAAGAAAGCCATGGAAATCAGTGTATAAGAGACAGTCAATGCGACATAATCGTCGTGGCATGCTAGCTGAAGGTGGGCAACACACTTCAGCTAATATGCCGCAAGAAAATGGAATATTTCGACAAAAATACAGAACAAAGCATTTTTAGTTTGTTTTTCACACGCCGCTTTTTCTCTTTTTTTGTCGTTTTCAATGTTTGTAGAATTAAACATGTGAATCAACACAACACTGTACACAATTCTTCCACTGATGCCGGTTGCGGGCCATGTCTTCAAGAGTCCTAAGCCATTGGCACTCCTCATCTTTGGGTCCCCATCCTGGAAGACGTACGGGTCCAACAGCGGCTAGACACGACGTCGGCGATTTCATGTGCTGCCACCAACTGGAAGGCTGACCACCACGCGGTCGCCTCCAGCCAGGTCCTTGAAGAGCGAATAGAGCGCGACGCGGTAGACGCTCAGGTGCCATGCGTAGGACATGACCGAGCCATCTTAACTGGCGCAACAAAACCAGTTTGTTGAAGGAAATACTTGCATTCCCCAAGACGCGAAGTCGAACGTCATTACTGGTAACTCGATGTTGCCACCGAACACGAGCGATCCTCCTCAAGCAACCGTTATCGAACGCAGAAAGACGACGCATGTCCTCCACGCGAATCGGCCAGGACTCGCTCCCATACAACAATACTGAGCGAACTGATGCGCTGTAAACTCTGCCCTTTAGTGAGAATGAGACGTCGCGACGACGCCACAAGTACCTCAGATTGACAAATGCTGATCGAGCTTTAGCGATACGAAGCGAAACTTCTTTGTTGATAGTGCCGTCAGCGGAAACACAGCTCCCAAGTTAGACGAAACTATCTACCTGTTCAAGTTGTGCACCTTGGAGAATGAGCACGGGTGCAGGTGAAAGCCAATCCTTGAGCAGTACGTAGTGGGATTTGGCGCCCATAGGCCGAGCTTCCTTTAGTAGAGGCAACGGTAGCTTGTGAGTTCAGTCGATGATTACAACTTCTGCGGCACAGAAAGTGCACTTTGTAGCGGAAAGCAGACGTCTTCTGGTCCTCAAAGAAGTAATGTCACCCTTAAAAGGCAGCTCCAAGAATACCTTTTTCTTAGACACAGTAAGTACAGCAACTTTTTAGAGGGTCGCCTGTACCGGGAGCTCAGAGAGCGATTCGAGAAGACGGATCGAGTTGCATGGAAACTTTTATTGGTACGGTAAAAGATTCCCTGTTATCTAGCTATAAAATAACGACACCGTGAACGCTCTAGCTAGGGGAACGGCTCAAGCACAGCACACAGGGCAGTCGCGAGTTGCAATCGAAATGAGCGCCAAGCAAAATTGGCGATGAGCAAGTCAAGCATTTGAACTCAGCCATCAGTTCAATAAACCACACCGGTTGCCTAGGTGTACTATGAAATAATTTTAGAATTTTACACAGGCAAACCGGGGAATCTCCAGACTGCTACATAGCCCTCTCCCAGAAGGGACTGTGTAAGCAGTCCTTCGATCTACCTGAGGACTGTCCGTCGGGCGCCAGCCTTCTGCGAGACCAGGTTGTGAAATCTGATGCACCTGCTAGGGGAGAACCATGCAATCGAACCCTAGCGGGCCCCACCCGTGTCCTCCCTAGGTGTCGAAACGGTAAAAAAACTGTTTGTGGGGGACGGTTAGTAAAGTTCACGAATGCGGTTGAGCAGGAAGTTCGTTCCACTTGTAATTGACGTGCGGGGATCCAGCGAACGTGAAACCGAGGTGCAACCAACCGGCGGGGTGTATATGGAAAGCAAAATGATAAAGCTGCGTAAATGCATAGCCATGCACAAAAGAGTGCAAGTTGAAAAACGGGCAAAGCTGTTTTTGGGTTTTCAAAAGGTTTTGCTCTATTTGGTAGTTTCAAAATATTTTGAGCTTTTTCGTGGATTTTCGTAAACGTTTGGTAAGCGCCGAAAAGTTCAAAGGCAAGTTTTATGTAAAATAGTAAGTGTTAACGAAGTCCGAAAATCGAACTTGAGGTTTGAGTTTCCTACCGCGTCGATCGATAATAGGGCGAGTAGGAGTGCTGTCGGTTGAGGTTGTCGGTTCTGCTGGGGCGGACTGACTCGTCTGAGATTGCGGTGCGAGCTGTGATGGCACAGGCTGTAAAGGTGCTTGTTGCACCGAAGAGTCAGACTTGTCGATGAATGCTGGCTTCAGTCGATCGACGTTGATCGTTTCAGTCTTACCATTGTAGTCAATGGTAAACGTTTTGTCGCTTCTGCGTACGACACGGTACGGACCAGAATAAGGAGGTTGTAGTGGCCGGCGTACGCTTTCAGTGCAGACAAACACATGCGTGCAAGTAGTTAAACGTTCGTGCAGGTTGGTACGCAAGCTCTGTGCTCTGGGTTGCACAGGCTGAAGCTGTTGCATGTGATGAGATAGGCGAGCTGCGTAGTCGCCATAGTCAAAGGTTGTCGGCGCTTTTGGTGAGACGAGTTCACCAGGGAAGCGTTGTGTGCATCCATAGACTAGCGACGATGGAGTGACGTGCAAATCCGTTTTACTCGTGTTTCTTATGCCTAAGAGAACGAGCGGAAGTGCTTTGTGCCAGGATGTGCTAGATTGAGCACAGAGTGAGGCTTTGAGTTGCCGGTGGAACCTTTCTACCATTCCATTAGCTGCGGGGTGATATGCGGTGGTTCGGTTATGTTGGCAACCAAGAACTTTGAGCAGTTCGCTGAAGGATCCGTCAAAGTGTGATCCTCTGTCAGTGATGACTAGCTTGGGCAACCGAATTGAGCTACCCAGCGTTCTAGGAAAGTTTGCGCAACTGTCTCAGATGAGCAGTTGACTATCGGGATCGCCTCTGGCCAACGGGTGCATCGGTCGACACAAGTGAGGAGGTACACGTAGCCTTTGCATGGAGGCATAGGTCCGACCAGGTCGACATGGACGTGTGCAAAACGAGAGTCAGGGGCAGGAAAGACGCCAAGTGGGCTTTTGATGTGTCTGTAGACCTTGGCGCGCTGACACGCTAGGCATGCGCGTGCCCAAAGGCGGACATCGCGATTGACGTTGGGCCATACAAAGCGTTCAGTTACGAGTTTCTGCGAAGCACGTATGCCGGGATGTGACAAGTTATGCAAAGCATTGAAAACTAGTCGAAGCATTGAAGTAGGAACTACGGGTCGGGGAGAAGTTTGTGAAACGTCACAAAGAATGGTCCCCTCAGACGAAGCTAGTGGAAGTTCGCGTAGTTTCAACGAGGTGCTGCGTCGTAGTTTGTCTATATCAGGATCAGCTTGTTGGGCAGCAGCCATAGCGGGTAGATGAAGGTTGGTGCCAGGCGATAAGCTGATCCGCTGAATGCGTGAAAGCGCATCCTTGACGGGATTGAGAGCACCTGAGACATCTCGTACGTCTGTCGTAAACTGAGAAACGTAGTCTAGGTGTCTAGTTTCCCGCGGAGAATACTTGTCTGTTGCGCCATTGATTGCGTAGACCAATGGCTTGTGGTCAGGGAAGACTGTAAAATGTCGACCTTAGACATAGTGACGGAAATGTCGGATACCTAGGTGGATGGCTAACGGTTCCCTACCGAAGGTGCTGTAATGCGATTCGGCAGGTTGTAAACGTTTCGAGAAGAAACTTAGAGGTATCCATCGATGGTCGATGAGTCGTTAAAGAACTGCACCGACGGTAGTGTCCGATGCGTCAGTTGTCAGGGACAGTGGTGCAGACGTGTCTGGATGGGCGAGAAGCGCTATGTTGGAGATAGCATCTTTGAGCTTCTCGAAAGACAGTCTAGCGTCGTCTGTAAAATGAAAAGACCGTTGTTTACCGCGGAGCAAGCCAGTCATTGGTTGAACAATGCTCGCGCAGTCAGGAATAAAACGTCGATAATATTTAACTAGGCCAAGGAATGGGCGCAACTGTTTGAAGGAATTGGGAGCAGGATAGTCATTCAGTGACTGGATTTTGTCTGGCAGAGCTTCAATACCAGAGGCGGATATGTGGTGGCCAAGAAAGTCGATGGACCTTTGGCCAAGCTTGCACTTATCAGGGTTGACAGTAACCCCATATTGCGTCAAGCGTTGGAAGAGTGCATCGAGGTGATGAAGATGTTCTTCGTCAGAAGAGCTCGCGATGAAAATGTCATCTAAATAAGGGTAAACGCCTTCGAGTCTTCGCGTTACCTCATGAATGAAACGCTGAAACGTTTGGGCAGCGTTACTGAGGCCGAAAGGCATTCTGAGGTACTCGAATAGGCCGAATGGCGTGATGACTGCTGTTTTAGTAATGTCATCTGGCGCCACAGGTATCTGATTGTAGGTGCGAACTAGGTCGACTTTGCTAAAGATAGACTTACCCGCTAGAGCTGAGGTCAAGTCGTGCATGTGCGAAATGGGGTATTTATCCGGGACGGTAAGTTTGTTAAGTGCCCTGTAGTCGCCACAGGGGCGCCAGTCACCGGATTTATTCGGCACCATGTGTAATGGTGATGCCCATGGACTTTTGGACGGGCGCATGATTCCCAGTTCGAGCATTTTCTCGAATTCCGCCTTAGCAGCTCTGAGCTTGTCCGGGGCTAGTCTGCGAGCGCGAGCCAAAACATTTGGGTTCTTAGTGCAAATGTGATGCATGACGTTTGACGTCACAGGAGGCAAGTCGTTCAGGACGCGAACGAGTTTAGGGTGCTTGCTGAAAAGTTCTAGAAAAGGCTGTGGAGCTTGAGGTAGGACACGAATGGGAGTGATAGCAGCCACGTTGGCGCTAGTCCAGATAACACTGAGCTGTGTCCTAGAGTCGATAAGCTTTTTCCTTTTAGCGTCGACGATGAGGTGGAAGCGTTGAAGAAAGTCTATGCCTATGATGGCGAAAGGCACGGTAGCGATTATGAAAGGCCAGCGAAAGGTTCGCCGGAGGCCTAAATTGAGTGTTAGCAGCTTTTCGCCGAAAGTTGCGATTGGTGTGCCATTGGCGGCACGCAGCTTGGTCGGCGATGGCGAGACGACGTCACCTGGGCTAGGGGTATAACGCTAACTTCGGCACCAGTGTCGACTAGACACTCGGTGCCGGAAGTTAAATCCCTAACGCGGATGAGGCGACTTTGGTGTTGGCCGGTCGCGTCCGTCGTCGTTACGGACCGGCCGAGAAGTTTCCCTGCTTCTCGGCAAAGTTGCAAGGTTTGACACATTTACGAGCTGCGGTACCAAAACGTTGATGGTACCAACAGCTAGCCTGCCTGGTGCTAGACTTGGAACGTTTGAAGGGCGATTTTGATCGGCTAGGACGACGACGGTTCATAGTAAGCTGTTGAACCTGGCGACTGAGTGTCGCAGCCAGTGTCTACAGGGCTTCTATAGATGACTGTAAGCCAGTGATAGAAGTGCCCTGGGACGCGACGGCATTCATCTTGCTGGCGTCGGCTTGTGGCTGTGATCGCTAAATAACTCGATCTGCTAAATCTGGTAGCTGAGTGAGCGAAACGGATTTCACTGTAGCGAGAATCGCTTGCTTGTTTTCCGGTAGCCGTTGTAGCCATAGTTCGCGAAGTAAAGTCTCGTCCATGGTTGAGGAACCAAGGAGTTGCTGCATCTCCCGTAGACGGGTTGTGGGCAGTTTGTCGCCCAGCTGCCGATCCCTGAAAAGCTGCTGCAGGCGAACTTTCCCAGAGGGTATAACACGCTTGATCGTGGCCTCTTTGAGAGCCTCATAGCGGTTTTCGGTCTGAGAAATGCTGACGTCACGAACCTGCATTGATATCTCCTTGGGGAGATAGGACAGGAGCTTGCTGTACTTCGCGTAGTCGGAAGTGATTCTGTGGTTGTAAAAGTCAGCTTCAAGATGAGCGAACCACAAAAGAGGATCCATGTCCCAGTAAGGTGACACAGAGAGAGATACAACGCTTAGTAGAGACTACGTTATGGTCTACAGACACCATGGTTTAAAAAATGACGCAAAAATAGGCTACCGAATGCAAAAATTAAACGGAAAATATGAAAAATAAATGGAACGAGCTCACCGGAGAAAAGTCCCAAATATCCGCCGCTGAGATTGTTCCGGAGTCGGGGTCACCAATTTAGAGGGTCGCCTGTACCGGGAGCCCAGAGAGCGATTCGAGAAGACAGATCGAGTTGCAGGGAAGCTTTTATTGGTACAGTAAAAGATTCCCTGTTACCTAGCTATAAAATAACGACAACGTGAACGCTCTAGCTAGGGGAACGGATCAAGCACAGCACACAGGGCAGTCGGGGACTGTCTGATCGGCGGAAGGAAAACTTGTGTTGTTTCGGTGCTTTCCCTGGTACAAATTGTACATAGCAACGGTTGCGTAGCGACATTGCCAAGGTCGATGAATGTGTGACTACTTGTAAACTAGGTGGAAGGTGGCTTTGGAAATAGGATTGTATGTGAAGTACGATGCCGTGGAAATGGTAACCTGTATTGGTGCATGTGCAAGTGTTTGTTTTGTTTTTTCGGTGGCCATACTGGTTTCTCCAGCTATCGCTATGGTTATCGATGATAGTGAGCTGTTCAGGTTTTTGGTTATTGGGAAGTATGAACGTGTTTAGGACCTTGAGAATCGGTTGGAACGTTTTCAGATTGAAACGGCGACTTGTTTTTCCCGTGCATCCTCCAAGTCTGCTGCGGCATACCATCGTGGAAGGAGGAAGCCGGTTCCCGAAGGGGAATGCTGCGGTTACATCATGTACCGTTGCGTTCATCGTAAACTTTCAGGATCACGTGGCAAGCGGTAAGTTGGTTAATATTTTGTCACAAGGCCACTAACGCATGTAGATACAAATGCTACGATTGCAAGGCTCGCTTCTCCGGGTTTTTCAAGGAAGGTAAATATGTCGTGCGAAGTTACGTAATGACGCACAGTCGTGATTTTCACTTGGGTAACCCGCTGGTTGTATGCACGGAACCGTCGTCTTTCTCCGGTGCAAGAGAAGGAAGTTTTGCGTTTGATGGTCAGTTTCCATAGCACACCAGATTTGCGTGGTTTTATCTACCAGGAGTACGGCAAACGGGTAACTGGTTTGGGCCTGTACAATATGCGCATTCGTCATCGGGATGCAACCGCTTGTGAGGTGTCGGACGTTGCAACGATGTTGGAAGGGCACGGTGTGTGTCCATTGGTGTCGGAGGGCAGTGAGATACGTTATGTGTTTTTCTCTCCATCGTTAGTTTGCGGCATTGTGAATCGTTATGGTGAGGTGCTATTATGCGATGCGACGCACCAGCTCAATTATGGTGGCTACCTTTTGTGGCATTGCATGCTGGCGGATGTCACAGGTCTGGGGCTTTCCTTTTTCTACGCCCTGTTACCCGATGAGACTTCCTACAGCTATGGGCAAGCGGTTGGGGCGATGCGGGAGATGGTGCCTAGCACCGTACGTTGCCACACAGTGGTGATGGATAAATGCGCTGCTCAAATCCGGGCGTTCAGACGTTTTTATCCCAACGCGAAGCTGATTGTTTGTCGTTACCATGTTAAAGCGGACATGGCTCGACGTTGCGGCCGCTTACGCGGGATCTCTGATCCTCGTAGAATGCAATTACGAGGTTGGCTGCATAACCTTATATATACTCTTGACGCGTCCGTTTTTGAAGGGATATTGAACGAGGTATGGAGTGCGAATCCTGAATTGCACCGTTATTTGTGCGCAACGATTCATCTTACTTTATGCCACCTATCCTTAGTACTGTCAACGCAATTTCTTTAAGTCCACAAATAGATGTACCAGTAGTCACCAAAAAAGTTCAAATTTTACCGCCGACCTCCCTTCAGACGGTCCCGGGCAGTCGCGAATTGCAATCAAAACGAGCGCCAAGCAAAATTGGCGATGAGCAAGTCAAGCATTTGAACTCAGCCATCAGTTCAATAAACCACACCGGTTGCCTAGGTGTACTATGAAATAATTTTAGAATTTTACACAGGCAAACCGGGGAATCTCCAGACCGCTACAACTTTTATTTCACGAATTTCACTGTGCTTCCGGATAAAGTTTCGAGGTAGCCATTAGCCATTGACATTTTGGCAATTAGTTGTAGTTTATCGGCTAGTAAATCGCTCGAACATATTCTTCTGCCGCGACCAAACAGGGTCTTTACAAGCGTTCGCTTGTGCCACATTGGTGTAAAGCTGCTAAAATGCAGATACTGTCCCGACCACGTAGATTTTCGATAGACAGACCGGTTTACTAGTACGTCCTCCTTGCGGCTGATAAGAATATCCAAATATCGAAGACAGTTCTGTTGTTCGACTTCATAGAAAACCCTCAAATTGGCATGCGCAGAGTTAAAACGCGCCACAAGCTGTGCGATCTGCATTTCTGTCGTACTGAACACCAAGACATCGTCCATTTAACGTCCGTAATAGGGTAACTGCGCTATTTCTTTGAATAGGCTTCGTTCTATAATTAACATAATGTAATTCGCCAATATGGGGCTCAGTGGGCTGCTTATGGCTACCCCATCAATTTGGCGATACGGTATGTTTAGGGAGTGTGAATCGACATTCTCTGTGCATAGAAGTAATGATTCTCTTAAGAATTCAACTGGAATCGGCAACGGACATTCAGAACCTTCTGATAATTCGCAGATGTAGTCAACGGTCTGGCGCCACAGCGCCATAATGTCCCTGGGTCTGACTATTACCTGACATACATATATATATATATATCCACATTTCTATGGTACGCGGCATCCGGTTTCGGATTTGCCTATCACTGTGTCCAGCCGCAGGATGTCTGCGCCTACAAAGGACCATAGATGGATTGCGCTGCACCACCCTGTTCCAACCGCACCCCATTTCCAGTGTAGACACGAAAGAATAAGACCGGAAGCGTGGTTGCGAGCCACTTGTCATCAACGGAGGCAACCCACACTCCTTCACAGGCAAACACAAGCACGCTTTATTTTGGGGAATCAAGTGCACACAAGGCGGTGGCTGGACCGTAGTCCGCTCCACCCTGACTGCATGTAAACATTCTTCGAGCCTAGCACGACCACAATGACCGTGCACACCGTCCCCTTAAGCAACGACCAGCTGTCTCCTGGAGCCAGTATGGACGAGGCAGTTGGTAACAGACAGGTATGCACGTTGTCACCATGCGCATAAAGCGCAGCCACACCGGAGATATCAAGCAATAGCCAATATTTTAAAATGAAGTATTAAAACAAATCAGATAATGCGTACAAATACTGCGGCGTAACTCTTCACTAAATGGGGTACAAAATAACTTGGTTACGAACTGATCGGCGATAAGTTTAAGACGTCAGATATATTTTAGGAAAATGTCACAATCGCGAAAATGTTATCGAAATTAACCATAATTAGCATTAGCGACGTGTTTATGGAAGATGGCATAGGTGAACGTTAACATGAGAAGGAAAAGCATTAGGACAAAATTGCATACCAGCCACCTGAACTTAAGAGCCTTAGAATGCAAGCATGCGGTTATTCAATCGAATGTAGCGTACCTACAAACGCTGCGCCGGTTCTGCCTAGGTCCTCTGCAGGACCTGTCGTCGCTTCTCTGGTGGTCCCGAGTGGCCTCGCTCATGGCTCACTAGTCCTGCCTGACTCAGGCACTCGCGACCACGTGTGTTACAGAACCGTGCGCTCGAAACCGATGGAGTACAACCCATCGGTGCTTGCAGCTTCCGAACGCGCTGTTTCTTCTCTGCAAGATTGAGGTCTTTCTCCCGCACTTCGGCAACTGCCCTCTTGGTCCGATTATATCATGCACACCGATCAACCGCTTTCGATTCCAATGACATGCAACCAAGATTAGAAAGTGAAAGGCTCACTTTGATCATGTCCTAGTAACGGAGCTTCGATTTCCCTGCATGCCGCTTCCCAACACTCGGCTGACCATATCACAGTTGTTACAGCAACCGCGTCGAATCCATACGCCACACATGACCCAGCTACCTCAGGTGTTTCACCAAAATTATGCTGCCCAACGCTTCTGTGTCAGCACCTCTGTCGCCCCATCCGATGCGCAGAATCCGTCGCCAACACTGTTGATGGAACCGATCGAGATATCGCACATCCCGTCGGCACATCGTCTACGTTTCACTGCCGTATAGAAGAACGGACGGCACCAATGATTTGCACACCGTCAGCCACGTACCAGTAGTAAGCTGATGGTTGTTCCACATTCGGTACTCAAGCTTCCCGAATGCCACCGCTGCCTCCGTTCCGCGGATACGCAGCTCACTGTATAGCTGCTGAGCAGTACACATCACACTTTCAAGGTAGCAGAAGCGGGAGGTGATTTCCAATAGTTCAGCACAAATGCTGATTGTGGAAACATTGAAGATTGCACCTCTGGTGAAGGCCTGATGAGACAGACAATTTTGCTTTTGTTGATAGTGAGCCCGAATTTGGCCGCTGTCGAAGCCAGCGCACCATTCATGTGCTACAAGTCATCCGCGCTGTGTGGAAACAATGCACAGTCGTCAACAAACAGCAACGTACGGATAGTTGTCTCACAGACTGGAGTTCGCGCACCGAAACAACGAATGTTCAGCAACCCACCGTCAATACGGTGCTCCACACGAACACCGTACGCACAACCGGCATCAAGAGCACAAGACAACATGGCATGAAGATATATATTAAACAGGGCGGGAGCTAAGACACAGCCTTGCTTCACACCAGAGACAACTGCAAAGTCATCCGAGGTCTCTCCACTCAGCTGCACCCTCGCTCGCACACCACTCTGCAGGCATTCAATTAGACTTACAAACTTACGCGGGCAACCAAACTTACCCAACACCAGCCACAATGCCTCGCGGTTCACCGTATCAAATGCTTTGGTGAAATCAACAAAAAGCGAGTACAATGGCTGGTGTCATTCGCTGCACTTCTGTTGCAAATACCGAGCCGCAAACACCATATCTATAGTGCTGCGACCCGAACGGAATCCACACTGCTCTTCCGCCATGTTAGGTTCCACAACCTGACTGGCGAGGCGGTTGAGCAGGATTCGGGCAATCACCTTGCCCACACAACTCAGCAAGTTGATGCCAGGATAATTCGCACAACATTGCTTCTAGCTTTGCCCTTGTACAATGATAGCGCAAGCGCATGTTCCCGCTATGCAGGCATCTCCTCCTAAATCCATACTCGTTGCACTAAGTGGTGCAGCGCGGTCACCAACGCGGGTCTCTCGTGCTTTAATACTTCAGGCGGGATCCCCTCGGCCCCAGGACAATTGCCGTTTCGCAGCTGAGCAAGTGCTCTCTGCGTCTCATCCAGTGTCAGGGTGTCTGTCAGACTCGTCTTCGCATCGTGCTGCTTGAGGCCGTTCAATGTAGGCCAGTCGAACTCTGAACAGTGATTCAAACGACAGTCAAAATTTTCCTCCAGATCTACATTAGGTCTGCAGTCTGTGTGCAGGTAGCGCCTGAGCTATCATCGATAAACTTCTTCAGCAGTTCTGATCTCGGTCCATACACCGCCTTCAAGGAGTCGAATAACTCTTAGTGATGGCGGCGTTCGGCGTAGCATTCCATCTGCCTCGACTTCTCGGTCCACCATGAATTTCAATGCGACGGAAATCGCGGGGCAGTCTCCGTCGAAACTCTCGAAACAGACTATTCTTCCCCAAGTCCCTGTGGAATGTCACATATGCAGCAAATGTTGCACTCCTCTCCGACACCGATGCGCTAATAGACATTATATATATATATATATTTCGTATTGTATCGTCAATACCATTAACAATAACCGATATGCATATATATATAGCTAACAGTGGTAGCAACCAAATAAGCGTAAAGTGCAAAACGAATGTCGGAAGTTCAAACCTACGTCCAAGACAGCTTTAGGCTGACAAGTAATTGTTTATGAACACACAAGGCTGGCTTAATCCGGCTTATAACAACAGCCTCAGCAAGCTGAAGGAAACGAGGATTAGTGTGACGCAACACAAATTTAAACGCTGAGCTCAGCTCTATCTGGTGACCTGAGTCTAATAAGCGTTTGCCTATGGAGGAAACCGGCGGCCTGCGCGAAATTGGAATCTGACGATGGTAGGCAATCTGAACAGCTTCACCTTGAACCCATCTTGGTACATATTCCTTTAATTGGGAAGTCAGCGTTCTATCAGTTCTGCCTATGTAACTTTTTCCGCAGTCACATACAAATTGGTATACACACTGTGCGTTGGCCCCAATAGGTTGAGCTTCCTTCGTTGGAGGTATGGGCAAATTTCGAGTTCGGTTGATGACGACAACTTGTGCAGCATAGTAACTTCCTTGTGTGGCCGAAATTATACGCTTAATTGTCTTCAGCGTAGCTAGTCATCTTTGAAAGGTAACCCGATATTCACTTTCTTCTTGGCCGTCGTGTGCACCAAGTCCTTTGGCCCTCGCAGTTAGCTGTGTTTCTCGAAAAATCTTCGAGGGTATCCGTTCACCATTAGTGTTGCTACAATTAACACTAGCTCATCGTCCAGACAGTCGGCCGAACAAACCGGTCTGGTAGGACCAACTAGAGTCTTCACAGGTGTCCGTTTGTATCGCACTGGTGTGAAGCTGGTGAAGTGCAGGTACTGACTGGACCAAATTGATTTTCGGTAAATGGACCTCTTAATCAACCCAGCATCCCTGCGACTTATAAGTATGTCCATGTATGGCAGACAATTGTTCTGTTCTATTTCGCTTGTAACCCGTAAGGTAGCATGAGCACCATTGAGTTGTTCTGCCAAATATGTGAGCTGCTGCTCCGACGAACAGAAAGGCAAGATATCATCGACATATCGTTTGTAGTAGGGCACCCGGGCTATTTCCGTAGAAAGGCACCTTTCTACCATTGGCATGAAAAAAATCAGAAAACACAGGGCCTAATTGGCTAAATACCGCTACGCATTCAACCTTACGGTGTGGTGTACTCCGGAAGTGCCAATCCACGTTCTCCGTGCACAATAGTAGAGATTCTCTTAGCAATTCAGTCGAAATTGGTAGCAAACAGCCAGCGTTTTCAGCTAATTCGCACACGTAGTCAACCGTCTGATGTAGCGGCACGTTGGTACCTAAGGATTCTACATCCAGGAAACATATGGCTGTCTGACAGGTTGAGTATATCCAGGTCAACCATGAATGGAAATGAGCCTTTAAGACTGTACGAATTGAACTGTTGTTTCAGCGGAGCTAGCAACTTCACTAACCAACGAGCGAGTTTATTCTGGGGCGCGTTTATCATTGAAATGATTGGCCTGGGTGGCACTTCACTTTTTTATGCATTTTGGGGACCCTCACAACTGTGGAATAGTGCTACCACACAGATTCAAACTATTAAATGTGTCAAAGTCTACCACGCGATGGAAGAGAAGCAATTCCAGCTGACGAACTTTGCGCGGTTCGAAACTGGTTATGTCCCCCACTTTCGTGAGCCGTTCTATTTTACTCACATCGTTGAGTATGACACACATGTTCTCATTGTATCCGGTTTTGTTCGTGATTACCACTCCTGAACCTCTATCTGTTTTCATTACGACTACGTTCTTAGCTCGTAGTTCACCTAAAGCCTGAAAATGTCGAGCTGTGATGGCACATTTTTCATTAATTGGCATGGTTTTCACCTCATGAGCGATATCCGTTAACTTGGTTCTGAACCAAATATGCTTATCAGGGCTGGCTGGTAGGAGCTCCTAAACTGGTAAACACTTTTCAACTGGGCTTCTATAAACAAGCCGCTTAAGCTTCTAGGGGGACTTTGTAATCAAGCCCAAGTGATAAAGTTTCTAATTGCAAGGCATCAAGTTGTACGTTCGATAAAGTCATCACGTACTTACTGAGATCACGAGCATTTGGTTTGTAGTGGTTGGAAAAATAATAGGAAGGTTTCAATCCCTTAGTAAAGGCAAAAAGTTGGAGAGAGCTACCTCACAGTTAAGTTCGAGTAGTAGGTTGCGCTATCCTGTGTCACACGCAAAGCACCATGGAAATAGACGTTTGATAGTATTTCCGAATACACTATCCGACTACACTATCCGACTCGGGTCACCAGATAGAGCTGAGCTCAGCGTTTAAATTTGTGTTGCGTCACACTTATCCTCGCTTCCTTCAGCTTGCTGAGGCTGTTGCTATAAACCGGATTAAGCCAGCCTTGTGTGTTCATAAACAATTATTTGTCAGCCTAAAGCTGTCTTGGACGTAGGTTTGAACTTCCGACATTCGTTTTGCACTTTACGCTTATTTGGTTGCTGCTACTGTTAGCTATATATATGCATATCGGTTATTGTTAATGGTATTGAGGAAACAATACAAAACGCATGCATCTGCTAGCCTTCGTCTTCTTTCCGTGCTTTTCAAATTGTTAAATGTGAATAACTTGGTTAAATAAATAAATATATATATATATATTTATGGCGGCATCCAGTTTCTTATTTTCCTGTTACCTTGGCAAGCGACTGGACGCCTGCGCATACAGAGGGACCATGGGTGGCTTGCGCCGGTCCTTCCACAGCTCCGTCCACACACCCCATTTCAGTCTAAACCCAAAGGAATAGGACCAGGAGGCATGTGGATGGGAGCCACGTTTCCTTAATGGAACCGGCCCACACTCCTTCACAGGCAAACACAAGCACGCTCTGTTTGGGGAATGAAGCGCACACAAGTCCGTGGCTGTACCTTAGTCCGCTCGATGCTGAGTGCATGGAACCAAGCTTGGAGCCTAACACGACCACAATTGTCGTGCATTCCGTCCCCTCCAGCAGCGACCATCTGTCTCCTAGAGCCAATATGGACGAGGTAGTGGGTAATAGACAGGTAGTCACCTTGTCAACATGCACATAAAGCGCAGCCACACCGGGGATGTCAGACTACAGCTAATCACTTAAAATGAAATTATCAAATAAAATATATATGTTAAAGAATACGGCTACACCGACAAAACTTTGATAAATTAGCAAATGAATTAAGGTAATTATTAACGAATCCGCGACAAGTAAAAATGTCCACATCTCACCCAAAAAATATTACAAATATAAGAAAGTTAAGGAAGCTATCCACAATTAGCGTAAGCAAAGTGGCTAGGTAATAGAAGGTTATTCAGGTAGGCAGAACAAAGCAACTAAATGGAAGGTAATTTCTCCGGCTTAAAATGAACTGGTTATGTGTGGACTGTACTTAAGCATTTCAGTGGACTTTTCTAAAGCTTTTGACGCTGTTCCACATCTTAGGCTCTCATTAAAGTTGAGATCTTACAGGATATCTGGTCACGCCCTTCAACGGGTGTCTGCCCTCCTTGAGGATAGGAAACAGTGCGTACCGGTGGGGCGTATCCTTTCACGCAGGCAATTTGTCCTTAGTGGCGTCCCGCAGGGCTCGGTATTGGGGCCATTGCTGTTCGCGATTTATGTAAATGACTTGCCGGGAGAGCTAAGGGTGTCATCACTGATGTCTGCTGACGACCTCAAGCTCCGAAATATTGTGGATAGCCCCGGGGGTCCTGAGGCAATTCAGCATGCCTTGGATAGACTCTGGGAATTGTATACCTTATGATTGATGCCCAAATGCTCTGTTCTCCGAACCGGAGCTGCTAATCCTCACACCTGATATGTTGTCGGCGGTGGTAAACTCCCTGTTGTCACTCAGCAGGTCGGTTTAGGAGTCGTACACGCATCAGCACTTCATTCTGGAGATAGTTGAAAGAAGGATGCTTGTCCAGGATTCCGTATTATGTGGTTTATCCGCCGCTCTTTCGGAATCCTAACGGCCAATTTGTTTGGGGAGCTATTCTCGGCATTCGTCCGACCCCACCTGGAATATTGTATTCAGACTTGTCCACCATGTCTTAACCGAGACAAAATGGACTTGGAGAGGGTTGCACGAGTGGGCACTCGATTAGCGCAGGGTCTACGGGGACAGACGTATCCTGAACGCTTGCTCAGTTTGGGGATGTACTCACTGCACTATCGAAGGATAAGAGGGGACCTGATTCTCACAATCGTATTTTGACGGCTAAGATTGGCCCGGACTTGTCAGGGCTATTTAGTCCCGCTAGGTTACCTAATCTTCGCGGGCACCCACTGAAACGGCTTAAAACACGGTCTGATAGGATTAGGACGGAAACTCGTCTGTCGCGCCGAGTTATAGATCGCTGGAGGTCGTTTTCATATCAAGTGGTTAGGGAACCTATGGTTAAGGGTTTTGCGCGGCAGGTCGATGCTCTTGGGTGGCAACAGAAACTTGTCCTTTTTCCTAGCTGACTAACCTCACTTTTCAGTAGCT
>OX104065.1:99573664-99676603 GCA_944474145.2 Dicrocoelium dendriticum
AATGTGAAAACGAGAAGCGCTCTCCTCAGGCAGAAGTTGAAAACAGGCTATAAAACCATCTGATAGCATGGATAGAAACCCAACCGATATTACTGTAAAAAAGGGATGTCCGTCATCTGAATCCCAAAAAAGTCGATTTAGTTGCAAACCACTCCAACTTTACTACCATAATTCCGACTGACACGACAGACCGGATTATAGCCCTTGAGGAAGAAATAGCCACGCTGAAATGCAAGCTTCATGAATTCAGCACATGCTGTGAACAAGTCCTATCATTCTGTGAACTGCTTAGAGGCTCAGAAACTGTTACACTGGACCGTTTGAGCACAGCTGCTTCCTTACTAGACTCAGTTACATCCGAAACGCAAGAACGCCTCCGTAGATCGCATAACGTTATCATTTTTAACGTGCCTGATAAACCGAACATCGACAGGGTAACAAATACCCTCTTAAAAGCATGCAATATGGATGGAGTCTCCTGTCAGTGCCTCAGACTGAGGAAAAAGGAAAACATGACCACATGTCCGATACTCTTACAGTTTCCAGACGATAGGAGCGCATCTAAATTTGTACGCAGTAAAAGACTAGTTGCTGCACAAACTAATTTTAAAAATATTATTATCAAACACGATCAAACGCCTCTTCAAAGACGATTAACAATGAAACAAAACCCCTCCACCCATCATATACCCCATGTTCCTACTAATGAAGCCAGTACTGACGCTATCATCAGCAATGTCGACCTTGACAAGTCAACCGCGTCGTCTAATATAGGCGATGATGGACATCTCAGTCTTCAGCGGCCTGATGAAAGGATCTCAAATAGCAGTAGTGATGTGTCCAAAACTAAAACTACCAACCAAGCTGAAAATACAACGATGCAGACACCTGCTGACCACACACTCAACTCCCCTATCCCTTCTCCAAACTGCGAGCCTTTACAAAAGTTTGCAGTAACTGTACCTGAGACCTATCGCGAGCGAGACAAAAAATCAGACTGTAACGTTGGCAGCCCGAAAAATAAATCTCAATCCGACCCAAATGAACTAATCTATAGATTATCTCCGACCAACCGAGGCGAAGGCAAAAACAGAGGAAAGCGCCATGCCAGAATTTCTCCCATGAACACTCAAAGCTCATTAGGTCTGAAGCAACCACCACCAGAGCGTAGGGATATGCAGCTAGGCCAACTGAGAAAAAGTATACGTCCTCAAGCCTCTACATGCAAAACTGACACTGGTGTCGGGATAAGTTGCAGAGAGCCGGCCCAGTACTTACCCACAATGCCTCTGACTACGTTTCCAACTCCCGCGACCTCAAGCTGGCAAAGTCCTTATGTGTGCGATACCGAATTAGCAAACAAAACGTTGGTAAGCCACAAGGACTTACAGTTAAGAGGGTGCAACCCCTATCTACCTCAAGTCAAAATTCACCCACCACCACCCGCTGTATTACTCAATTGGCAACAATACAAATCGAAGCAAAATGAGTTCGTCGACTTCAGCATCCCCCCACCCCTGTATACTACGGATATCAGTCCTTTTTTAGACTATCGCACACCACCAGTTCCTCCCCCACCAATCCTGCCCCTATCACGTGCGATTATGAATCAGAGATTAATCAAACTATTGGAGTATGTACTTCATTCAATTCAGTACGATCTGGAGCTCAGTGTGCCTCAGCTACCTCACAACACACAATTCTCAGATACAATGACGATGAAACAAACATTACCCACCACCTTCATTCCATGTTAACAATGTCTTTCAAAGCTGTCGTCATTAACATTCGTTCCCTTTTACCTAAATTAGATATACTTTCAACACTTATGTTTATAAGATCCCCCGATATTGTTTTTATCACTGAATCTTGGTGCACGTCAGAAATTAGTGATTCTCAGCTTAACATCCTAGGCTATAAGCTTTTCCGCAAGGATCGCTCGCACAAACGTGGTGGTGGCTGTGCCATATATCTTCGAAATAACCTGACTGCCATTCCTGCAGATCAACCTGTGTTCATTGACTTAGAAGATACACTATGGCTAGTGATCCCATCTATTGATCTTCTAGTGGGTTGTATCTATCGGCCGCCTCGAACTACTCAATTTGCAACCCAAAAGCTAATCGATATGATCAATGTTGCTTCCAGCACCACATACAAATCCAAAATTATGTGTGGAGATTTCAACCTACCACATGTTAACTGGACGCTGCCTACACTCAGAAACACGGCGGAGATTGAGGAAATTATCGCATGTATCCACTTCAATGGCTGGACTCAGCATGTTAGAGAGCCAACTAGAAGTGCTACTACCTTAGACCTTGTATTCACGATGGGAATCGCGAACGCTTATACATTCATTGATAATCCACTGCCTGGCTGTGATCACAACACGGTGCTTTGTGATATGACTATCGATTTACCTAAACAACCAAGTAAAATGCTAAAACTCATTCGTAACCTCCATCGTGTGGACTGGAACGCATTTAATGAACTTATCAGTACCATGAATTGGAATACGTCATTCCTAACCCACAACCCTACTGTGGCTACAAATGAGTTTATAAACAACATTGCCCTTGTTGTGGATCTACTAGCACCTACTGTAAGGAGAAATACCCATGAACATAGGGGTGAACTCAAGATTCTGTCCAAAGCCAAAATAAAACTAAAGAAACTCAAATCGCTATACAGCAGGAACAACAGCTTCGCAACATTGCTACAAATACACGAGAACTTACTATATTTACAACGTCTAACCCTAACAGTCAAAACCAAAGAAGAAAGCCGGGTACTCAGAAATCCTGAGAAAGTACGTGCATTGATGCAACTACTCAAAAGAAGAAACCCTAAACCACTTCAGGAGATTGAAACGTTGGCTCTAGACGATGGTTCAATAACGCGCGACATCTCCTGTATATGCGAGGCCATGAACTCTAGTTTTGCCTCCTCTTTTGTCCCTAACATTCAGCCACTTCATCCTCCACTTCCAAAAAGAACGACCGAACTATACTGCAATATCCCTGTGACGTTAAGAGAGGTGCAAAGTGCCATCGCATCCATAAAACCATCAACTCATCCAGGTCCAGATGGCATCTCCCCAACTGTTATAAAACTCGGAGGAAAAAACCTCGCTCTATTGTTACTAAACATTTTCACGCTTTCACTCACTACCGGATGCTTTCCAGCTCAATGGAAGCAATCCATTATAATGCCTAAGCACAAGGGTGGACCGAGAAATCAAATGTCAAGCTACCGCCCAATAAATCACACCTCTGCTGCTTCCAAAGCCCTAGAGCGAATAGTCAAGAAGAACATCGTCCAATATCTTACAAGACTGGATCTGATCAACCCTTCACAGCACGGCTTTCTCTCAAAACGCTCCTGCGTTACATGCCAGCTACAATTTCTCGATCACATCACGACTATGATTGACAGAGGAATGGCAATTATTATAATTCTGTTGGACATGCAAAAGGCGTTCGACCGCGTGCCACACCAGCCACTGCTGTCTGCTCTAGAGTCATATGGAATTGGAAATCCGCTGCTTAACTGGTTCGACTCATACCTAAACGGTCGAACTCAGGTCGTTAAAATCGGTCAGCAACATTCTACACCGAAGCCAATAACCAGCGGTGTCTTCCAGGGAAGTGTACTCGGACCGCTACTCTTCTTAATCTATGTAAACAATATATGTGACCCGATCAAACATGGACATCCATTTCTGTTTGCAGATGATGTCAAACTGGTCTACTCATTTCATCCAGACCAACTACATATGTGTTTGGGAAACATCTGTGAAGACCTATCCGCACTAAATATAGCTAGTGAGCGCTTATTAATGAAGTTCTCCGCAGTGAAATCCCAAGTACTTGGGTACAGATGCCGCATCCCAGAAGGCTCCATTATACTTGCCGGAAACGTGATCCCAACGTCTGATTCAGTTCGGGACTTAGGAATTAGGTACTCCAACTCTTTCAATTTCTCCGAACATGTTCTTTATCAGGTTGCGAAAGCAAGGCAGCTATGCGGATATATCACCAGAACTTTCTCCCTACCTGAAGTACGACTTGAATCATTCAAGACAATCGTACGACCGACTCTGGAATATTGTACTATCCTTCACAGCCAATTGAGAAAGAAAGACAGAACGGCTCTAGAAAATGTCCAACGATCATTTACCAAACTGCTCATGGGACGCTGCTCAAACCTGACTTATTATGATCGCTGTCGAAAACTCCAGCTGGATCCACTTTGGCTGAGACGCTTAAAGAATAACCTCGTTCTCTTCTACAACATTATAAACCAACGAATTTACGCAGACAGCACCGCACTTGAATTACGGAAGACTGCAGTCTACCCCACACGTAATGGCGGCTACTTGATACGTACAAACCTTTCAAGTCATAAAATTCGGTCGAATTTCTTCTTAGTGAGATACACTTATTTGTGGAACAAACTACCCCTACAGATACGCATGTGTACAAGTCATGTCACTTTTCGAAATCTGCTTCAGACCTTCCTCACTATACCAAATGCTCTGAAGATATTTGACACACAACAAACACTAGAAACATTGACAGAAGTTGGTATAAAAAACATTTGATAATAGCTTACAGCTAGCTTACCCACTACATGTCATTACATACCATACCAAATCCTGTGTCTTTGCAGCCTAATAGTCCCTTCGTTTATTATCTACTCCTGACGATACAAACATCCGTAAATTTTACATATGAGTTGCGCGGGTCTAGGACTCAAGGAAAAGTAATCATGATCCGAAATGCTGTCAGTAAACTTTTATTTAATGTTATGAAACGTGTTCACTATACAAATGATCGCCCCCACTTATGGGGCCGTGTACCGCCCGTCGGTAAATATACAAATTTATTTATTTATTTATTTAGTTGGAGTTTTCGACAGCAATCATAATAAGCGCCCCATGACCAGCTTTGTAAATGATCATTGGACATTTTCCAGAGCCTTTCTGTCTTTCTTTCTCAATTGGCTGTGAACGATGGTACAATATTCCAGAGTCAGTTGTACTATAGTATTGAATGACTCAAGTCTTGCTTCAGGTAGAGAGAAAGTTCTGGTGATATATCTGCATAACTGCCTTGCTTTTGCAACCTGATAAAGCACAGGTTCGGAGAAATTAAAAGAGTTGGAGTACCTAATTCCTAAGTCCCGAACTGAATCAGATGTTGGGATCACATTTCCGGAAAGTATGATGGAGCCTTCTGGGATGTGGAATCTGTACCCAAGTACTTAGGATTTCACTGCGGAGAAATACATTAATAAACGCTCACTAGCTTTATTTAGTGTGGATAGGTCTTCAAATATGTTTCTCAGACATATTTGTAGTTGGACTGGATGAAATGAGTAGACCAGTTTGACATCATCTGCAAACAGAAATGGATGTCCATGTTTGATCGGGTCACACATATTGTTTACGTAGATTAAGAAAAGTAGTGGTCCGAGCACACTTCCCTGGAAGACACCGCTGGTTATTTGTTTCGGTGTCGAATATTGCTGACCGATTTTAACGACCTGAGTTCGACCGTTAAGGTATGAGTCGAACCAGAAGCAGAGGCTTTCTAATTCCATATAACTGTAGAGCAGACAGCAGTGGCTTGTGCGGCACGCGGTAGAACGCCTTTTGCATGTCCAACAGAATTATAATAATTGCCATTCCTCTGTCAATCATAGTCGTGACTTGATCCAGAAATTGTAGCTGGCAGGTAACGCAGGAGCGTTTTGAGAGAAAGCCGTGCTGTGAAAGGTTGATCAGATCCAGTCTTGTAAGATATTGGACGATGTCCTTCTTGACTATTCGCTCTAGGGCTTTGGAAACAGCAGAGGTGTGATTTATTGGGCGGTAGCTTATCACTGGACTTTTTGGGCCACCCTTGTGCTTAGGCATTATAATGGATTGCTTCCATTGAGTTGGGAAGCAGCCGGTGGTGAGAGGGTGTGAAGATGTTTTATAACAATAGAGCGAGGCTCTTTCCTCCGAGTTTTATAACAGTTGGGGAGATGCCATCTGGACCTGGATGAGTTGATGGTTTTATGTATTCGATGACACTTTGTACCTCTCTTAATGTCACAGGGATATTGCAGTATAGTTCGGTCGTTCTTTTTGGAAGTGGAGGATGAAGTGGCTGAGTTTTGGGGACGAAAGAGGTAGCAAAACTAGAGCTCATAGCCTCGCATATACAGGAGATGTCGCGCGTTATTGAACCATCGTCTGGAACCAACGTTTCAATTTCCTGAAGTGGTTTATGGTTTCTTCTTTTGAGTAGTTGCATCAATGCACGTACTTTCTCAGGATTTCTGAGTACCCGGCTTTCTTCTTTGGTTTTGACCGTTTGGGTTAGACGTTGTAAATATAGTAAGTTCTCGTGTATTTGTAGCAATGTTGCGAAGCTGTTGCTCCTGTGATATACCTATTTGAGTTTCTTTAGTTTGATTTTGTACAGAAGCTTGAGTTCACCACTATGTTCATGGGTATTTCTCCATACAGTAGGTGCTAGTAGATCCACACCAAGGGCAATGTTGTTCATACACTCATTTGTAGCCACAGTAGGGTTGTGAGTTAGGAGTGACGTATTCCAATTCATGACACTGATAAGTCCATTAAATGGAGGTTTACGAATGGGTTTTAGAATTTCACTTGGCCGTTTAGTTGAATCTATAGTCATATCACAAAGCATCGTGTTGTGGTCACAGCCAGGTAGTGGACTATCAATGAGATTTCCTATCGTGAAGAAAAGGTCTAAGGTAGTGGCACTTCTGGTTGGCTCTCTAACATGCTGAGTCCAGCCATTGAAGTGGATACATGCGATAATTTCCTCAGTCTCCGCCGTGTTTCTGAGTGTAGGCAACATCCAGTTAACATGTGGTAAGTTGAAATCTCCAAACATAATTTTGGATTTCTATGTGGTGCTGGGAGCTGCTTTGATTATAACGATTTGGGTTTCACATTGAATAGTTCGGGGCGGCCGATAGATACAACCCACTAGAAGATCAGTAGATGGGATCACTAGCCATAATGTTTCTTCTAAGTCATTGAACACAGGTTGATCTGCGGAAATTGCAGTCAGGTTATTTCGAAGATATATGGCACAGCCACCACCACGTTTTGTGTGAGCAATCCTTGCGGAAATGTTTATAGCCTAAGATGTTAAGCTGAGAATCCCTCATTTCTGACGTTCACCAAGTTTCAGTGATAACAATATCGGGGGATCTCATAAACATAAGTGTTGAAAGTAGATCTAATTTAGATAAAAGGGAACGAATGTTAATAACGACAGATTTGAAGACATTGTTAAATTGGAATGAAAGTAGTGGGTAGTGTTTGTTTCTTCGTCATTTTATCTAAGACCTGTGTGTTGTGAGGTAGCTGAGGCATACTGAGCTCTACATCGTACTGGATTAAATGGAGTACATACTCCAGTAATTTGATTAATCTCTGATTCATAATCGCACGTGATAGGGGCTGGATTGGTGGTGTACGATAGTCTAAAAAAGGACATCTTTAGTATACAGGGGTGGGGGGATGCTGAAGTCTACAAAATCGTTTTTCTTCGGATTGTATTGTAACCAATTGAGTAATACAGGGTGGGTGAATTTTGACTTGAGGTAGATAGGGGTTGCTCCCTCTTACCTGTAAGTCCTTGTGGTTTACCACCACTTTGTTTGCTATTTCAGGGTCGCACACATAAGGGCTTTGCCAGCTTGAGATCGCGGGATTTAGAAACGTAGTCAGAGACAATGTGGGTAAGTACTGGGCCGGCTCTCTGCGACTTATCCCGACAACAGTGTCGGTATTGCGTGTAGAAGCTTGAGGACATGCACTTTTTCTCACTTGGCCTAGCTGCATATCTCTACGTTTCTGTTGTAGTGACCATGATATTTTACTCCATCAAACATCACATTCAGACTTGTACACATTTTGTTTTACTTTGCACCCATCAAAGCCTATATATACTGGACTGCAATTTTGTACCAGGTCCGCCGTCTTGCACGCGCGCTGCCGGCTGTTGTGCTCCGACGTGTTGTAACTGCTTCACCACTCTCTCCCACTGTCCTGAAGCTATATTTACATAGCTATTTTCTCAAGACATTCTTTATATCTTGCCGTCTTCTCTTACTGGGCTACGGTTTTCTTGTGTAACATTCGCCAAGGCGCTACACTGTAGTGATCACTTCACACCTACTGAGCTTTGAGTGCTTATGGGAGAAATTCTGGCAGGGTGTTTTTGCCTACTCCTCGGTTGGTCGGAGATAACCTATAGCTTACTTCATTCGGATCGGATTTAGATTTGCTTTTCGTGATGCCAACGTGACGATCCTTCTGTCTCCATCTTGGTAGGTCTCAGATACAGTTACTGTCAACTTTTGTAAAGGCTCGTGCTTTGGAGAAGGGACAAGAGAGTTGAGTGTGTGGTCAGCAGGTGTCTGTGTCAGTATATTTTTAGCTTGGTTGGTATTTTTAGGTATGGACACATCACTACTGCTGTTTGAGAATCTCTCATGAGGCCGCTGAAGACTGAGATGCCCGTCGTCGCCTATTTTAGACAACGCGGTTGACTTACCAAGGTCGACACTGCTGATGACAGCTTCCGTACTGGCTTCATTAGTAGGAACATGGAGTGTATGATGGACGGAGGGGTTTTACTTTATTGTTAGCCGCCTTTGAAGAGGCGTTTGATGACAATGTATTTAAAATTAGTCTGTGCAACAAATAGTCTTTTACTGCGTACAAATTTGGATGCGCTCCTATCGTCTGGAAACTGTAGGAGTCTCGGACATGTGGTCATGTTTTCCTTAGTCTGAGGCATTGACAGGAGACTCCATCCATATTGCATGCTTTTAAGAGGGTATTTGTTACTCTGTCGATGTTCGGTTTATCAGGCACGTTAAAAATGATAACATTATGCGATCTAGGGACGCGTTCTTGCGTTTCGAATATAACTGAGTCTAGTAAGGAAGCAGCTGTCCTGTGTAACAGTTGCTGAACTTCTAAGCAGTTCATAGAATGATAGGATTTGTTCATAGTATGTGCTGAATTCATGAAGTTTACATTTCAGTGTGGATACTTCTTCCTTAAAGGCTATAATCCGGTCTGTCGTTTCAGTCGGAATTGTGCTAGTAAAGCTGGAGTGGTTTGCAGTTACATCCACCTTTTTTGGGATTCAGATGATGGACATCCCTTTTTTACAGTAATATCGGGTGGGTTTCTAGCAGTGCTATCGGAGGCTTTTACAGTATTTACTGTTTTCAACTTCAGCCTAAGGTGGGAGCTTCTCGTTTTCACATGTCTTCTCGTGTGACATCGCGACTTATTGCGGGTTGCAATATGCCTCTATATGCCCCATTGTGCTGCTGCCACCTTCAGGTAAACGCACTGAGATTCAGACAAGTCATCAAGGATGATTCCGGAACAACGGCAATACGATGTGACACCCAAATCGAAATGCTTTGGCACAGGTAGCATTCTAGGTACTGATGAATTTGTCCAGATATCCTAGCGGTCAGAATGAATGACCAGGGGGAAATAAATAGTAACACACGACGGACTGCCTGGTGGTTCTACATCCCTGTTGATTCTCGCTCACCTCGGACAAGAGACGACCGGACCGGCTCTGGTTTACCTTCCGACACGGATAGCCTGCAGTTAATATAGGAGACGGCATTCACAGCACACACCAAGGATTAGTCATCACTGTTCTGTTGTGCTTCTACTTCTTTGTTGAAGTGAGCATAGCTATAAACCGTTCTCTCACTGCAGACTTTAACTTAGCTGAGCTTATGAAAAGCAATGAACTTAATCGCACCATTTCTCTGCTAACTTGAAAAGTTGCTTACCCCATCCCCGTCATTTTCTTTGTGTCATCCTTATTCTATATCCCGCATGTAAGTCGCGTTTGGGTATAGTTACATTCTGAAATGACTCGTTACTAACTTGGTGCAATGTAGTATGTTATTGAACCTGCCTAGAACGGATGAGCCACATCTAACGTATCTTTATTGGGCTTACATAATTCGGTTGTATTTCGCGATCACTTCACGTGTTCCCCATTACAATGTTGTACTCATCATGACCTATGCTATTCTTGCTATCTTCTCAAGTGGAGTCTAGTATGGTGACATACCGAGACAGTGAGCTACGGCATCTTCCTCTTCATATTATTATTCGGCCGCGATTCGCATCACTACGTAACGTCCATGGTATTACTCATCAGACTATGCTATCTACATTCTGCTCCTTGAAATCGATTTGTAGATTACGTGACCCTAGCTTGACCGGCTGCCCAGTGCACGATGTCCGCTAAGCCCCAATCGGATGGGATTATTTCTGTGGTTCGAGTCTCTTGAAGGAGAGTAATCAATTCAGAAAGGTGAAACGAGCCCAAGGAGGAGGAGCCGGAAGCAATTCGTCGGGACCGGGAGATTTGTGGCGTTTCAGAAGATGAAACTCAAAGGTAACCTCGGCCTCAGATGTCGGAGAGGTGTTTACACACCAGGAAACATCGTTGTTACGAGAGCAATGGTGGCCAGTTGAACTGGTGCTCAAAATGCTCTACCCAACGTACAAATCGGCCCTGGTGATTGTGAATTGGTTCACCGCTGGTTTCACATACCGCTACGCTTAAAGTTTGTTTCTTGTCACCGGTGGATCGAATAAAAGAGGTGTCTGCGTAAGTTCCCTGAGGATGCAGCATGTTCCATCTCGATAGCACGTTGCGTCCACCAGGCTTCGCGATCTTTCCTGAGATGTTTGAGCTCAGCGTTGGAAGCTCTGCGCAATAAGTCATACTCAGCATCAGCAGGAACTGTCCGGCAGTCTTCCGTCAGTTGAAGAGACTGAGCGGAAATCCATCGGTTGAAGGTGAAAACGCAGATAACGCTATAGGACTTGCACGTTACATTGGATAGGTGTCCAATGTACCTCAACACCTAGGAGTGGAGGATTTCGAATGATAAGCTAACGAGTTCTGAAAGGCACTGAGATTAATCAGAGCGACTAGTTTAGCTACATCAAGCCGTTTCTGTCGACGCTGTTGGATACCACCAAAGCGGAGGACAACTTTGGCGCACACAAGTGCCTGATTAGACGTGAGATAGGTACTCCGAATTGATTTACAGCCTCGCCAACGGTAACTGTTGACGGTACGGTCAATCGGCGTCCACGTCCATCCAAACGTAGGGGGTCGCTAGGTGGCGCGAGGAGCGCCGAAAGTTTGTACTCGGAAGGACTAGGCCGTGATCAGCACAGAGCTGTAGGAGTTCTCCGTCCTAATAGTATCATAGCCATGCAGACCACCGTTCGTCAGCATCGAACCTACCAACCGATGTGTTTAAGTTCCCAGTGAGCACCAGGATATCCGTGCGGTGTTTCGTATGGAGAAAGTCGGAGAGTTGGTGGTAGAACTGCTTTTTAGCTGAGTCCGGGTTGCAATCCGTGGGAGCATACGACGCCACGACAAAAAAACAACGTTTGATAGGCTAATGGCTAGACAATCGTACTGAGTATTACAACTGAGTCACAGAGTCGGATATTTACTGGGATCCTATCAGACAACGCAGATTCTGTACGCGCCCTTAACGCAATCCCCACAGCGACCAAGCTCGCAGCTTCAGCAGTGGCGTCGTCGGATAATTGCAGTATGAACATATTGTGAAAGCAGGCAGAAGGTGATGTCAGTCGTAGGGTTGTGCTGCAAGCGGTTCTCAGCGAGGCAACATATGTCGACGGAGGGTTTCTAGAGTCCGAGCAAGGGCTGCCTGTAGTTGTGTCTTCATGAGCGTTCGGACATTAAAACCGACCAACTTGAATTGGGGATGAGAGGACTAGGAAGGTCTTGTCTTCGCGATTGTGTGGCACATAAACGGTCTTGAGCTGCTCATCGACACGATTAGAGCTGTCCCTCAATGTAGCACGTTATCGGAGACCCGTAATCAGAAGAGGATTACCAAGAGTGGATGAATTCGACAAACGTGGAACAACAATTGTAGCAAGTGGTGCGGTAGAGTATGGTATAGCGGTTCCGGTCGCCAGCATCTCGGCCGTGGAAAGCGAAGGCAGAAAGCTTAGATGAAGAGCAGCATTACTTAGGTTCTTGTTCATCTACTGCGTGGGTTGATTTGGTGTACCCACTTGGAGACCTGTATCATAAAGTCCCGACCCGCAAGCCAACGGAGCAATTAACCTATATGGCGAACCATCGGGAGTCGATAACACGACTGAGTAGTAGTGGTGAACTACTCAGGGCACCCAAACTGCCCAAGTATAGAGGCAGTCGTCAAAAAACGTTTCCGGAACGTTCGACCGACCGCAGAGTACAAGACCGTTGGTAACCATGTGGCTCATACGCCTTCTTAGTGCTCGGTAACAGTCCACAAAGAAACCGATGGCATTCCATTAAGCACTCACCCCCGGTTACAGAAGTGAGTGGTCAGTGATCCTATAGCCGGTTACGTTGGCTTTGACACAGTGCTGTACGAGTTTTCGTATTTAATGGAGAACCAGGTGATCAGTCCAGAACTTCTCATGGTCTGAGATGCTACCGCTGATTGTCTGCGACTGCGAACAGCCGAGATTTATTCACAGTTACCTTCGCAAGGAATGCCCTTCCCAATCCTCAACCTGGAGAAGCTCCGCCACGGGAGACATCAGTAAACTCACCCAGCGCTAGAGAATATCGCAAAATGTTTTCAGGTCTCTCATAAATCTGCAGCACTTGTTCTCTGCAAATTCCTTTGTTCGCGCAACTGAACTTGCCGAAAGGCTCGCAGTTGCAAACAAAATCGACTTTCTCAAAACATAAATCATTTACAGCTTCCAGTATACAATCTGATTAAGTTGCTATCGATAAACGGTATTTCTACTGCCGTTTTTGCACTATTTTCTAACAAGTACGAATAACAGCTTCATGTTCAGATAATCTTTTCATGAAAGGAATTCTTCGCGTTTGTAAACCACGTTTCAAGGACTCATATTTCACCCAGCGTTGCTTCCCGAAAAATGTGTATATGCTATTAGGTGTTTGGTTTCATAATGACGCCGATGACTGCACTTTTTCAAAATGGCAGCACTTTCAACTGTCCAAGTTTCCACGAAGAAGTATTTTACTCGCGATTATTCGCTGAAAACAAGACATTTGGTGTCTACTCTTTTTAGTGGCCATAGGGAGCGGTGCAGTAGACGGAAGCAGAAAATGAGAAAGGCATTGTGTTGGAAACAGTTAACATCGTACTGGAACACAACCAAAACAAGTAGTTAAGGGTCTCTGGTGAATCTACGGCTTAACAAAGGTGCAAGTGAACTTTATATACTTTGGTAATTTGAGATATCACATGCGTTTTGTAAATATAAATAAACAGCTTGCAGCAGCGGTTTTTAACTGCAGTTCTACGAGTGGCAGCCAAAGGTGCCGCAGATACCGACCGAAATCGCCTAAATCCAACGCTTACGTCAAACTTGTTCATGATTGGTACTCTGCACCCTTCGCTGTCTTGAGACGCCTGTGGCAATCTCCATACGAAAACATTAGACCTAATACGACGATGTGAAAACGGGTACACGAAATCTGAAGGAATTGCGAATTGCCAGTGAAAAACCAGTACCTGGATAAAAATGAGAAACGAGTAGCGAGATGCTAACTGTGAGTCCCAAACATCCTTAAAAATTGACAGCAGTGCATCTAAAATCGACAATTTGTAAAACAGCTTAGTCTTGGTTAGTGACATAAGAACAAAGGATCTACGAAAACAGTATATTCACTATTTGCGTTCGGCAGAAGGAGTCGGATTTATTACGCAAAAAACTATCCAACTGGCGAAGCAAATAGAATGGTCCGAAATCACATAGCAATGCTGCGCAGGTATTCATTGAAATATTCGATCGTTCTGCGCAGTCCTTCCCGTAGACCAACGATTGGTTCCCAATCTAGCTGGGCTTTAGCCAAGTTTATCGCGGGTCGGCGTCGTTGAGGATCATCAGTTACTTTCGGCTGATGAACGACGGTGCTGTTGCTCCCTGAAAATGTATTGAATGAACGGAACAAGTAGAAGTACTTATCTGCTGGCGTGTTTTATTGACTAAATTTCATCAGTCACAAAAAGAGAAAACTACAAATGAAGCACAAAGTAGACCTATATGGAGGAGGTCGGAGGATACGTTAGTAAATAAGTAAATCAATTCAAAAGCCGTGAAATGGAGAAAGCTAATCGTGCGAAAAAGCAACACTGATTTAGTGCAAAATCAGCTATGCGGATTAAAAGGGCACTTACGTCAGCGCGTTGAATCTTTCTAACTATTTAGATATGGATCCTACCGAGCGTGTGAAATACCATAACCCTTTCCCCATCGACTAGGTGTAATACACCCGGAGACCGCCTTTGTTGATGAAAACTTGAGCATCATTTATAAGATTTCAGGCATACTCCATCTATTCCTCAAGATCGTTATGGTGAACATACTCATTGATCAAAAGTTTCCATCAGTGCGAAAATGTGACATTTACCAGAATTAAACGTTTCTCTCACAGTCCCCAATAACTAGGTATAACATACCCTTGCACATTTCATAAGACAAAAAGGAAGAAAGATAACAGCGCGCATAAATTCAACTGGAAAACTGAGCACAGATGAATTTAAAGCAGTTCAAATTCAATTCAAATTTTTATTCGTGCCATTGCCAAATATATTAATCTGTTTCCAAGACGTACCATCGCAATGAGACTGGCGCGATGGTTTGTGTACCTCAGCGATCCTTTGAGCGGTGCTGGGTGGTGCTTCTAGCAGCCTCAAAATCACTCATACCAGATTGGTCAATGGTTAGAGGTCAGACGAAATCCGCTTATCGGTCCTCTAGGTCAGGGGTTGGACCGAGAGTGGCTCCTCATTCCTTGAAATAGATACTTGTAGCACACTGCCACAAACCCGGTGCTTTGCGGTCAGGTTTTTGAAATAAACGCTTTGGTTGAGAGCCCTAATCGTTCATCTGCTGGCTTGCCGAACAACCTCCTCGTGGTGCCAGCTGGGTGGTTCGGGATTTTCCCGTTCCAGCAAATGGTTCGGCGGCAGTGTTCCAGGACGTGGTGGGTTTCCGCCTGGCAAGCGTACTCCCTACAAAAAAACCACATATGTGCGTTTAACAACACTGTGACGTGGCGGACGTGACTCACCACTAAATAAAGTCACTGCGCCTTGCTTCATCCTGGCGAAGCATTGTATTCCAGCAACTTTGTGCTGTAATTCTGGGGAGCATTGTGCCCCTGTTTGACAAAGGAACAAACGAAAGGCGTATGAACTGAGCAATCAGTCACCGGCTCCCAATGGGCGCGATTCCCTGAATTCGCTCCGCTGCATTGCGGGCAGGCTATTCAGCCAAAGGCTCGGGGTGGTGTCCCCTAAGTCAACACCCTACTTCGGCTTGGGCAAGCGGGTAGTATCTCGCCCTCTGACGAAACCATGGACTTTGATGTGTTGTGCTTTCTTTTACTATTTCTGTACCTTGTTTCGAGTTCCATAGTTTCCGATGGCTCAGTATATATATATATATATATATATATATATATATATATATATATATATATATGCATGTACAACAAGATCGGTACCGGCGTTGTTTGAGGTGGTGCAAAAATGCCAGTCAGTGAGATTATTTGCATAAGACCAATATTTACAATTGAGCTCAAAATGCAATGCATGAAAAACCGATTACACCTTACCCTTACGTGCATATGAACAGTAAGTCAAATGCTCTATTTTGTATATTTGCCGTGGCATTTTCACGAATTCAATTTAGGACATCGCAAAGTCAAATTCCGCAAGACAAATGATCGCAGCAAAGAACAGCGTTGGTTGAGAACCGGTTTATCAAGAAAGCAACTAATCAAAGTAGCCTCATTGTCCTTCAACCGTTGATAATCAACCGGACAACACTTTCAGTACGGGCATGAGTGGCTCGATGTGCAGTGGGCGGAGTGCTCAGTTGCTGCTTTCATGGGTAGTGTCACAGTGTGGAAGAAGTGATTCATATACTGCACACAGTATATGGGACCTCATATTCAAAAAGAACATGCAGCTCGGAGACAAAGAATAGGAAAAAGGTATGCGCGAGTCGGAGGAAAAAACATGTCATAATGCCACTTGCAAATCGGCAAACACAGGTAGGTGGTGCGGGGATCTTGGTGATAGATGAAGTATAGAACAACAGTATGGTCCGGATGTGTAGCTGGTAAACGTGTTGAACAGAGTCTCGATTGAAGTGGCACAAGTGTTACACAAATATAAGAGGGCTTGGGAGAAGCAAAAAGGTAGTTCGTCAGAAGGAACAGACAAGTCATCAATCTATCAGCTACATGTCGGCCAAATAAAGGCAGCGGTGAAGATGGACGGAGCAACAGGAACAGGAATAAGACGGAGTGTGACGGATGGAGCTTAACAACCAACAAAATGTGCCACAAAGTAAAGTAAAGAAACTGTTCTACGCGCCTATGAAGATAACACAAACATGCGGAAGGGATGATTCGTGACTGACACGTAAGATAAAAAGGCAACTAATAAATTGCCGAACAAATAACAGTCAGGGTACAATCGCGAAGGACATCAGGCATATCTAGTTCAGGGATGGGTGGTAAACTGATGACCATGATTTACTAAACCAAAGCGCATGAGTTATGAAGAATGATGGAAATGTCGTCTGGTAATGTAGACCTAAACGACAATATAGACCTAACTGTGGACGACAGTGTGACGAAAATTATGACAGATGAGAATATATATATATATATATATATATATATATATATATATATATATATATATATATATCCTGACAATCAAGAGATATAAAATATAAGCAACGTGGGGGTAACGACATACCTATAAGCTCCCGCACGACGTCGGCGAGTTCCAAGACAGTAAACTCGTCCGGATTTCCTAAGTTGATGGGGTAGGAGTAATTTGAGGCCATCAGGCGGACCAAGCCCTCTACCAGATCAGATACGTACTGGAAAGACCGAGTTTGATTTCCCGTGCCATAAACCTAAAATCAGAAATTTATAACTGGTGAAAGTAGTTTGCAACAACGAAAAACCATGGGAGTATTAGAGTGGAGCTGAACTAATAAAGTGGCGTATTTAAGATGTATGCATCTACAGTGAAAGCATGACGCGTCGGCAGGCACTCCAAAGTTGTGAACTAAACGTGTAGCGTGGGACCTGATGGACCAGGGTAACTTGTGAAAAGTTGTCTCCAGCGTGGAAGGAACGAATTTTTTCATTTGCGTGAAGATGCACAAACGCAAGCGTAACATAAATCACATTTAGTGAAACAATGAAAATCGTGAAGAAGTTAACTACTGGCAAAGGTGTTAAAAGGTCCTTAGTGAAATTCAGGGCAGACGCATACTACCTCCAAGTAGCATCACCAACTTCTCCACAGACAATTCATCCAATAGAAATGCATCCACACCCGAACAGAAAGTTATCCCTCTGTCAATCATCCCAGTGACTGATCGCAAAGCAAACGTGCTGCTCTCTGTCAGTTTCACATCCTCATCTTCATCTAGCGCAGTCATCATGGTTGGCGGCATCCGGTTTCGGATGTGCTTGTCACTGGCCAGCCACAGGACGCCTGCGCCTACAGAGGGACTACAAGTGGCTTGCGCTGCACCACCCACAGCTCCAACCACACACCCATATCCAGTGTAAACCCGAAGGAATAAGACCGGGAGGCATGCGGATGGAAGCCAGGTTTCATCAACGGAGCCGGCCCACACTCCTTCACAGGCAAACACAAGCACGCTGTATTTGGGGAATCAAGTGCACACAAGGCGGTGGCTGGACCGTAGTCCGCTCCACACTGAGTGCATGGAACCACTCTTTGATCCTAACACGGCCACAAGGACCGTGCACCCCGTCCCCTCCAGCAACGACCAATTGTCTCCTGGAGCCAGTATGGACGAGGTAGTGGGTAATAGACAGCTAGGCACCTTGTCAACATGCACATCAAGCGCAGCCACACCTGGGATGTCAAGCAACAGCCAATCACCTGGAATGACAAGAGGAAATAAAACAGATCCAATAATGCATACAGATACGGTGGCATAACTCTAAGCTAAATAAGCATATGAAGTAAGTTGGTTAGCAACGAATCCGCGATAAGGAAAACTGTCCACAAGTTAGTTAAAAATGCTACAAACCGCAACAAACATACCGGAGATAAGCGCAATAATGTAAGCAACGTGGCCAGTTCATAGAAAAGTATTTAGGTGGGCAGAACAAACCAAATAAAGTGGAATGAAATTTAGCCAGCTTAAAAAGACCTAGTTTAAGTGTAAGTTGGTTTAGCCCAACTGCGATGAAGAAGCATCAAGAATGCAAAATCAGCTTAGTCATAATACACTCAATGGAATCGGATTAACTCACCGTGTTCAGTGGACATATGTTTACGGAATTATTTCCAACCGAGTGTTTTGTGACTTCCAATTTATTTTGACAGACTTTGCGCTTATATATAGATGCGCCACCTCATTGCTTTTAATAGGTTTCACTGCTGTGATACAGCGATAGATCAAGCATTCTGTGCGTTATCTTGTAGTCCTAGAATTACTCACACATGATCATTTTTAACTGCAATTGCATTCGCCCATCGCCGGCAAATGGCCGCTGACATCCACTCGCTACAAGCCAATTCGACCGGATTTAACTAACCACAAGTATGGCGAGCAAAAATATGCACCAAGAATCAGAAGAGGCATCAATTTTGCAAAGTGTGTTATGCGTTTCACTCCAGGTGCGGTGATACAAGTCAAGTAGAATGTAAGAGATGAAGCTGACTGATGCGCCCAGATTTTGCCAAACATGGAGAGCAATTCCAATGATCAATTGTATAGTAACGCTGGCGAAAAAATGCGAAAAACTGAGTGAAACTACCCAGAAGATGATGAGCTTTGTTATTAGAATCTAACAAAGCCGACCTTGCTCTACAGCAGCCCTCAGAGCTCTGTCCCTAAGTCGACGGGTAAAGTCAGTTTTGTTAACCGCCCAATGGCATCTGCGCCACCTACTCTGACATTTACTAACCCTTTAAGTGGACAAGCCAAATCCGGCGTGACACACACACATGGCTGGCAGCATCTGGTTTCGGATTTTCCTGTCACTGTGGTCAGCCACAGGACGCCTGCGCCTACAGAGGGACTACAAGTGGCTTGCGCTGCACCACCCACAGCTCCATTCACACACCCCATATCCAGTGTAAACCCGAGGGAATAAGACCGGGAGTCATGCGGATGGAAGCCAGGTTTCATCAACGGAGCCGGCCCACACTCCTTCACAGGCAAACACAGGCACACTGTATTTGGGAAATCAAGTACACACAAGGCGGTGTCTGGACCGTAGTCCGCTCCACACTGACTGCATGGAACCACTCTTCGAGCTTAGCACGACCACAAGGACCGTGCACCCCGTCCCCTCCAGCAACGACCAACTGTCTCCTGGAGCCAGTATGGACGAGGTAGTGGGTAATAGACAGGTAGGCACCTTGTCAACATGCACATCAAGCGATCATGTAACACTCTTATTCAACTACACCTGTTATGCAGAGTATTCCGCAGTACACGCCGATGACTCTCAGTGTATTACCAATTGCGCCGTTTTGGCCACACTCATTAATGCAACTGACTGGTCCTTTCTAGCCGATGTCGCCTGGTGGGATTTTGTGCTATGAATTCAACAAGTAGCAGCCAATGCTCCGAGAAACATGCCCCCGCGCGCGATGAGAATAATGCCATTCATATGCGGCAGGATGCAGAAGTGTATGGTCACAAGAGATTCATCGGTAAAAATACAAGGAGCCACCTGGTGCTGAAACATGGTAAGTCTACACTATCCAGCGGAATTATTGCGTGAACCTGGTACGCGAAGATAAGCTTAAACATCAACAAGATCTAGCCGATAAATTCTCTCTAAACTCCAAACTTCGTAAAGTGCGGCGAGGTTAACCTGCCCTCCGCAAGCCGAGTGGACAAGCACAAACTACGACTTCGTCGCCTATGCGGTCCATGAAAGTTATACCACCAACAGGACTTAGTCATATCTCGTTTGCCGCTACAGATGAACTTAAAGGGCTAAATTCCTTGCGACCATATCTCTCCTGGTGCTGGCAGTATGCGACCAAAGGCGCTGAAGTTAGCTGCATTGAATTTGGCGGATCCAATCTATAGGTTCTTCTAACAATGTCTCGACGAGATCTGTGTTCCAACAATGTGGGAGCACGGAGTCGTCATTCACACTCAGAGGAATCCGTGCAGATCCAGCCAACTATCGCCCGATAACTCTCCTGCCGGTGCTATCCAAAGTCATGGAGTCTATTATTGCCGAGGCGCTCATGAATTACTTGGAGGCATGCAAAATCATAGCACCAGAACAGCATGGATTTCGCCAGAACCGGTCTTGCACCACAAACCTGCTGCTTGCTCGCTCCAGTTGGACTGAAATCGTTGACAGCGGTGTGGGAGTTGACGCAGTCTATCTGGACTTCTCAAAGGCGTTCGACCGTCTGAACCACCGCATCCTCATTCACAAGCTTCAGAGCTGTGGAATTGGTAACCCAATTCTCGGTTGGATAGGTAACTTTCTGATTCAACGACATCTGAATGTGAGAGTTCGCAGCGCCATCTCTGACCCTATCGATGTTCAGTGCGGAGTGCCACAGGGTTCAGTACTTGGTCCACGCCTATTCCTGATTTACATAAACGATCTTGCAAGAGTGATCACTTCCAATTTCTTACTCTTCGCTGATGATCTCAAGATATGGCGGACCATCAAAAACAACGAGTGACCATGTAGCGCTTCAGGATGAACTTGATAGGGTATACGAATGGGCGACACAGAGCCTGTCTCATTTCAACGCCACCAAGTGTAAGACATTGAGCATACGCCATCAATCCACTTGCGAGTACAGGCTGGGGGATCAAGCTTTGCAGCGTGCTGCTACTGAATGCGATCTAGGTGTGATAGTACAAGAGGATCTTGGCTGTTCACCTCAGGCCGAGAAGGCGTTCAAAAAGCCAACCAACACCTTGGCCTTTTGCGGAGAGCGTTCGGGCGTTTTGACCCTTCAATCTTCTCTCAGATGCTCAATGCCTACATTAGGCCCCATTCAGAATACGCCATTCACGCCTGGCAGCCCTGGCACAAGCACGACCTCACCGCACTTGAACTGCCACAACGAAGGGCGACCAAGAACGTAAAGGGTCTGTTTCATCTCCCTTACCAACTGAGGTTGAAAACCCTTGGGGTCTACAGTGGACAATATCGACGCCTGCGTGGCGATTTGATAATGACATATTTGATCCTAAGAAATCCAAACCATGCTTGTAGTCATCTTCTGAAGCTGAATCACAATACCACTCTGAGAAGTCACCAGCTATAGCCAGTTGGATTGTCACCGGAATTTGTTTTCATTTCGCCAGTGCCAACCATGGAATGCTCTCCCCACATAGGTTATTTCTTCCCACACACTGACGGTATTCAGAAAACGTCTCGACGATGCACTCATACACTTACATTGAGCCATATAATCCTGTATATTCAGACGTCAATTAAGCCCTACAAAGCAACGTGCGAATTTTCACATTCTGCACATAATTTGTTAAACGCTACTACCGTAGAAGCTGGATTTAGGTGTCTCGTCGGCCCAAAAAAGCTGCAAAAGTGTAACTTTTTCTCACGTATTACGTAAACGATAGCCACTCCCGATATTGCTGTGTGCGCACATGTAATTCTCATTTCAAGCTACCGTTACACACCAGTGTAGATAAATCCGTAGTCACTTAAAGCGACGATTCACTTACTTTTGAACAATGTTTTCTTACCCCAACCACTCTACGGGACTTGTTAAACACCTGCTTTTTTACCCGTGATAAATTTTGTTCACCGTTCATACATATTCATCTAGTTCAAAGGTCAGCAAACATTTTCGCAGTGTGCCGGATGACTAGAAAATATGACTAGCGCGGGCCGGATGGATGACAAAACAATTACCTTGGGCCGCATGCTCATCATGCAAAATACTTGCAAGCCAGAACAAACACTGTGAAAGAAGACAAAGAAAACGCGGCACTCAGCATCCATTTTCTCTCGTAGTAGCCAGGGTGAAGGGTCAAATAAACAGGATCCGTACTAGAATTAGTACTGATTTATGAGCATAATAAAAGTTATAATTAAAGGAACCGGAAAAACAGAGTACTAGGAGTCATTTGTGTAACTACGGCTTACTAGGGGTACACGCAAAGTTTTTTCGTACCTTCGTTTACATGCAACATAGAAATGGTTGCGATATATATATATATATATATATATATATATATATATATATATATATATAGCACATGCTCTAGTACTGTGTCTCATAAGTTCACTGCTGCTGCTAAGCTTACAAAAAGTAGAAAGTCGAATGTATCGAAAACTTGGGCTGAGTATCCTGTTATCCACTATTCAATGCACCCGTTGAATTTTGATCCGTCGAGGATGAGCTGAGGCAAATAAACATAAAACTAGCTTCCTATGCTTAGATGGAAACTATTTTAAATAAACTTGAACCGCTGATTACTCTTTTGACAACGCTAACCCAAGATCCATCGATCACATTACCGGTCCGCCTAAAATCAGCGGAAACCTTCGACAGGATTCGGTGTTCGGCGGTGGTCTCCAACAAACCTGATACATTTCCAATAACGCCAGTACAAATTATGTTGCTCAAAGCAGGCAAGATGTGAAACAGTGTGTAGGTGTTTAAGACTTCGAAAATATGATCAGCCCCCTAGCTTTCCAGTGCTCTTTCAGTTTAAAAACGCAATAATTGCGATTCCATTCGTCAGAGGGACCCATTGGTCTCCAAATAGAAGATAAATATCCCGACGATTCAGCTAATGCTACCCTTACGGTCACTAGCACTCCACCGGAGCTCCGCGCTAGTCTAGAAGTAACAAGCAGACATCAAAATAGGACCATTCACAGTATATTAAATGCAGATGGACTCTCTCTCTCTCTCTTACATCCAGGGAATCAACTACTAGCATCAATGATTCGGTAATCGCATTACTCAAGAAAGTAACACATCAAAATGTTCCAACAAATGCCGTATATCCAAATTCCACACGGTCGTTAAAGCAAAAACGTAAAGACAGCAAATTAGTGACAACACATGAAGTCATCTCGTGTAATTCAGGTGATGCATGAAACATGCAATGACTGCAGTCTCACTCAACAAAGTTCCTGCAGCTTGTTTTGATTCATGTGCATCGAGATCCCCGATACTAACTACTCTTACAGCCAACTAAGTAATCAGAAATGTACGCACGCCGTGCCATTCATTTCAGCCGAGGTAGAAGAAAAAAATACTTTGATATCAGAAACCCGCAACCTACAGAAGTCGTAATTAAGGATAAAAATGACTTCAACCCTCATGCTTCCCACGAGTTTACAACACTTGTTGGAGAATCACATCATGACCATGAACAGCTCGGATAAAAAAAGCTTATAAGTCCAACAGACCTAAAGACCAAATATCCAAACAAAACATAGCATCGGCGTCCCCCCCCTACAACTTACAGCAAAATACAGATCCTGATACAGTGACTGTGAAATAAAGGCTTATGATCACAGAGAAAATGAACGACCACTCAGCCATTTCGTGTCGTGGCCACATTTGGAATCCTCTGAGCAATAACAATAACTAAAGATGCAATGAGGTTTATCCAACCCAAGGAATTTTCCTTCAGTACATCTTCCACCAGCTACATCACGACCACTACATCCACACTATTTACTTGAGTCTACGACCAGGCTCTAAAGCCAAATTCAAACGCAACATATCATGTTTTAGGCGGCATAGTTGCAGCCCACAAAGGATACACAAATGCAAAGAGCGCTGTGGGTCTCATCTTCCAATTTATCCAGCAAAATAGAACAGCGAATCTCCAGCAATCACTCCCACTGACATGGCTCTCCTCCAGCTCTAACGCCTCTCAACTCCCCATATTTAAACAAATAATAGATTAACCTAACTCACACCGAGGTAATACAATGCTTTTTTTAACGCTTACGTTGCGTTTCATTCACCAAACTGTATGTCTCTCACACCCTCAGATTGATATGATCACGAAATCGTGGCTCAAGGATCAGACGCATGAGTCTCAATACCAGATTTTAAGATAAAACAGCTACTCAACAGATCGTCGCATTGGCGGTGGAGAGGGTCGCATTATTTACATTGATGAAATGATTCATTCGTCACCCTTAACTGAACCAAGGCATGAAAACGTCGCTGACCCATCATGGGATACAGCAGCGATAAATAATTGCAGCTTCCTCATCGGACGTGTCTACAATTCATCACATTGCAGCAACATCGATATTATACGAATTACTGAAGTATGTAATAAAGCTTGGAGCGCACAGAGTTGGAGGCGAAGTCAATATGCGAGGGATCTATTGACACGTACACCTCACAACACTGGCTGCTTGAATTTACCTCTAGCATTTGGTCACAAGGTTAGGCTCAACAGGTTCTATCCGACAAGGAATGGCAACATCCTTGATCTACTTTTTACCCTGGGCCTCCCAAATGGAAAAGTCCCTATCTTGGATAGCCTTTCGGGTAGTGATCTTATGATCAGCATTCAACATCAGGTTACATACAAGAATTTTGCAGCACGTATAACCGACCATATTGCTTAACTGACTGGGAAATATTTGCATCACTGCAAAGGTGGAGTCAATGGGATACATGCTATCTTGCACGCGACCTTGAAATAACAGTGGAAGCATTCTATCGGAAAATAAATAAATCTCGAGACATTCTTACCCCTGTAAAGGAAAACAGACATCACAGTAATGCAAAAAAAAACATCACTATTGCAAGCACTAAACGTAAAATAAAGCGGTTAGTCAATGCGTACAAGAATGTTCATGATTTAACCACATTATATCAACTTCACAACCTATTTATCAGATTAGAAGAACGTCGAGCGCTCACAGGTCCAAACAAACAAAGGAACCTTCGCGAGCTATTTAAACCTAAGGGAGGATTCTGGAATGTCGGCATTACATCTACAGTGCTATCTGCATCAGTAGCAACCGAATATCAGTTGATTATTTGTGACTTTTATGACGTAATATCAACTGCCCTAGCAAACATCAGTTCGATATATATTTTAGGGACAGTAAACTTTACCCGTACGGAAGTGAAGAAGATCCTCAGCTCCCTAAAGCCTTCTTTTCACCAAGTTCCAGACAGCATTCCTCCGGCTATCTTAAAATGTGACGGTTCTCAAATGTATATACTGCTGCAGAACATGTTCACCTTTATGCCTGAGAGCCAGCTATGTAACAAAAGGGGATCAAAAAGAGGTATCAAACTATTGTCAAACTGGCCAAACCTACATTCTACTCTAAGTCATGTAAAAGGTTGTAAAGGAGAAGATGTATGAATTCCCATTCTTAATGCACACTTATCGACTCGGCGCAGCATGATTTCAAAAAGCATTTTTCTTGCCAGTCGTCACCTGGAGATATTCAGTCACATCACAAAACCTGTCGATGGGAGTAAAGCGCAAGTTATTATACTTCTCGACAAGCATACGTATTTTGACCAAGCGCCAAATGACGACATTTTGTCACCTTGACATCCAGTAGTAAAACTGACTTTACTCTTTTGGTCTTCATCATATCCTAACGGTAGAACTCAAGGAGACATATCCTGTCGCAGCCCGGTAACAAGTGGCGTTATCCAAGGAAGTGTTCTTGGTCCTTTTAATCAAAAATCGTTCTGAAAAGTAAAGCAAGAAGATGACATTTGGTAGATGCAAGCATTTCGTGTTATCTCTTCAGTACCAATAACAACAACCGATGAGAAACAATAGCAAATGGTGGATGTGACCAAAAAAGAAGAAACAAACTTGGGGATCAAGGGGCGAAAAGATTTCCGTCTTTATGTCCACGGAAGCTTGAGACTGACGAATAGCTGTTTATGCACGCACAGCATAGGCTGCATTCGGCTTATCGCTATAGCCTCACCGAAACGAAGAAATCGTGGATTAGAGTGCAGCAGCAGAATTTTGAACGCGGTATCGAGCCGGATCCGGTGACCAGTAATCAATAGGTGTTTACCTATGGAGGATGCCGGCGGATTACGCAACGGCTGGGCTTGGGTTGGAAAAGGCTGTTCGTTTATCCCACACAGGATCCACTTCGCTACGTGTTCCTTCATTCGGGAAGACAATGCTTTATCGGTCCTGCCAATGCAACTGGCTCCGCAGTCACATGTAAATTGGTATACACAATGAGAACTGGCGCCGATTGGCAGAGCTTTCTTCGAATGAGGTATTGGCAGCTTGCTGGTTCTGTTGATGATGACGACCTGAGCAGCATAGTAGGTCCTATGCACAGCAGCGATCAGGCGCTCACTAGCCGGGATCTTCAAGCGCTGCGTGAACTACGTGCTAAAGACGTGGTTGTAATGAAACCGGATAAGAATGCGGGAGTGTTAGTAATGAACAAGCCCGATTACACGCAAAAATTGGGTATAATACTCAACGACGCGAGGAGATGTGACTGAGGTCGAGACGCGTGTTATCTGTCACCTTGACAAGCTTCTCCTCCACCGCGTTACTTATGCCAGTCTAAAGCCTAGTAGCTCAGTTACTCCACAGCTGTAGGGGCTACCGAAAATACATAAGAGTGGTGTGCCGCTCCGGCTGATCCTTTCGATGGTAAATGTACCCCAGCATAAACCAGTTCGTTGGCTGGTGAAGGTTCTTCCTACACTGAGACAGTTGGTCAACCGGTACAGTCTAAAAGACTCATTTCAATTAATTGACGACTTCGATGCGATCAACTTGTCAGACAAGATCATGTGTTCCCTGGATATGGAAACTCTTCACTAACGTCGCCCTACATGAGACTGTGGATTATGTGTGTGAACCACCTGAAAACTCGGGCTGTTCAATGCCGATTCCGGCCGAATTACTAAGGGATTCCCTGCTAATGTGCACGGAGAATTTTGATCTCCACTTTCAGAACACGCCATACCGACAAGTCGATGTGGTGGCAATGCGCAGCCCACTGGGCCTTTCCTGGCTGCTTTCCTTATGCTCATGGTCGAGAAAAGAGTGTCCATAGAGATAGACTAGCTACCATACTACAGGCGCTATGTTGATGATATTTTGTCTTTCTGTCCATCTGAGCAGCATATGACCCGGTTGGTTGAGCGCTTCAACAGTGCACATACCAACTTGCGCGTCACCTGCGAGCTAGAACGAGAAAATTGTCTGCCATTCTTGGATCTTCTCATCAGTTGCAGAGATAACGGACAGGTTAGGAGATCTGTCTATCGAAAGACAACATGGTCCGGTCAGTACCTACATTTCACAAGCTTTACACCAATGCGGTACAAGCGGACACTTGTGAAGACCTTAGTTAGTCGTGCCAGACGACTGTGCTCGGCAGACTGTCTAAATGATGAATTGAAGCGAATGACAGTCACACTGATGTCAAACGCTTACCCTCGAAGGGTTATAT
Organism: Dicrocoelium dendriticum; assembly: GCA_944474145.2. NCBI lineage: Eukaryota > Metazoa > Platyhelminthes > Trematoda > Plagiorchiida > Dicrocoeliidae > Dicrocoelium > Dicrocoelium dendriticum. Next base: position 99,601,264 of record OX104065.1, read on the forward strand.
TGAAGCACAGCCAGCCACGAAGACCAAAGGACTTGGTACAGGAGGCAGTGAGGAAGAAAGTTTATATCGAATTACACTTCAAGGATGATATCGCCACTTTAAGGACCACTAAGCGCCTGATCGCTGCTGCGCATAGGACCTACTATGCTGCTCAGGTCGTCATCATCAACAGAACCAGCAAGTTGCCAATACCTCATTCGAAGGAAGCTCTGCCAATCGGCGCCAGTTCTCATTGTGTATACCAATTTACATGTGACTGCGGTGCCAGTTACATTGACAGCACCGATGGAGCATTGTCTTCCCGAATGAAGGAACACGTACCGAAGTGGATCCTGCGTGGGATAAACGAACAGCCTTTTCCTACCCAAGCCCTGTCGTTGCGTAAGCCGCCGGCATCCTCCATAGGTAAACACCTATTGATTACTGGTCACCGGATCCGGCTCGATACCGCGTTCAAAATTTTGCTGCGGCACTCTAATCCACGATTTCTTCGTTTCGCTGAGGCTATAGCGATTAGCCGAATGCAGCCTATGCTGTGCGTGCATAAACAGCTATTCGTCAGTCTCAAGCTTCCGTGGACATAAAGACGGGATCTTTTGCGCCTCTTCATCACCAAGTTGGTTTCTTCTTTTTTGGTCACATCCACCATTTGCTATTGTTTCTCATCGGTTGTTGTTATTGGTACTGAAGAGACAACACGAAATGCTTGCATCTACCAAATGTCATCTTCTTGCTGTACTTTTTAAATTGATGAAGGGAATTAATTGCTTTCAAAAATCAATCGATAACAACAGTACACCAGCCATTTGATTTAATACTTTGCTGGCATACAAAGATGATGACATAGGGAATAAGAAGTAATAAGAGGGAGGGAAGCGGGACGTACCGGAAAACCTTAATGCCCTAAGTAAACACATTAAGGGTCAAGGCGCATTCACCATGTGTTAACAACATACCGTCACAAACAGCTGGCTATCGTGCAAAAATAAGGCGACATCGGCGAGACAGCTACTTTGCGGCTTTCACTGTCCCGCCTCAAAATCAGCCATGACCCAACAGATAGCTCAGCACCAAATACACTTTAAACAAGCAGTCTGGTTAGACGTAAGCAGCAGACGTGTCACTGGTGTCGGTTGAGAGCCAAGCACAAGGCGGATCACGTGGACGCTAGCCCGGAAGACGAGACGGAACAACGGCACCCAGCTTGGTCGTTAGGGCCATCATTTCACATTGCCAAGCCAACTTCTGTCCACCTCAAGGTTTGCGCCATCATCCATCTTCTAGACTAAACAAGACCATCATCAGTAGGCGGTGACCAGACATACGTAGCACGTGCCCGAACCAACGCAATTTATTCAGTACTATCCGTCGTTCAAAGGAACTAGCTCCATTATCACTCAATAGCACTCGAGTATACAAATAATCGTTGTGGACACGCACCAACAATGACTCACAGATCAAAGACTTGGAGGCGCCTCAGACCACCAGACTAAAGGGGCCAAGTCTCAGTCCCATAGGTGGTCCCTCACTGAGGTCTTGTAAACACAGCCTTGCAGAAGCAGGGAGACCCTTCCGTCTCCAAAGATACCAAAGGTTCGAGAAAACAGTTATAGATTTTATAACGCGTAAACTGACTTCAGTTGCTACCAAAGTAAATGAATCAATCCAACAGTTCGAGTTCCGATGGTCAATAGGTCATCAAATGCCTGGCGGTCCTGCGGCAACACCGTATTTTGAAGGTGCGAAGTGCATGCCAAAATAATGGGACCATTCAAGGGAGGATACGCAGGATTGATTGTGCCGTTTCAACATTGTTTAACAGCAAGAAGATATAATCCGTATAATCAAGATCAACTAGCCTTTCACTCAGCAGGACCTCAACGCCTGCATCGTGAGGTTCCGCAAGGGAACAATCCATGATGGAGTCCACGGCGAATAAAACAAAAACGAGGAAATCAGCCAACCCTGACGAACGCCACTTGTGGTCGGAAATCTATCCGACAGGTCATCGTAGATCCTGACGCGGCCTGTCGTGTTTGTGGGAACACCTTTCCGCGCAAGTATTTTGCACAGAACGCATTGATCGACTGAATAGAACGCACTCTTGAAGTCGAGGAACACAGCTATTGTTGGTCTGCGGTGTCCTCTAGCAGCTGCCGCAGAGTGAATATATGGTCTATACAGCCACTTCCTGGGCGGAAACATGCCTACCCTTCTCTAATTTGGGATTCTCGTTCCACAGTGAGGCGACAAACGAGAATCGAGGTCAGCAATTTTGTCACCACCGGCGTGCTTAGCACCGTATGTGCGATTGCCCTTCTTGTATATTGCCACTATAATCGATTCACACCAGTTAACCGAGATACTCTCCCTTTCAAATATATTCGAATAGGGTGATCAGTGCTTTGTAGCGAACTCCACCTCCATCCTTAAATAGTGCAGCTGAGGGTATCCAGACCCGCAGCACGAAAACGATTGAGGGCTGGAATCGCGTTTCGGACAGCCTCCGAGAGAATCTCTAAAATAACCGTCCATGGCTCGTCCAGCATTACCTGAGTAGGAAAACGTCCGGGAGCAGGCCAACTGAACTGATCATGAAATTGTTTCGTCCAACGAGCCATACAGCACTTGTGTATCAGTATACCTGCGCTGTCTCTGGTTGTCTCACTGACGCCTGGTTTCCTGGGACCAGTAGTGCGGATCAGCTGGAAGAGCTTGCAGTGATTACTTACTGCTCCTGCCTCCTCCATTTCTTGAGCCCGACTTGTCCTCCAGGCTCCGCTTTAGTTCGCGCCTAATAGTCTGTCTGGTCACATTGTGTTTAGAGCCAGCAGGAAATTTTCTTCTGGATTCCAACAGCCTCACAGACCTCTCGGATATCCAGTGACTGGTGACGATGGATAGTGCCACAAGTAAATGCTCCTGCGTCGTGCCTGGTGGCTGAGATTCTATTCCACTGAAGCTCAGTGCTATTAGGACAAGAAAGCGTCTTGATACACTTGCCTGACCGAGGACTGAGACAATTACTCAGATGCCAATCGGGGTAGACGGGTGATGCGCCTCCCGATAAAGTTTATGGAGAAACGAAAGCGTACCAACATGATTATGAGTCGACGCAGGTATTCCAGAACGATCGGCAATCTAGGATGGAACCACGCCACCTGTAAATTTTGACGTGATCAATTTGACTTAATCGCTGACCAGCTACAGGACGCCAAGTGGCACTTCGGCGCCCACTGTGTCTAAAAGCAGTGCTACTAAAAAACAACTGGTGCTCCCCACACAGTTGCAACAGACGTTCGACGTTATCAGTCCGTTCGGAAGTAAGCCCATAAATACCACTTAGCAAAGCTACTGAAGAGTTCAGACGCCCTACTTGTGCACTTATATTCCCTGCAAGTACTATTGTATCTGAACTGGTTGCAGTGTGTAGTACAGTGTTCAGTTCGTGGTAAAAGGCCTCCTTCGCAGCGTCAGAACTGCAGTCGGTGGGGGCATAAGCGGGAACCACCAACAAACAGCGTTTTTTACTACTTCGTGAATCCACCTTAGTTGATGTCATCTTCTTGCTGTACTTTTTAAATTGATGAAGGGAATTAATTGCTTTCAAAAACCAATCGATAACAACAGTACACCAGCCATTTGATCTGATACTTTGCTGCCATACAAAGATGATGACATAGGGAATAAGAAGTAATAAGAGGGAGGGAAGCGGGACGTACCGGAAAACCTTAATGCCCTAAGTAAACACATTAAAGGTCAAAGGCGCATTCACCATGTGTTAACAACATACCGTCACAAACAGCTGGCTATCGTGCAAAAATAAGGCGACATCGGCGAGACAGCTACTTTGCGGCTTTCACTGTCCCGCCTCAAAATCAGCCATGACCCAACAGATAGCTCAGCACCAAATACACTTTAAACAAGCAGTCTGGTTAGACGTAAGCAGCAGACGTGTCACTGGTGTCGGTTGAGAGCCAAGCACAAGGCGGATCACGTGGACGCTAGCCCGGAAGACGAGACGGAACAACGGCACCCAGCTTGGTCGTTAGGGCCATCATTTCACATTGCCAAGCCAACTTCTGTCCACCTCAAGGTTTGCGCCATCATCCATCTTCTAGACTAAACAAGACCATCATCAGTAGGCGGTGACCAGACATACGTAGCAACGTGCCCGAACCAACGCAATTTATTCAGTACTATCCGTCGTTCAAAGGAACTAGCTCCATTATCAGCTCAATAGCACTCGAGTATACAAATAATCGTTGTGGACACGCACCAACAATGACTCACAGATCAAAGACTTGGAGGCGCCTCAGACCACCAGACTAAAGGGGCCAAGTCTCAGTCCCATAGGTGGTCCCTCACTGAGGTCTTGTAAACACAGCCTTGCAGAAGCAGGGAGACCCTTCCGTCTCCAAAGATACCAAAGGTTCGAGAAAACAGTTATAGATTTTATAACGCGTAAACTGACTTCAGTTGCTACCAAAGTAAATGAATCAATCCAACAGTTCGAGTTCCGATGGTCAATAGGTCATCAAATGCCTGGCGGTCCTGCGGCAACACCGTATTTTGAAGGTGCGAAGTGCATGCCAAAATAATGGGACCATTCAAGGGAGGATACGCAGGATTGATTGTGCCGTTTCAACATTGTTTAACAGCAAGAAGATATAATCCGTATAATCAAGACCAACTAAGCCTTTCACTCAGCAGGACCTCAACGCCTGCATCGTGAGGTTCCGCAAGGGAACAATCCATGATGGAGTCCACGGCGAATAAAACAAAAACGAGGAAATCAGGCCAACCCTGACGAACGCCACTTGTGGTCGGAAATCTATCCGACAGGTCATCGTAGATCCTGACGCGGCCTGTCGTGTTTGTGGGAACACCTTTCCGTGCAAGTATTTTGCACAGAACGCATTGATCGACTGAATAGAACGCACTCTTGAAGTCGAGGAACACAGCTATTGTTGGTCTGCGGTGTCCTCTAGCAGCTGCCGCAGAGTGAATATATGGTCTATACAGCCACGTCCTGGGCGGAAACATGCCTACCCTTCTCTAATCTGGGATTCTCGTTCCACAGTGAGGCGACAAACGAGAATCGAGGTCAGTAATTTTGTCACCACCGGCGTGCTTAGCACCGTATGTGCAATTGCCCTTCTTGTATATTGCCACTACAATCGATTCACACCAGTTAGCCAAGACACTCTCCCTTTCAAATATATTCGAATAGGGTGATCAGTGCTTTGTAGCGGATCCCACCTCCATCCTTAAATAGTGCAGCTGAGGGTATCCAGACCCGCAGCACGAAAACGATTGAGGGCTGTGATCGCGTTTCGGACCTCAGCCTCCGAGAGAACCTCTAAATTAACCGTCCATGGCTCGTCCAGCATTACCTGAGTAGGAAGACATCCGGGAACCGACCAACTGAACTGATCATGAAATTGTTTCGTCCAACGAGCCACACGGCACTTGTGTATCAGTATACCTGCGCTGTCTCTGGTTGTCTCACTGACGCCTGGTTTCCTGGGACCAGTAGTGCGGATCAGCTGGAAGAACTTGCAGTGATTACTTACTGCTCCTGCCTCCTCCATTTCTTGAACCCGACTTGTCCTCCAGGCTCCGCTTTAGTTCGCGCCTAATAGTCTGTCTGGTCACATTGTGTTTAGAGCCAGCCGGAAATTTTCTTCTGGATTCCGACAGCCCCACAGACCTCTCGGATATCCAGTGACTGGTGCGGTGACCATTGATAGTGCCACAAGTAAATGCTCCTGCGTCGTGCCTGGCGGCTGAGATTCTATTCCACTGAAGCTCAGTGCCATTAGGACAAGACAGCGTCTTGATACACTTGCCTGACCGAGGACTGAGACAATTACTCAGATGCCAATCAGGGTAGACGGGTGATGCGCCTCCCGATAAAGTTTATGGAGAAACGAAAGCCTACCAACATGATCATGAGTCGACGCAGGTATTCCAGGACGATCGGCAATCCAGGATGGAACCACGCCACCTGTAAATTTTGAGGTGATGAATTTGACTTCATCGGCTGACCAGCTACAGGAGGACGCCACGTGGCACTTCGGCGCCCACTGTGTCTTAAAGCAGTGCTACTAAAAAACAACTGGTGCTCCGCACACAGTTGCAACAGACATTCGACGTTATCAGTCCGTTCGGAATTAAGCCCATAAATACCACTTAGCAACGCTACTGAAGAGCTCAGACGCCATACTTGTGCACTTATATTCCCTGCAAGTACTATTATATCTGAACTAGTTGCAGTGTGTAGTACCGTGTTCAGTTCGTGGTAAAAAGGCCTCCCTCGCAGCGTCAGAACTGCAGTCGGTGGGCGCATAAGCGGGAACCACCAACAAACAGCGTTTTTTACTACTTCGTGAATCCACCTTAGTTGATGTCATCTTCTTGCTGTACTTTTTAAATTGATGAAGGGAATTAATTGTTTTCAAAAATCAATCGATAACAACAGTACACCAGCCATTTGATTTAATACTTTGCTGGCATACAAAGATGATGACATAGGGAATAAGGAGTAATAAGAGGAAGGGAAGCGGGACGTACCGGAAAACCTTAATGCCCTAAGTAAACACATTAAGGGTCAAGGCGCATACACCATGTGTTAACAACATACCGTCACAAACAGCTGGCTATCGTGCAAAGATAAGGCGACATCGGTGAGACAGCTACTTTGCGGCTTTCACTGTCCCGCCTCAAAATCAGCCATGACCCAGCAGATAGCTCAGCACCAAACACACTTTAAACAAGCAGTCTGGTTAGACGAAAGCAGCAGACGTGTCACTGGTGTCGGATGAGAGCCAAGCACAAGGCGGGTCACGTGGACGCTAGCCTGGAAGACGAGACGGAACAACGGCACCCAGCTTGGTCGTCAGGGCCATCATTTCACATTACCAAGTCAACTTCTGCCCACCTCAAGGTTTGCGCCATCATCCCTCTTCTAGACTAAACAAGACCGTCCTCGGTAGGCGGTGACCAGACATACGTAGCACGTGCCCAAACCAACGCAACTTATTCAGTACTATCCGTCGTTCAAAGGAACTAGCTCCATTATCACTCAATAGCACTCGAGTATACAAATAATCGTTGTGGACACGCACCAACAATGACTCACAGATCAAAGACTTGAAGGCGCCTCAGACCACCAGACTAAAGGGGCCAAATCTCACTCCCATAGAGCAGGTAGTCCCTCACTGAGGTCTTGTAAACACAGCCTTTTAGAAGGAGGGAAACTCCCTTCCGTCTCCAAAGATACCAAAGGTTCGAGAAAACAGTTATAGATTTTATAACGCGTAAACTGACTTCAGTTGCTGCCAAAGTAGATGAATCAATCCAACAGTTCGAGTTCCGATGGTCAATAGGTAATCAAATGCCTGGCGGTCCTGCGGCAACACCGCATTTTGAAGGTGCGAAGTGCATGCCAAATAATGGGACCATTCAAGGGAGGATACGCAGGATTGATTGTGCCGTTCCAACATTGTTTAACAGCAAGAAGATATCGTCCATATAATCAAGATCAACTAGCCTTTCACTCAGCAGGACCTCAACACCTGCATCGTGAGGTTCCGCAAGGGAACGCTCCATGATGGAGTCCACGGCGAATAAAACAAAAACGAGGAAATCAGCCAACCCAGACGAACGCCACTTGTGGTCGGAAATCTATCCGACAGGTCACCGTAGACCCTGACGCGGCCTGTCGTGTTTGTGGGAACACCTTTCCGCGCAAGTATTTCGAACAGAACGCATTGATCGACTGAATAGAACGCACTCTTGAAGTCGAGGAACACAGCTATTGTTGGTCTGCGGTGTCCTCTAGCAGCTGCCGCAGAGTGAATATATGGTCTATACAGCCACGTCCTGGGCGGAAACATGCCTACCCTTCTCTAATCTGGGATTCTCGTTCCACAGTGAGGCGACAAACGAGAATCGAGGTCAGTAATTTTGTCACCACCGGCGTGCTTAGCACCGTATGTGCAATTGCCCTTCTTGTATATTGCCACTACAATCGATTCACACCAGTTAGCCAAGACACTCTCCCTTTCAAATATATTCGAATAGGGTGATCAGTGCTTTGTAGCGGATCCCACCTCCATCCTTAAATAGTGCAGCTGAGGGTATCCAGACCCGCAGCACGAAAACGATTGAGGGCTGTGATCGCGTTTCGGACCTCAGCCTCCGAGAGAACCTCTAAATTAACCGTCCATGGCTCGTCCAGCATTACCTGAGTAGGAAGACATCCGGGAACCGACCAACTGAACTGATCATGAAATTGTTTCGTCCAACGAGCCACACGGCACTTGTGTATCAGTATACCTGCGCTGTCTCTGGTTGTCTCACTGACGCCTGGTTTCCTGGGACCAGTAGTGCGGATCAGCTGGAAGAACTTGCAGTGATTACTTACTGCTCCTGCCTCCTCCATTTCTTGAACCCGACTTGTCCTCCAGGCTCCGCTTTAGTTCGCGCCTAATAGTCTGTCTGGTCACATTGTGTTTAGAGCCAGCCGGAAATTTTCTTCTGGATTCCGACAGCCCCACAGACCTCTCGGATATCCAGTGACTGGTGCGGTGACCATTGATAGTGCCACAAGTAAATGCTCCTGCGTCGTGCCTGGCGGCTGAGATTCTATTCCACTGAAGCTCAGTGCCATTAGGACAAGACAGCGTCTTGATACACTTGCCTGACCGAGGACTGAGACAATTACTCAGATGCCAATCAGGGTAGACGGGTGATGCGCCTCCCGATAAAGTTTATGGAGAAACGAAAGCCTACCAACATGATCATGAGTCGACGCAGGTATTCCAGGACGATCGGCAATCCAGGATGGAACCACGCCACCTGTAAATTTTGAGGTGATGAATTTGACTTCATCGCTGACCAGCTACAGGAGGACGCCACGTGGCACTTCGGCGCCCACTGTGTCTTAAAGCAGTGCTACTAAAAAACAACTGGTGCTCCGCACACAGTTGCAACAGACATTCGACGTTATCAGTCCGTTCGGAATTAAGCCCATAAATACCACTTAGCAACGCTACTGAAGAGCTCAGACGCCATACTTGTGCACTTATATTCCCTGCAAGTACTATTATATCTGAACTAGTTGCAGTGTGTAGTACCGTGTTCAGTTCGTGGTAAAAGGCCTCCCTCGCAGCGTCAGAACTGCAGTCGGTGGGCGCATAAGCGGGAACCACCAACAAACAGCGTTTTTTACTACTTCGTGAATCCACCTTAGTTGATGTCATCTTCTTGCTGTACTTTTTAAATTGATGAAGGGAATTAATTGCTTTCAAAAACCAATCGATAACAACAGTACACCAGCCATTTGATCTGATACTTTGCTGCCATACAAAGATGATGACATAGGGAATAAGAAGTAATAAGAGGGAGGGAAGCGGGACGTACCGGAAAACCTTAATGCCCTAAGTAAACACATTAAAGGTCAAGGCGCATTCACCATGTGTTAACAACATACCGTCACAAACAGCTGGCTATCGTGCAAAAATAAGGCGACATCGGCGAGACAGCTACTTTGCGGCTTTCACTGTCCCGCCTCAAAATCAGCCATGACCCAACAGATAGCTCAGCACCAAATACACTTTAAACAAGCAGTCTGGTTAGACGTAAGCAGCAGACGTGTCACTGGTGTCGGTTGAGAGCCAAGCACAAGGCGGATCACGTGGACGCTAGCCCGGAAGACGAGACGGAACAACGGCACCCAGCTTGGTCGTTAGGGCCATCATTTCACATTGCCAAGCCAACTTCTGTCCACCTCAAGCGTCACTTACTAACGCTTCGTACGCGCCACTCTGCTAAATACACGCGCACTGACGATGTCACCACGAGTGGTGACGAAACGTTTGCAGTCAACCTGCCGAGCTCAGCGAACAATCAGACAACCAACTGAACAACCTGAGCTACCAACATGAGTTGATGTCGTCAAACGGACTGCATACAAACGCCTGTTCACCAGAATCCAATAAACCAACGATGACTCAGCCATGGAGCTGAGAATCATGCCTACCCTAGCTAGACTCGTGACTGCTGCACAGCGTCTCCGGATGGGTGCAACTAATAACGAGAGGATAAGCCGGGCGCAGTTAATTCACTAACATCGTTAGGGTCATTGAGCCTAGGTTCAGACACACAACACAGGTCAATACCCAGTATGTCCAACGTGCGTGCGAGTGCAGCCTGTTGGCCTATTTGTCTTAGAGTGCGCACGTTGAACGTCGCCAGGGAAACGAGACAATGCGGCCTTATTAGGAGCTGTTCCCGATAGGCATCCGGTGGGTGTTGTGGGAAGGTGGCTGTGGTGGTTCTGCTGCAGTGGCTCTTCGGTTGCCGTCAGTTATAGAAGTAAGGTTAGTAATGGAGGTTAGGGTGAGAGTAAGAGAAACAGGTGGAAAGAAAGGAGGGAGCCAGCAATGGCATGTTTTCGCTTATCCGCCCTGCCGTATGCAGCAGATAAGGCGACTTGATAATCTGCGCGACGGCCGATGCAGGATATAGTTGAAGTTTGAAGCAGTCATGATTGTATACAGGCTGAGATCCTACCAGGGCGCCCAGGTCTAGACAGGACGTTTAGGGTCCACAATCAAAGCCTTTGGCTCAAAAGGCTGTCCGCAGGGCAACGGACACGTGGCAATGATTCGGTTCTACTGAAATGGATACCATCCCATTTTAAACCCCCAAAACTGGAAGACCAAGAGACTGAGTTTGTTTGACCGCCCACCATTGATTAACATGGTAGGAGTAGATCTCGAGGGGCCCGGAGGCACCACGCAGTATAGCTCAATGAGTCAAGGAGATACGTGCGACGGTTCTTGGTCCTTTACATTTCCTTATGTACATCAACGATGTCATTAGTGTATTTACCCATGGATAAACTTACATGTTCGTTGATGTCATTAAATTTGTGTACACCTTCGATCCGGCACGCAAGAAAGCTGCCCTTTGTAGCGAACAAACTGATCTAGAGGCCCTTGAGTCCTGGTGCACCACATTCAGTTGAAAAAAGCAACGGTCTTTCATAACGCCGTGACATTTGGTCTAGCCCAGTGAACTTTGTGGTACTGAAGTCTGTGACTAGGGATTACAATATTTTAATAGTCCAAACTTCGGGGAACAGATACAGAATGCCGTCACGAAGGCTAAGAAAAAAAGACGTTCCTCAGACTGTTCAAGACATTACAACCTCAATGTTATAGTACTGTTAATTAGTTTACTGTAACGCAGGGCAGTGCGATGCATTGACACTGGGACGCGTTTAAGGTACATTTAATAGCATGATTCCTGGTTTTATGAGCAGACTTACGTACCCAGAACGCTGCAGAACGATAAAACCTGACCCGTTTTGGTTCCTTTACGATGTAATACATCGAGGAGTTCATGTGCCGTTATACTTTTCAATTACAACACATCCGTTAGGATATAGGAAAGCAAGGATTTACCCTGCCAGAAATAAAGTCGCGCCCGAAAAGTGTGCAAATTTCTTCCTTAAAAAATAAGCAATCATCCGAGACAGACTTCCATTGCCCTTACGATCCTGTGCGTTCCTGTATGTATTCCGTGATGGAATAAACATATATCCCACGATAAACAAAGCAGTTGAGTTATCTGGAATAAAATAACCTGTTAAAGACGCCCAAAAGAAAAAACCAAATGGGGTATAATGTGCACTGCAAAATAATGAAAAAAATAATGCACTGCAAAACAACCAAAGCGAGTCAGAGAAACTACAAGGACACTGTGCTTATACTAAGACAGGTCAATTAGTAGCTGTAGAAGCCTCTATTCTGCATGCAGTATTAATAGTAAAAATTATTTACCTTTAATAAAGCTTCGCGTTTTCCTTACATGTTTTTACTGGTATGCATTTACCATACGTCATTTACAATCCGTGTTAGTCACTATCTTTCACGTTTTCGGCATGCAACTCCGTCCAAACTGCTGGCTGGAGAATTACGTCCTGGCAAGAAACATGCGCGCAGCAATTTGTGTCATTTTGGCGAAACTCATGCCGAGAAGATTTGCGGGATGTATAAATACTCTAGGTACAATAAACAATGTTTCAGCTTATCATGAGCTAACTTGTCAGGCTTATTTATCTTAATTCCACATATATTTCTCCGTATCGCCATGTTGCCTATGATTCGACTGGTCCCCTAGGGTGATAGATTGACGCTTCCAGGCTACCAATTATTCTTGTGCAGTGCATAATGCCGCTGGCTCATTACAGTCAGAAAAGTAAGTGTCATGCACGGAGTGAGCCAAATAATGGAGTGGGTTAAATGGTTGAATAGTCCATAATTCCTGGGTAAAAAAAGCCGATGATGTGAAAGAGAAGTGCTGGGATGCATGCTCTTACGTCACTCATGGCATACGGCCAAATGAGGTATGGAAGTGCGGAAGGAAGCTTTCGGTGGAAAAGTCTGCATGAAAGCAGGTCCCCAGGAGACCGTTTCACGTATGGCCGCATTACTTTACTAGAACATTTGGTCATGCAACTATTAGTTATCGTTCCCAAGTTCTTAATCCTTCTGAAAAATTCAATTTCAATTTACTTGACATTCGTGTGTAAACCGTACTGAAAAAAAGTTCTGTCATCTGTTTTACGCGACCAGCTGTACCTATTTGATCAGACCACTAAGATGAACTGTGGGTTCTTTTTCCGAGAGATATACCGTTCATATGGTTATCGGCACCCGGTTACAGATTTGCCTGTCGCTGTGGCCTCCACGGGGAAAACCACAGGACGCCTGAGCCTATAGAGAGGCCATGGGTGGCTTGTGCTGCACCACCCACAGCTCCATCCACACACCCCATATCCAGTGTAAACCCGAAGGAATAAGACCGGGAGGCATGTGGATGGGAGCCACGTTTCATCAACGGAGCCGGCCCACACTCCTTCAGCATGCACAGCAGCAGCATTCCTGTCTATCTATGTAGGAAATCATGCATACCAAACGTACTCAAGGCGGTGGCTGGGCCGTAGCCCGTTCCACACAGGATGGAACCACTCTTTGAGCCTAGCACGGCCACGAAGACCGTGCACCCCGTCCCCCACAACAACGAATCACATTCTCCTGGAGATCGGTAATCGAGGTGGAGGGTGTTAGCCAGGTAGGCATCTTGTCAACATTTACATCAAGCGCAGCCACAACGGGGATATCAAACAACCAACATAGAATTTCAGGGAAAGCAAACACGCAGAACTGACACAGAATATACAGCAGAGTAAAAGAATTGAACAAACCAAATAGGGAAATGACTTTTATCCGGATTAAAAAGACATAGATTACGTGTAAGTTGGTTTAGCCCAAATGCGGTGAAGAAGTATCATGAATGCAACATTAGCCTCAGCATATTTATAATGAATAATAATATTAATAATAAAATATGATAATAATAAAATAATAACAATATAATAATAATATATAATGAATAAGCTGTGTTTTATAATACACGTGCTTCAAAAGAACTGGCCAACGGAAGATAACTGCACAGATGTGAGAAAAAAGAAACACGATAGGGTGCAATGACGAATGGGTTTATGTGTGTTCCAAAGATGTGAGGTCATAAATAGTACGGTAGTAACGTGACAACGAGTTTGTTACCGTTAGTACCCAAGCAGTATAAAACCACGGACAACACGACATGCAAAGGTATGTTGTATCCCAGCGTGTCGCGTTACTTGCGCTTTATCAAGCAACTACGGGTACAGCCGGCGGGATGGAGGAACTGGCGTTTCGTGCCGGATCCAGCCGGGAATGCAATGTTATGATCAAGCAACACCGAATCATCTTACTATCTTTAGACGCCAGATGGGAGAATTTAACTCGTCTCAACAGCCAGAGCCTGGGTCCAGCTCAGGAGTGTGAGTGTATAATCTATATGGGAGCTATTTGAGTAAGTGAACACGTACAGTGGAAGAACCACGACAGTTTCTGTATAATTGATTGACTGGAAATTCTTGGTCACAACCAGCCATGGGTGAAAGATGGAGCGGATGTGCGCTCAACAAGGGTAAACGCTATGTGGAAACAGTCTCACTCATCTAATTGCGCATTAAGGATGATAGGTAATAACTGTCTTCGTGCTTTATCCCAATCGGACCGAGATTAAAACCCATAAATGCTATCATTCATGACTCATTAACAAGAGACGGTCATCGATTCAGCCAAAGCTTAAAGAATAAGAAGTTGCGATTGAGCTATTGTTGACTCTAAACATTAAGATGTCTATTATAGGGGAATCTAAAGGTCCAGGGACAGAAAAGATACGTTTTCAATAATTCTCAGCGGACTGTTGTAATTACGAGAAACAATCAGGCAATAAGGATGTTACTGAAAGATCGGCTGAATGCTTCCAATCCAAAGCGTTTGGACGACACTGGTAAATTAGGTCGAAACTTAGGAAAGACCCATTTCACAACATTACGTAATGCCGAACATGAACTCATTATACATCATTATACATGTTAGCTAGACCTGGGAAACGCCTCAGCTACTGTGCCGCAATACATTATCGAAGAAAAGGGGAATATGCAACAGATGCAAGCTAGCTGAACTACCGGTAACAGATAAGCACCGTTCAGGTAAGCTACCTGCCGGCAAATATGTAGCAAAGAAATTACTACGCAAAATTATACAAGGCTAATTAGTGAGATCGTAGTTGGAGGGGAGGTTAAAAAGGATGGGATGGGACAAAGAAACTCACAGCCCGAACATGGACAATGATATCATGGCAATGAAATGAGCTTATACCGATCGGCAACGTGTAAAAATTATTAGGTATTAAGGCACTGCAAACGGATCGTTAGTAGAACTAGATAAACTGTTGATTTCCATTCAATACGTTATATGTTCTTTGTCTAAGTCTGCTTGTGTAGGTAGATTCACAATTTAGCCTGAAGGCATTCCCGACAAAAAAACAATATTACGTTCCACTATGAATGGTTGGATTTCCACATTTGGTATCCACATATATCCCTAGTGACCATCGTATTCAATTGGAAGTTTACTTCTGGTGCAAACTCGAAGGGAGGAAACGACGCTCGATTTAGAGGCCTTCAAATCGGCCGTCGCTTTTCCACTGAAACATTCTCTTATTTTTTCTGCTGCGGTTTTCCGCGAGCTCTGTCATCTTCAGATAGACTAGTTACAAAGTCACCAATGCAGTCCTTCGTTGATTTTTGGAAGTGGAATTTGAGACAATACGCGAAGTTATCGAAAAGTGCTTGAAAGTTAAGGAATTCTCGTCCGGATCCAGAAGCTGGGCTTCGACAAATTGCCACCAATAGGATTCGGATTTGGGACCGTTTACTCGAGTGCCACTTGGGCTGAGCATTTTGAAAAGCAATTTAATCGGCCAGAATTGTTCGATTCCTCGCCGGTCAGTGATCGCCCTGCTCCGTGGGCTGCCCCTTTGGATCTACCCTCTCGCTCAGAAGTCGAACGTGAGATCGAACTGTTGAATTTGAACAAAGTCGCGGGACCAGATGATCTTCCTCCAGCCCTCTTCAAATTCGGAGGCTCTGCTCATGTTGATGCTTTACATGAATTACTAGTGAAGCTGTGGGAGCAGGAGACTGTCCCAACCGACTGGAGCCGCTCCGTTATTGTTCCCATCTTCAAAGGAGGATCGCGTTCGGAATGCGGCAACCATAGAGAAATCAGTCTGATCTCCATTGCCTCCAAATTACTCGCCTCCATAATCCTTCACAGAATGACTGGCACTCGTGAAAACCAGATTCATCAGGAGCAAGCCGGGTTTCGTCGAGGTCGTGGCTGCATCGACCACATCTTCACCTTGCGTCAGTTGTTAGAGCACCGTCACACATTTTGGTGGCCCACCGTAGTCGTGTTCCTCGACATCAAAGGTGCCTTCGATTAGGTTCATCGATGTGCCCTTTGGAATTGTCTACTCAGGAAAGATGTGCCAGAGAAATAGGTAAATATTATCCCAGCATTATATACGCGTAGCTCGGGCAGAGTGAGGGCTTACGGCAAGCTGTCGCCACCCTTTAATATCTCCAGCGGTGTGAGACAAGGATGCCCGTTGTCACTTTTCCTCTTCAACTTCGCTCTTGACGAAGTCATGGAGATTGCATTTACAGGACATAACTTAGAAGGTGTGGAGCTACTCCCAGGAGAACGACTTCTTGACTTGGAGTATGCAGACGACATTGCCCTTATTGGTGACAACTCCAGACGTGCCAAACCGCGCTGGACAGATTAGCACGGGCTGTCAGCCCCTTTGGCCTTTGCTTTGAATCATCGAAGTGCAAAGCGTTCCTTTAAGATTGGCAAAGATCGCCTCCTGCGCTGACCCTTGGTGGGGATTTGCTAGAAATCGTTCAAAATTTAACTACCTGGGAAATCGCATCAGCGCCCTTGGGATTGAAGATGAAATTACGAACCGCATATCAAAAGCTCGAAGTGCTTTGGCTAACCTTCGACACCCATGGCGGCGGCGCGACATTACTCTCGCCCTGAAGGGTAGAGTGTACAATGCCGCGGTACGTTCGACCCTACTGTACGGTTGTGAAACCTGGCCCCTAAGATTGGCGGACATGAAGAGGCTGGTTACGTTCGACCATCGGTGCCTTCGCAGTTTGGCTCACATCTGGTGGGAACACCGCGTGAGTAACGAGCGTGTTCGACGCCTCGTTTACGGCACAGGAAAAGGAACTGAACCGCTGAGCACCGTCCTTTCACGCACCAGGCTCCGATGGATGAGCCACGTGTTGCGCATGCTAGCCCAGCGACTTCCACGACGTGCGTTTTGCTCACCGGGGGTGTGGATGGAAGAAGAAGAGGGGTGGCCAAGCGATGACTTGGTCGAGAGGAATGAAGACTCTTACTTCGGTGCTGGCCTCGGTTGGAGCGTCACGGCTCCCTGATTGGGGTCCGAAAGACGATGAACCCGTTTGACTAGATACACTTGCTGACATGGCAAAAAGCCGACCTCAGTGGTGTTCCTGCTGTGAGTTTAGTTCTCTCCCCATCCCTTTTAGCCTCCCCCTCCAACCATGATCTTAGTTCGTAACGTAATATAATTTTACATAATAATTTTTCTTGTTGCCTAATAGCCGGCTGGTAGCTTACCGAAACGATGCCTATCCGTTGCTGTTAGCTCAGCTGCCATGCAAGTGTTATTATTATTTTCCTTTTCTTTTATGTATTGCGGCATAGTAGCAGAGGTGTTTCCAACCTCTAGCTAAGGTGTATAATTATGATGATGACGACACTTGCCGTTTTCAGTTGTATAATTTTCCCTAGTAATGCAGTTTTAGGACATCCGCAATGAATCTAGCATAATGCCGAAAATGCACCTACTCCGTGCATATAGCGGTGGCTGGGTCGTAATACGTTCCATGCTGAACGAAACCACTCTTACAGCCTAGCAGGGTCATGAGGAACGTGCATTCGGTCATCTCCAGTAACGATAATCAGTCTCTAGGAGCCAGTACTCGAGGTGGCGGTATTTATCAGGTACATATTCTGCTAACATTCGAAACAATCGCAACCATATATGGGAGACTAATGAGTATGGGATAGGTTGGCTTAACGAACAACCTCCTCGTGGTGCCATCAAGATGGTTTGGGATCATGTTGTTCCAGCCAATGGTTCAAACCCAGTGGTGGTATTTCGTCTGGCAAGCTTTCTCCCTACAAAAAGCAGCTATGTCAGTTTAACACCACTAAGATGTAGCGGATGTGACTCGCCACTAAATAAGGTCACCGGCCCTTGCTTCAAACCGGTGGAGTATTGTAGTCCAGCATCCGCTTCCTGAAATCGGGCCCCAGTTTGGTAACCGACCAAACGAAAGTCGTATAAATTGAGGAATCAGTCACCGGTTCCCAATAGGCGCGATTCCCTGAATTCGCCCCGCCGCCCTGCGGGTAGGCTATATAGCCAATGGCTCGGGGTGCGGTCAACTTCAGAATGGAAAGCAGTCAGCTGGCATGGACACCCAGTGTCACAAGCTGGCGCAGCCGGCAGAGTCGAATGCGGCATTCCAGACAAAAAGCACCATAGGTTGTTGTCTGTATGTGTGCCCCTGCTCTGACATTTCGTGAAGAGTAAATAGGTGTTCGATGCAAGCAAAACCAGAGCGGAAGGCAGCCTGACTTTCAGTGATTCGGCCCTCACGGAGACCAGTAAGTCGTCAAAAAAGGATAACCCTGAGACGTTTGAAGGAATGGCAATAAGGCTAATGGCTCGATCATTTTCGTACATAGTACGCTGGCTCTTCTTGAAGATGGGCACGAGAGCTGATAGTGGCCAGACAGAAGGCACTTCTTCTGTGTCCCAAATCGTGTTAAAAAAGAGAAGTATACTCAACAGAGAGTCACCACCATCTTTCAGCAAAGATAGGGGAAGGTCACCGGGTACAGGAACCTTGTTTCGTTTCGACACGGAAGGCTGATATCGATTCTCTTCCAAAGTGGGAGGTGTGATATCGACTTCCCACGTAGGCTAAGGTGATTCAGCTAACGGCAGTGTCGCAGCAGGCCTGCTGAACTGCTCCACAAAATGTTCCGCCAAACAGGCTAGTCCATGACAATAGGAATGGATCAACTGCCCCTCTTTCTCAGCTACTCTTTAGCTAACTGATGGCTTTCTCGGGCCCCTGTTCCGGATGAACCGGAATAGCACTCGGGTGTTTCCAATAGCACTGGCTTTCGCCATCTCACGCGCCTTTGCAACCCACCAACGTTCCCGGTCAACTCGAAGACTCCTTGTCAGACTTAGTTTAAGGGAATCAAGAATACGCGGAAAATCAGTGCCCGTTTACGCCCTTCGATCAAACTAATCGATGCTTCCGAAATCCAATCACAGTTCCGATGTCTCAAGTCAGGTGCAGTGTTGTGTGCCTGGTTCACTCAGCCGCGTCAACAGAAAGAACTCGCACAGGCTGCACACAAACGCTCTATTCCCAAGTATGAGGCAAAGTACAACAACCTGGGCGTTAAAAAATTCACTTGTCCGCTCGATCGATCGCCTGATCGACCGCACTGAGGCTCGCGAGTCCCTTCGCCCCAACTTTCAGCCACCTCACATCCTTCCGTACCGTATTGCCTTCCACTGAGACAGAGCTTTCGAACCTAGGTTGCGATCTGAGTTGGCTTAGTCGGCTGATCCAGCTTCTCGTCCGACAGCGGATCCTGTTCACCATATCGTTTTTTCAGCCGAGGTTGATGGCTTCCCTTTCTTTGCTGAACCTCAGATACTCTTCTTTTCCGACACCCTTCAACTCTAGGTATCTGTATAAACCAAATTTCATTTCCAGGCGCTAGAGCATAACGCTGTCTTGGTTCGGGTTTGTGAGGCGTCTTTAGCCGCCGCGAAAACTTTCGAAGACGGTCTTGTAGAAAATTAGTGGAAATTTTTCGGGTTGCAAATGTACGGTGGCTCCAGTATCAGCTTGAGGTTGAACCAGTTGTCCTTTAATCGCCAGTTTTGCATTGGCGCATCCCTCCTCGTAATGATCACAATTAATATTTAGTGAAATCTTTTGCGATTCTTGCGGATTTACACTATCCAGTAACCTAACGTTGGTCGATTCACAGCAACGGGCGAACTGGTTTAACCGGCCTTCACAATAATCACGAAATCTCTCGAGCTATCCTGAAAGACCCGATTCTTTGTCGTGCTCGCAGCAATTCCATGCGTCTATTATCAGCATCGCATCATGGCCGATGGCGTACGTGAACATGTCTAACTGATACCGCGTAGGATATTCATCCAACTCGATCAGTGTCGCGAAGTTCATCCACTTCTCTCTTCACAAGCGCCAGTTTTCGGGCAGCGAACTCTCCGTCATCTGTAATGGAGCCGGCATCGTTACAAACGGCTGCTAGGCAAAGCAAAGCTGCTGATTACTCATCGGATTCTTCTTTTCCTCTGTCATCATGTTATGCGCCTAGTTCACCCAGCCGCGTCAACAGAAGGAACTCGAACTGGTTCTGCACACAAACGCTCTATTCCCAAATTGGAGGCAAAGTAGAATTAGCTGGGTGTTTTAAAAACTCACTCGTCCGTTCGACCGCACTGAGGCACGCGAGTCCCTTCGCCCCAGCTTTCAGCTATATCACAAACAGCAAGCGGCTAACGCATTCTACAAGGCACATTTTAGACGATCCCAATCAGCATTTGGCTCACCAGTTTCATTCAAGACAGACAATTGCTGGGCAAATTTGTTACGATATGGTTGAAGAGCAGACTGCGAGTTCAAGTTACAGGTAAGCGTAGAAAAAGGCGCTCCTAAAAACGGAAAGGGTGAGCGCCAAGCGCGCGCGAACTAGAGCATGATCGGAATCCGGGCTTGTGCTCCGAATTGACCGGTAGTCTTGGAATGTAGGTCCGCCACCTGCAGCCGATGGTCAATTTAGGTTCAGGTCATTGAGGAATTCGGTGGGCTTCAGGTGAACGTTTGTGCTAGAAAGCAGTGCTGCTAAGTTAATGATTGTCGACGGCGCACAGATGCAGGAATCGATCACTGTTGTCTGTTCGTCGTACATCGACTCCCAAGCGGCCTCCCAGTCGTTTGGAATCTGAAAGAAGCCCCAAATGGGCATTTATGTAACTAGCAACAATCACAATGTCAGTATATTTCGCCATGTGAAGATGGTAGCAGAAATCACCTTTGACAACGTACGAAACGAAGTCAGTAGGAGCAAAAACGAAGGCAATGAAAAGGCACCTTGTCTTCATCCAGTGCTTAACCCAATAGACGATCGAAGTAGAACCGCAAACATGCGGCTGTTTACCGGTAAACAGCAAATCTGCTGTGGGCGATACCAACACCATAAATACATTCAGCCATTGACTTGGTATCACCAGATACGCGAAGAGTGTAGTCATCGTCGTCAGATTTAGAACCAAGGGGTCGAAGATTCGTCACAACGCAATTATCTTGTACCAATACCAAGGGGGTGAGAGCCAGTGCTGCTTGTTGACCGATGTAAACCAAGGTGTGGACGATGCAAAACAACGTGAAAGGAGGCTCATGGTTTGATGGACGAGTTACGAGCATCGACAGCAACAGCAGCGAGGTCAGTGGCAAATCCTCGTTTTGTAGACGGGGAATGAGTTAAGAGATGAGAGAAAATAAGAAGGAGAGTGTTGTCGAAGTGGTTGAGAGGGCTGCACAAGCAAAGTATGAGCATGGACTGCGGCGCATGGTGACCTAAGCGTGCTTTAGAGATGGAGACCGATGCCCTCTAAGGCAAAACTCGTAAGGTTTTTTGTAACTCTTTCGATCCGCCGGTCTCAGGATGCCTGCTGCCAAAGAGGTTCTCTGCAAAGCGGACGGATCGCCGATCACCAGCCAGAGATGTTTGGACCGATAGGCCAAGCACTTTCACTAAAATTCAATTGAACACCACCGTCCGTCAGTGTACGCAGTCCATCTTGTTGCCTAACTTGTCCCGTCCCACGGGATCCACCCAACGAAGCGGGAATCTACCACGGGATTCAATACTACGATTCAAGACTGCAGGCTCAGACCTGCTCCGGACCTGTTCAGGTACGGCGGCGTGGCAGTCACGGAACAGCTGCCCTTGTTATTCTGCAAAACATAGCACGAAAAAGAAGTGCCTTCATCTAAAGATGAATCAGTTATTGTCACTATTTTTAAGAAAGACACTCGCACTCCAAGTGTCAATCATGGAGGGAGTAGTCTCATTTCTAATGCCTCCAAGCAGTTTCGTAGACTAACCGCAGTACGTGACTCACAATGTCGTGAAGAATAACCTAGTTCCCGTCCCGGACATGGATGTGCTGATCAAATTTTCACGCTCCGCAAACTCCTCAAATATCGTCAAATTTACCACCGGCACCCTATCGTCGCATTCCTAGACATATGGGCTGCGTTTTATTGGGTTGATCGACCTGCATTATGACGTTGCTTGCTAAAGAAGAGAAGTATATCCCAATATTATCCGCACTTTATCTTTAGATCCCTAACAGAGTGGGATGGTCTACGACAAGCATTCTTCGCCCATTCACTGTTAATAGCGGTGTGCGATAGAGCTGCCCTATGTACCCATTCCTTTTCAACTTCGAAATCGAGGACTTCCTGTCGAGTGCTCTAAAATGTTTCCAGAATTTTGACCTAGAAACTACCGACTGAGAGCGCGACCGACTTAGATTATGCTGATGATATTACCTTACATGGGTGACGATCCTCAGAGTATACAGCTCCATCTGAATCGTTGAAGCATCTAAGTATTGCATGAGCTTTGCGCCCTCCTAGTGTAAAGCGTTGCTTCAGAATTGGCCCACACCCGCTCTCGTGCTCACCCTTGAAGGTGCATAGGTAGACAGTTTCGTGTACGTTGGGAGCTGAGCTTATGCTTGTGACCGTAACAGTAAAGAAGTTTCTCTTCGCGTCACTAAAACCTGATCAGCATTTGTCAATCTGAGGCACTTGTGACGTCGTCATGACGTCTCATTCTCGATACAGGGCCATGTTTACAGTACCTCTGTTCGTTCAGTGTTGTTGTAAAGGAGCGAGTTCTGGCCAGTTCGCCTGGATGACATGCGCCGCCTTCGACACTGGTTGTTTGATGAGGATCGCTCATGTGTGGCATAAACACCAGGTTCACAGTGAAGGCGTTCGACGTTGCATCTTGGGGTATGTAAGTAATCCATTCAACGAGCTCATTTTGCTGCGCCAGTTGAGATGGCTCGATCACGTCCTACGCATGACGCCTAAGTGTTTGCCCCGCCGTGCTCTATTCGCTCGTTAAGGGCCGGGCTGGAGGCGACCGCGTAGTGGTCAGCCTTCCACTTGGCAACAGCATATGGAATCGCTGGCGTCACATCAAGCCTCCGTTGGATCCGTACGTCCTTCAGGATGGGGCCCCAAGGGTAAGTACTATCACTGGCTTAACAGACTTGAAGACACTGTCCGCAACCGGAATCAGTTGAAGAGTTGTGTACAGAAGTGTACTGATTCCTAAGTTAAATCGTCAAACATTATAAATGAAAAAATCGGCCTGCGAAAAACAAGCTAAAATGGTCATGTTCTATATTTTTGTCAAATGGCACTTTCCTTTGATTTCCATGGGTTGTCTGGTCAACCCACGTCCATATATATATATATATATATATATATATATATATATATATATATATATATATATATATATATATATGGGATAGCAGTCGCCAAACGCTGTCAGGTATACAACAAAACATACGGATACACGCCTGGGCGAATGGTGGGCCATGCGGCACACATACCACATTACCGGCCTATGTAAGTAAATGGAAGTGGAGGCAACGTACTTATGTGCCTAAAATGCACGCCTACCTACACTTCAAGAGTTATGTCGTGACGGCGCAACTTGAACAACGAGGGAACACAGTTATTCATCGTACGTTCCACCTGGCAAACTGTACTATTTGGACAACTAGGAAACTGCCGACCTCTTCAGTAAAACCCGCTCAACCGGACTTCACCATAACATATTGTAATAATAAATATGTCGGCAGCTACGAAAGCAGTTATGTTGGCAGAAAAGATCGAAGTCGTATTCAGAAGATGATCGCTCTGATGACGGCGCAACAATCAACCGGACAAGGAGCAGTAGGCGAACTGCTGGCATCATTCATTGCCAGACTTCTAATCGGTACAGGTCATCAAGTTGACTACGAATCAACGTTTGCTGTTGCGTACCGAAACAAAAACACGAGGGTGCAGAACTTTGCCGAGGTCGTGACACTTAATAGGCGCGGGCCGATTCTGTGTACAAAAGCAACTGACAGTAGTCCTAAAGCATCTTTGGGGTTCATGACCTTTGCAACAGCTCAGCCATCCAATAACTTGTATCGGTGTACTTTTTTTCTGACCCAGTTCAAAACAATCGTTTTGTTCCCTCACGTGACCTACACATATTGTCGGTTTGCAAGTAAGCAAATAAGGTGAAATGGTGCCATAGTGCAGTGCTCGTCTTCTCAGTGTCCTTTTCATAATGATACGGGGAATTCAATGCTTTATGTATTTAACTGCGTTGTGATGGTAGTATTGTTACTTAGCCTACATCTATATATGCGTTTCAGACTATAGATTGTGCTATTCCTTCTGATGGAGTTTTAAGACTGAGGTAATAATAATAATAATAATAATAATAATAATAATAATAATGTGTCAGCTGTACGCCGTAACGGCGCTTCGCTGCCGCGGAACCACCAGCAGCTGCGCGCGGGCTGTGTATACCGCGAGGACGCCCACTCCTACGCGGATTCGAACCGGTGATCTTATGGTTGCAAAGCAAACGTGCAGACCACTCGGCCACCGGCCGACAGACTGAGGTAAACACAAGCTTAAATCACAAAAAACTACTGGCAGACTCCATCCCCGCTTCTCAGCTGTTTTGGGTGCAACAACTATTATGTCAATAAATACGCACTTCTGCCCGATTTCTCACGATATGAAAACAATATACATTGCATGTCAACGAAGCGTCTCGATTACAAAGTGAAAAGTGACATCGGAATCCTTTGGAGGAGAGCAGCGACGATAAGACTTACGGTTAGTGGTTTGTTTGTGAGAGCTTGTAGTATAAAGTTGCTGACAACACGACCATCGTTCAGTTGCATGCGCGGGCCGTATGTGTTGAAAATACGAGCAATCCTCACCGATAAAGCAAGCTGTTGTAAGTATACAAAGATCACAGGGACAAAAGGGAAGAATCGCTATGAATGTGGGTCAAAGTGCAACTGGTTAAATTCAGTGGTTTGATGTTTGTCCACAAAAGCGTACGATAAAAATGAGTCAACATTACCAAAAGAAAGTGACCAATTGTGTCACCGGTTAGGTGCTGTTTAAAGCAAGCAGAGATTAGATATAGTAAGGCATGGCCGATACCACGACCGTAAAAAAGCGGTTTCACATATGTGCCATAATTATCTGTATGTGATCAGGGGGACCACTCCGAAGCACCCGTTGGTGAATGGATTGCGAAGTGCAATTTCAAGGAGGACCGTGAATCGCATTGAAGCAGATCTTCGTCAATTCGATCACTGGGACTGTAAGTAACAAAGCAGATGAATATCGAGTGTTGTCCGCCCGAAAGCACTGGACTCCACAACGGGTCTCGAAATTATTTCACTTCGTCAGGTAGATAGCAGGCATCGAAACTATCCAATCAAACATTAACCGTCGTGGCAAGTATTGCCAGTCGTGAATCGGTTGAACGTCCCAATACTCCCGGTTCGATGCTAGCTATATCTAGCCGATGAGATCAAATAGTCGTGTTTTCGATTGCTCAACGCGCAATATCCATCTGCTTCATCAGTTACGATTCCTGTGGTGGAATTTACCAAGATTCACTACAATGCGGATCGCAGTCCACTCTGAGATTGCGCGTCGCAATCCAATGGCACAACGACTACTTTGAAATGACTCTACAAGCAGTCAGTATCCGTTGTGACAGGTATTGTCGTCGGTGGCTTAGGAGTAGAGGTTTCAGCTGAAGTCGCAAAGGCCCCGGGTTTGATGCCTGCTATCTCAATTCGTCGAGCTCAAAAAGGTCGAAACACTCGTTTAATGCAGTGTTTTCGGATGGCAACAATCAAAATCCATCAGCTTCACTTATAATGGTAACAAACCAAGAGAAAGCTGACAAAAACTGGGGAATCATGATATACTCGCTTAGGAGCCAATGCCGCACTCAAATACGAACATGAGATCGTGTTGTGAACATAACAATTATAGAAACAAAAATGGTGATCGTAATAATTTTTCTCCATTTTCAGGAAACATACATGGCGAGGTTACAGTGACGAGTCGACTAATAACAGTCGATTCTGAAGCTGTCGATCATTGAGGCGTTGCAGACAGGAAAAGCGATAGTTCCGGTGACGAAACAGGCATCAACAGGGAGCAGAATCAGTGTAAGTGAACATTAGTATAAATAAAACTCCATGAAGCCAGAGATGCAATGCAGATTATGCGGATAAGTACGTCTCTCGTGAGCACATGAACCGTGCTAGACAAGAACCTGCTATTCAATTACTTATTTACTTACAAAAGCCGTAGAGAAGAAGACGTAAACCAAGAGGCAAACGGACAGGCAGCTGCACTAATCGATAAAACCGCTAAATGAGTGACAACAGGAGCGCACAGTGACGATTAGAAAGTGAGTGAAATCAGTTATCGAGGTGGTGATTTCAGATGAAAAGGAGTCGTGTTAACACTGCCACCTCGCGTAGTGATTACGATGGAATATTCGAAAGCGGGAAGAAGGCTCTAAGTCATATATTTCAATCGACACAGATTCACTCTCCTAATTGCTACGCAACCGTAGTAGATGGCACCCTGTACCCAAAAAGGAATCTTAGAAGCCTCGTCCGGTCGCATGCGATGTTGAAAGTTTTGCAGAAGCTGCTAATCCCATCGATTTTCACGCGTACACATGCAAAGGATATCTAACAGTTCAGCTATAAAGTAAATCTCCTTACATTTGATCCTGCATCCCACTATGTACATTCAACGGCATCAGCTTTGAAGGAAAAATGTATGATGGGGTATGGACTGTTTCTTAATTAATCAAAAGCTTTCGGGAGCTTTGATGGGTTACATTTTAACAAACATTGATAGCGAACAGAGTTCAAATAACTTCTTCCAATACGATCAAAGACTACTTTACAAAGAGTCATCCCTTACACTATGCTGTAATAATCATTGCCTTACACATCGAAAACTTCCGAGAGCACCCAAATTTAGTGGCTGTAGGTAAACTGATGACATCGTTTAAGGAGATATCGCTCCAGTCGTTGAGACACCTACGCTTCAAAGATGAAGGATACGCCAGTGTTACGGCTACTACTCAGCAAATCACTCTAAACTCTTTCGAATGTTGCGACGTAGTACCTTTCCTTCATTAGCTGTGAGCTGTGGCGAATGTGAACAATGCTTTGCCAGTGATTGACCAAATCATACCCAGGTACGCGTGTGTAGATGCCTATTTTAATCTCACATCCTATATTGGTATGTACACCCTACCTTTTTACGCCATCAAACCTACAACAACTTGGATATTTCGAGATCTAACTTCTAAATAAGGGACAACAGACACGCTCCTGCAATGGCTTTCCATCCACCGGAAACTTATTGTACGTTTAATAAAACACCTTAGTAGATGTAGCGCAGAGCCTAGAGGATCAAGCATTCACGACAGAGTGGGGAACAACAGACCAAGACCTACTGCTTCGTTAGCCGGGAGGCTACGGGATCTCGAGCGCAAGCCAATGGAGCACGTGAATCGTGGTAACTCAAACATCTGCTCCGAAGACCCGAATCAGCTGAGTACAAAGTCAAGCTCAGCTGGTGCCCAACAGTCAGACTGCAATACACAGGAAAAAGATCGATCAGAAGACTGGTGTTGAGTTGAAATCAACGCCCATGAGCAAGTAAAGGATAAACGGTACAGACTGTACAATGCAACTTCACGTTTTGGTATGAAATAAAATAGTGTGTTTGCCGCGTACTCGCCCAACTAGTTCTTCCATACTGGTGTAAACCCGAAGGAATAGGACTGTGAGGCATGTGGATGGGAGTCGCATTTCATCAACGGAGCCGACTCACACTCCTACACAGACAAACACAAGCACGCTGTAGTTTGGAATCAAGCGCACACAAGACGGTGGCTGGACCTTAACCAATCCACACTAAGTGCATGGAATCACTCTTCAAGCTTAGCACGGACACAATGACCACGCATCCCGTCTTTTTCAGCAACGAGCAACTGTCACCTGGAGCCAGTATGGACTGGGTAGTGGGTAATAGACAGGCAAGCACCATGTCAACTGCACATCAACCACAACCATACCGGGGATGTCAAGCAACAGCAAATCACTTGACATGAAATGTGGAACAAAATAGATCGAATACATTGTACGTCATACCGCTAAATTAGTACATGCAATAAAAGGATTATCAAAATAGCCGTTGCAGATTTAGGTTAGCAGAAAACAGGATCAAGACACATATATAAGAAGAAAAAAATAAACGAAGTTAACCATCTTTATTAGGCAAAATGCGCGATTTAATAGATTATTCAGGTATACATTAAAATGAGGTAACAAAATAACACGAAGACAAAATAGCAAACCAAGTACCGAAAAAAAGTAACTCAGCATGCAAGCACGCGGTTAGAAAATCGAATGCAGCGTACCGACAAACGCAGCGCCGGTCCTGCTTACGTTCTCAGCAGGACCCGTCGTCGCTTCGGTAGTGGTCCCGAGTAGCCTCGCTCAAGGTTCATTAGGCCAGCCTGACTCAGGCATTTGCGACCGCATGTGTTACAGCGCATGCGTTCGATGTCAATGGAGTACAACCCATCGGCGCCTGTCGCTTCCGCAACTGCCGCTTCTTCTTTGCATGCACAAGGGCTATCTCCTGTACCTCGGCAACTGCGTTCGGGATCAGATCGCGCCATACACGCCGATCAACCGCCTTCGATTCCCATGACCTGCAACCAACATTAGAAAGTGATAGGCTCAAGTTGGTCACGTCCTGGTAACGAAGCTTCGGTTTCCTCATATACCGCGTCTGCACGCTCAGCTGACCATATAGTAGTTGTTTCGGTATCCGCGTCGAATCCATACGCCACACATGACCGAGACAACTATGGTGTCTCAGCAAAACTATACAATTCACTGCATACATTCTACTTACGCTTAACACCTCCGTGTCTGCAACTCTGCTGTACCGACCGAAACGCAGAATACGTCGCAGACACCGATGATGAAACCACTCGAGATATCTCACATCTCGCCAGTGCATCGTGCACGTTTCGCTGCCGTATACAAGAATGGAGAGCATCATGGCTTAGTAAACTATCGGCGTAGTGTCAACGGTAAGCTGGCGGGTTTCCTAAACTCGATATTTAAGCTTCCTAAATGCCGACGAAGTCTTCGATACGCGGATACGCAGCGCAAAGTAATAGTTGCTGGTCAGTCAATGCCACACTCCCAAGGTAGTTGGTTTCCAACACTTCATTCCCAATCCTCAGGTCGGTGAACCGGTTGGAATCTGGAAGACACCTCCCGACTGGCTCTGAACACAATGTGACCAGACGGGCTATTAGGCGTGAACTAAAGCAGAGCCTACGTGCTGACAAGCAAGGCTGGTGGACCAGTAGAGCTCAAGAAATGGAGGAGAAAGCGGCAGTAGGAAATTACCGCAAGCTCTTCCAGCTAATCCGCACCACTGGTCCCAAAAGACCAGGCGTCAGTGAGACAATCAGAGACAGCACGGGTGCATTCATACACAATAAGGAGCGCCGTATGACACGTTGGGCGGAACACTTTCAAGATCACTTCAGCTGGCCCCCTGCTCCCGAACCTCTTCCTACTCAGGTGATGCAGGACGAGCCATGGACGGTTAGTTTAGAGCCTCCGTCGGAGGCTGAGGTCCGAAACGCGATCACAGCCCTCAATCATTTTCGTGCCGCTGGCCCGGATTCCCTCCCACCTGCACTATTTAAAGATGGAGGTGAGATCCTCTGCAAAGCACTGACCTCCTTATTCGAGTGTACCTGGAAGGAAGTGTCCCGGCTAATTGGAGCGAATTGATTATAGTGGCAATATACAAGAACGACAGTCACATCGACTGTTCTAACCACAGGGGTATCAGCCTAACGCCAGTTGTGACAACATCATTGGCCTCGATTATCGTTCCTCGCTTCACTGTGGAACGGGAATCTCGGATTAGGGAAGAGCAGACCGGTTTCCGCCCAGGACTTGGCTGTATAGACCATATATTCACTTTGCGGCAGTTGCTAGAGCAGCGCCATGCACACCGCAGACCGACAATAGCTGTTCCTCGATTTCAAGGATGCGTTTGATTCAGTCGATCGATCGATTCTGTTCGAAATACTTGTGCGGAAAGGTGTTCCCACGAAATATGTGAACATCCTTCGTGCTCTAGACTCGAACACTGCAGGCCGCGTCAGGGTCTACGGTGGACTATCGGATAGCTTTCCGACCACAAGTGGCGTTCGTCAGGGTTGTCCGATTTCCCCATTTTTGTTCAATTTCGTCGTGGATTCTACCATGGAGTGTTCCCTTGCGGAATCTCACGATGTAGGCGTTGAAGTGCTGCCTGGTGAAAGGTTAGTTGATCTAGATTATGCGGACGATATCGTCTTGCTTCTCGATAATGTTGCGACGGCACAATCAACCCTGAATAGCCTGTCGAGTGGTCCCATTATTTGGTATGCACTTCGCACCTTCAAAGTGCAAAGTGTTGCTGCAGGACCAGCAGCCAATTGATGATCTCTTGACGCTTGCTAACGAGGAACTCGAGGTGGCTGATCGTTTCGTTTATCTTGGCAGCTGCATCAGCAATGATGGGCGCGTAGGAACTGACGTCAGCTCACGTATTGCAATAGCCGGAGCTACCTTCTTGAACCTGCGACATCTTTGGCGATAGAAGGGAGCTTCCCTCCGTCTGGAAGGCCGTGTATACAAGGCCGCAGTGAGAGCCGTTCTGCTCTATGGTAGTGAGAGTTAACCCCTTCGGTCTGGAGATCTGAGGCGCCTTCAAGCCTTCTATCATCGTTGTCTGCGAAGCATTGCTGGTGTCGGATGGTACCAGCGTGACCGCAACGATGACGTGCGTAGTCGAGTGCTACGTGGTGATAATCATGCTAGCTCCCTAGAACAACAGATAGCGGTGAAGACGTTGCGTTGGCTCGGGCACGTGCTACGTATGCCTGGTCACCGCTTACCTAAAAGGGCCTTGTTCAGTCTGCCAGGTGTAGGGTGGCGCAAGGCTCAAGGTGGACAGAAGTTGACTTGGCAGCGGGGAATGAAGTCACTGACTACTAAACTGGGTGCTGTTTGGTCCGTCTCGTCTTGCGGGCTGGAGTCCACATGACTCGCCTTGTGCTTGGCTCGAGACTTTACAGGACATCGCTCGCAACCGACACCAGTGGCGAGTCTGTTGCCGTCTTCTAATCGGGTTACCTGTTTAAAGTGTGTTTGGTGCTGAGTTATCTGTGGGGTAATGGCTGATTAAGACGCGTGGCAGTGAAAGCCGCAAGGAAGCTGTCTCGCCGATGCCGCCTTATCTTTGCACGATAGCCAGCTGTTTGTGCCGTTATGTCGTTAACGCATGGTGTAGGCTCCATTGACCCTGAATATTTTCTTAGGACATTAGGGTTTTCAGGTAAGTCCCCCTTCTCTCCCTGTTCTTATTCTTTATTTCATAGGTCCTCATGGTTGTATGGCAGCAAGCATGAGTTCAAATAGCTGATGTACTGCTGTTGATGATGATGATTAGCAGTGCTCACTCGAGGCACCATGGCAGATTGCACCTCCGGTGAAGGCTGAAACAGACAGGCAGCATTGCCTGTGCTGATGGTGAGTCCGAATTTCTCCGCTGTCGAATATGAATATTAAACAGGACAGGAGCTCAGACACAGCCTTGCGTTAAGCAAGAGACAACAGCACAGGAATCCGAGGTCCTGTGCTGATGGTGAGTCCGAATTTCGCCGCTGTCGAAGCCAGAACACTTGTCACGTGCTGCGACTCATCCGAGCTGTGTGCAAACAACGCACAGTCGTCAGCGAACAGCAACATACAGATAGTTGTCTCACAGGCAAAGGTTCTCGCATCAAAATGACGGTTGTTCACCAACCCACCATCAACACGGTGCTCCAAACGAAGATCACAGCAGAAGCGGCATCTAACGTACATGACATCATGACATAAAGATAAATCTTAAACGGCAACCTTGCGTTAAACCAGAGACAACAGTACAGTCATCCGAGGTCCATCCACAGGTATATATATATATATATATATATATATATATATATATATATATATATATATATGTGACGAATTGAAACAAGGCGGAGCAATGTTGGTAAATGCGCTGCACCACTTGGTGCAACGAGTGTGGTTTGAAAAAGAGGTGCCGTTCGAGATCAACGATGTCCTTGTGCTACCACTGCATAAGGGCAAAGGGAGCTAGTAATGATGCAGGAAGTATGGTGACATCAACTTGCTGAGTTGTGTGGGGAAATTGATCGCCGAAATCCTGCTCAACCGCCTCGTCACTAAGGTCGTTGAACCGAACGTGACAGAAGAGCAATGTGGATTCTGACCCCGGCTCCTCACATGCAGGAGAATAGCAGAGAACGACACCAGCCATCATGTTCGCTGTTTGTTGACTTCACCACGGCATGTGGTACTATGGACCGCGAGGCACTGTGACTGGTGTTGGACAAGTTTGGTTGACCGAGAAATGTTCTAAGTTCACTTGAAAGCATGCACAGTGGTATGCGGGCGACGGTGCAGCGGTGTAAACAAACCGCGGATGACTTTGATGTTGTTTCTGGTGTGAAGCAATGTTGTGTCTTAGCTCTGGCTCTGTTTAATATTTACCTTCTTACAATGATGTCCTGTACTTTTGATACTGCTTTGGAATACCTGTGATGGTGGGTTGCTGAACATCCGGCCATTAGTGGCGAGAACCCGAGTGTGTGAGACAACAATCAGTATCTTGCAATCTGACGACTGTGCATTGTTTATGCACAGCGCAGATGAGTTGCAGCACATGACTTCGACTCTGGTTTCGACGGCGATCATATTCAGGCTCAGAATCAACAGAAGGAAGACGGCCCTTTCGAGCCTTCACCCGGAATTGGAGTCCGTGGGCCTGCTCCAAATCCAGGTCGCCGACGGAGTGTCGGAAACCGCTAAGAGATT
The DNA here is from genome assembly GCA_944474145.2 of Dicrocoelium dendriticum. NCBI lineage: Eukaryota > Metazoa > Platyhelminthes > Trematoda > Plagiorchiida > Dicrocoeliidae > Dicrocoelium > Dicrocoelium dendriticum. The sequence continues at coordinate 99,634,030 of OX104065.1, forward strand.
TGGCTATCTTGGGAGCGTGATAAAAGCCGACGTGCAGATGATGGGCGAGCTGCACAGCCGCGTATCGAAAGCGGCTGCTGCATTCAGCAACCTGGAATGTCGTGTGTGGAATAATCACCAGCTCACTGTCGGGAGGAAGCTGTTGGTCTATCAGTCTGTGGTGGCGTTCGTTCTTCTACACGGCAGCGAAACCTGCACGCTTTATCGGAAGGATGTCTGTTAGCTGGAGCGTTTCCATCAACAGTGTTCGCGTCGGATTATGCGCAACCGCTGCAGTGACCAAGTTGCAGACACAGAGGTGCTGCGGCGAAGTGGCATGTATGCAGTGGACAGCATACGTCCGCTGAGGCACCTGAGGTGGCTCTGGCATAATCGCCACATGGATTCGACTCGGATAACAAAACAGTTGCTTTATGGCCAACTGCGTGCAGGGAAGCGGCACGTGGGAAAACCGAAGTTACTTCGCAAGGGCATAATCTAGGAGAGTTTAGCACGAACTAATGTTGATTTCAGGTGTTCGGAGTTGACGGCAGTGGATCGGCATCGATGGCTAGAGCATATCAAGAGGGCACTTGCGCAGGTGCGAGAGAAATCCCTACAGCGTGCGGAAAAGTTACGTCGGCTGTGATAGTGACAGACATCCATGGTCGATAGCCCATCGACGTCGAGTGTACTGTGCTATAGCACATGCGCTCGCGAATGTTTCAGCCAAGCGGGTTTCGTAAGCCACCGGCGTCGCCATGTTGGGCCAAGATCTACGTGAAGACAAGTATGCTAAATGTGAGGTCAACATCGGCGCGGCATTTGGTAAGTTCGCTGCCTCCGATTCAATTTATTAAACCAGGTCTATAAGGCGAGTCGTGTGGTACGTGTGCCGCATTGTCGTTGCAATTGGTCTATGCGTGTTGAGATTCTTGCATTTCAGGTTTCGGCTGTTGACTGATATCCCTGATGTGGCTGCACTTGATGTGAATGTTCACAAGGTACCCACCCATCTATCACCCAACACCGCCTATAATATCTCCAGGAGACAGCTGATCGTGGCTGGAGGGGACGGGGTGCACCGTCCTCGTGGCCGCGTTAGGCTCAAAGGTTGGTTCCATACATCCAGTGCGGAATGGGCTGCGGCCCAGCCACCGCCTTGTGTACATCTGGTACGCATGATTTCCTAAGTAGGCATGAATGTTTCTGCTCTGCTTGTTGAAGAAATGTAGGTCGGCAACGTTGATGAAACGTGCTTCCCATCCCAGTCATATTCCTTCGGATTAGGCTCGAGGAGTGGTTCAATGCACATGGTTGGTGTGTGGAGCGGGCTAAAGCCTAAGCACAGCCTTGTGCGCCGTGATTCTCCAAATACATCGTGCTTGCGTTTGCCGGTGAAGGTGTGGGCCGGCTCCGTTGATGAAACGTGGCTCCTATGCACATGCCTCCCGCTCTTGTTCCTTCGGGTTTACATTGGATCTGGGGTGTGTGATTGGAGCTGTGGGTGGTGCAGCGCAAGCCACCCATGGTCCCTCTGTAGGCGCAGGCATCCTGTGGCTGGCCACAGTGACAGGCAAATCCGAAACCGGATGCCGCCAATCAGATTTTTCCCGCCCCGCCTGTGTGTTCCCTAGTACAGTGCATCCCACACACCCGCATCCACGGATTGACGTTGACGGATTTTGTGTGAACACCTTCCTTCCTCACTCGTCTGCATACACAGCTACGCATCAAGTCTATCTCTTGGATCATGTGTCCACAAATTGGAAAGGTCGCAAACCATCGATTAACTAGTTCTAAATTAACCGACTCTGTTGCGTTTGCGATAAGAAGAAGCAGACAAAGACGGACCCTTTCTCAATAAAAAATTTAACTTTGAGGAACGCACATTGCGTTTTGATTCATTATGGTAATGCATGAGTTAATTGTGTTTGACATTATTTAAAAGCTCATCGAATATATTCGGAACATGATGCACGTGAAAATGAAGTGTACACTCAAACATGGGTGCGTAGATTTTTTGAAAATTGCAGCGAAGGAAATTTCACTAGCCATATTTAATGTTCCACCTGAAGCGTTGGCTGGAAACCAAGTTGTTCTCCGGATGCAAGTTTGCCGATTTCCTTACAATTTTCGTAGGATATGACAGCGATATTAGAGGCAGTGTCAAACTGGAGGCACACAAACATTTGAACAACAAGCACTACAACGAATCTTTTGCACTTTGCGGCCCCTGCAGCGAAGATAGGAAAAATGGGACAAGATGGAGAGCCATTTTTTTGTCAACGGTGAGAGTACAAGAGTTTCTGAATACCTGGTGGAAACGCTATCCTGGGAGCGGAGGAGGATGAAGTCTTCTTGTGGTACCGTTCGTTGTATTTTGGATAACAGGTAGAATCTGATGAAATACCATCCTTCACCCTGACAACATTCGAATGACAACTCGCTGGGTGTCATAGAGTTCGGAACCTTCGTTTGAATACCGCGCTAGTTTGACAACGCCGACAAATCTACGGGACATGGACTGCTACCTTGGGCAATCAGATTTTGGTTATGTTTCCAGTTGATCAGCCTATGGCATTTGGAGGTGACAGAAATAGGATTGATGGATGGGTCATACACAATTTCGTTATTTAACCTCAAGAATATTTCGGCATCCTCGGGTTCTCGATGACCACAAAGGAAAACACGCATCTTGAGCTGATCGTTCGCCATCTGCACTAGCCAGGAACGCTCGCACTGATGGCTTACATCACTTGCTTAAGTAACGAGATCTTCTGGCACGTACTCAACGATTTTCATACAACTGTGTCGGATGCTGGATATCAGGTAGCGAGGGCACGACTTGATCGAAACTGACATTGTTATGATATCCGAACAGAACAAAATTGAATAACTTGTCGCGCTATTTGGTTCCCAGCATAACCAAGAGCAGTTTACGCTTCCATCTGACATCAGCGTCCATCAATTCAAACCGGAATGTCTCCGTGTCCTGTGATCTAATATTCAATAGTTAGGCTGGCACAGCTTCCAATAAAGAATACCGTTTTACGCTGCTTGGTATTGTTTGTACCAAAATACGCTAAAACACGCAAGCAACCTTGTCTGGAACTCTCCAAATTGTTTTAGCTGCTGTCGCAGTACAATAGTTCGTTTCTTCAATGAAAAAATATTATATTGCCAGTGTGTATGGTCCTCCAAGGCGACGCAGAATCTCTCTGATTGAGTGGTGTTGGTCCTGAACACTTAGACTAGCTGATCAAGTTTAAGTTCAAGTGGGACCTGAACGATAGGTGAACACCGCAAATGTTCCTACTTCAGCGAATCGTTAAACCAGAAGCTCACACAGTAATCTTAAAGGAACTTTGAGCAAAAGCCAGAGCACGTGAAGTCATAAAGAGAAAACGATAAACACAAAAACCAAGATAAGTGTAAGTTGAAATAAGGATGATAAAAGGTATAGGAAGGATAACAAAAAAATGGACACATAGGGTGTTCAGCATGTGTGTGAGCGCAGCTCTATTTTATATATATATATATATATATATATATATATATATATATATATATATATATATATATATATACAATACACAATCTGTGGTACAGATATTGTGCCATCGGAATCATGGCTGAATAGGAAAACAATATGAATAATAAGAAAAGAGCAACAACAAATGCTTTTTTTGTCCGTTTTACCACTCACAGTTTTTGAAATTTTTTTGTAATTTGTTCTTTTTTTTAGGGGGAGGAAGAAGGGACACCGCAACAAACCGATGCACACGTCCGCCATTGACACCGATCTTGAGCCATAACTTCCAAGGTCTTTAACCAGCAAGTATCCTCATCTCTCGGACCCCAACCAGGTAGTCGACAACAACCGGCCGAGGCCAATTGTTTCGTCAACTTTTTCATACAGCTTCGCCATGTTGTAGGCTGTCCACCAGACCGTCTCTTCCAGCCCTGTCCAGCAAGTGCAAACAACGCACGACGGGGGTAACGCGGGACAGACATGCGCAATACGTGTCCCAACCACCGCAGTTGATGCAGTGAGATGAGCTCCTCGAGTGAGTGGCTTCCACGTCCCAAGACACGCTAACTTCCAAACTGCTTACGTTGTGCTGCCACCACACACAGGCAATGGACCGCAGACAGCGGTGCTCGAAGACGGATAGCCTGCGCAAGTCATCTTTACGAATGGGCCAGGTCTCGCATCCGCACAACAGTACAGCACGAACAATTGCGCAATAGACCCGCCCTTTGATGGAGAGACAAATGTCGTGGCGACGCCACAAATGCCTCAGCCTAAAAAAAGCGAGGCCTGCTCTCGAGATGCGCATCGAAATCTCGTCCCCAACAGCGCCGCCTGCAGTGATGCAACTTCCCGAGTAGACAAAGCTCTCCACAACCTCTAGTGTCTCACCACCAAGAGTGAGTGCAGGTACAGGCACCTGCCAGTCTTGAAGGAGAGCCTTGCATTTGGATGGCGAAAAGTACATACCGTACTTTGATGCTTCAATCGCCAAGCGGTTTAATGCAAGTTGGACGACCTGTGGATCGTCACCCAGCAAGACGATATCATCAGCATAATCCAAATCAACAACTCGACTACCTGGGAGGAGCTCAACGCCAGCGTTCAACGAATCGCTCACAGTGTTCTTCAGGACATCTTCAATGGCAAAATTGAATAGGAACGGAGAGATAGGGCATCCTTGTCGAACTCCACTGGAGACCACAAAGGTAGGCGAAAGCATGCCATAAGCCCTAACCCTGCCCGAGGTCAGACTATATAGAGCGCTCAGTATGGAGACGAACTTCTCGGGGACACCATTCCTCAGAAGGCAATGCCACAGTACTGTACGATCGACAGAATCGAAGGCTGCACGGATATCCAGGAACACAGCAATCGTTGGCCTCTGATACACATGGCGGAGCTCGAGGATCTGGCGAAGTGTGAAGATTTGATCGATGCAGCCGCGACCAGGGCGAAACCCAGCTTGTTCTTCTCGTTGCAACGATTCGCGTGTCGGGGATAGCCTGCGAAGTATGATGGACACCAGCAGCTTGCAAACGACGGGGACTAAACTTATTCCTCTGTAGTTGGAGCAGATTGTGTGCAGGCCCTTTTTGAAGATGGGTACGACTATCGATTCACCCCAAGATGATGGAACTTTCTCTTACGACCAAATTTTCGAGAACAAAGCGGTGAGTTCTCGGACCAGCGATGCGCCACCATCTTTGAATAGAGCTGGGTGAAGACCATCAGGGCCGGGAGCTTTATAACGCTTCATGTGCCGGAGCTCATACTCGAGTTCGTGGTAAGAATAAGGATCTGTGGGGGTAGACCACTCGCCCCCAGCGCCAGCGCCAGAGGTAGCAGATGGAGCTGGGGGCCAACAAAACTGCGAGCCAAAATGTTCGGCCCATCGCTCCAACCGTCGTTGAAGATTGGTGATTAAGGTGCCATCCTCTTCGCATATTGTTTCACTTATACCAGATCGAACATCTTCGGTGACTCGAATGAGATGGAAGAGTTTCCTGGTATTACCACAGAGACTAGCAAGCTCCATCTCCCTAACAGGTTCACACCACCAAGCTTCGCTGTCCATTTGCAGACTCCTGCGCAACTCTCGACTAAGGTATTGGCGTTCCTCACTGTGTCTGGAATTCGATGGGATCAAGCGGCGTCTGTCCATCAGCGACAAGGAGTCGGCGGAAATCCAATGTTTCGGTGGGTGACGGGTAACTCCACAAGTGCCGATACTGGCGGAAACTAAAGCATCTTTGATATGCGCCCACTGCGAATCAAGATCACGGTCAATAGTTGAGTCAAGCAAAGTTGACAGTGAGGCTTGGTACCTGGTTAAAATCGCAGCGTTTTGTAGATTAGTAGTGGGCGCGCTTAGGTGATCCTCCGAAACGCATGCAAATCTTAGCACGAACCAATGCGTGATCGGAGACTATATAAGTTGACCAGTACGATCGGCAGTCCGTTACGCTTCCGCACCATTTGTAGCTGATTGCCATGTGGTCAAGCTGGGAGCACTCTTGCGTTCGACAGGGCAGGCGCCAGGTAGCAGTGTGTTTCCTCGAGTGTCGAAAATCAGTGCTCGAAAGAAACAAGCAATGATCAGAGCAAAGAGCAAGCAATCTGTCTCCATTGTCTGATCGACTGCCACCGAGACCAAAACTACCCGCAATGTGGTGCTCGCTTGGTAGAAGGCGGCCAACCCGTGTGTTAAAGTCCCCGGCAAGAATGACTATATCCGTCCTTTTGGAGGAACGCAGAAGTTCATATAGTTGTTGGTAAAAGCTATCTTCAACTGCATCCGGGCTGCAGTCTGTAGGGGCGTAGACGGAGACGACAAACAAGGCACGCTTAACATCTCGACGCCTGCTTACGTTACATGAACATCATAGTCTGACTGCACATAGTCGACTGTTGACTGGGATACAGTCAAGCAGAGCCGATTCAGCCCTGGCACTTAATACAACCCCAACACCAGCTTGACCAGTGGCGGCAGATTCTGGGTCTCCGGAAAGCCGCAAGTAGTATTTGACGTCAGAGTTTACCGGAGAGGCCATTCTGATGACGGCGCTAGAGTCTTGTAATCTGGTCTCTGAAAGACAACAGATGTCTACCGAAAGCGTTTCAAGAGTACGGGCCAGACATGCTTGTCGTCCGATCTGCATCAAAGTTCGAACATTAAACGCTGCGAGGATGAGTGGAGAACCAGGTCAAAGAAGAGCTGGAGCTTCGGTGGAGTGAGAGGCGGTTGCGATCGCAGGACATTGAAAACCGGGAGTTTGGCTGTTACTTACATCAGCTGCGAGACGTGGGTCGTTTGTGACGGTGACCGTAGAAGACATAAGAGTACATGTAGGTGAAGGACGGGAGGTGGGGTGGTCTGTGAGTGGAGGTTGAGCGGTTGAGTTAGGACAGAAGAGAGGCATAGCAGTAGCAGTAGTGGGTGGTGTAGTCCATGATTCGTCAGTGGGCGTGATACTACCCGGTTGCTCAGGCCGAAGTAGAGAGTTGTCTTAGGGGGCCCTACCCCGAGCCTTTGATCAAAGATCTAACATACAAGGCAGCAGGGCGATGTGAGGGCGTCGCAACCCGTTGGGAGCCGGTGACCAAATAGATGGTTCATACGCCTTTCGGTCCGTGAAGGACCAAGGGCCCAACGCACCCTTAAAGTACAATGTCTCTCAGGGGGGGGGGCAGGAGGCAGTGACTTTATTTAGTGGCGAGTCACATCCGCCACGTCGCAGTGTTGTTAAACGGGAGAGTTGAAAATCGTGAGAGAAACAGGGCAATGGCTTGCTAAGAGTCTGATGACGATAGTAATCCAGTGCGTAATGTGGAAAAATAGCTGTGGATGACAATGTTCAGCGGTACTGTAGCTAATGTCAACTAAGGTTTGTAATGGGGTCCTACTGAAGTATAAGAAAAAGGAGTGGAAAAGTGAGAAGGGGAATCAGTACTAGCATGCACGCTTATCTGCCCTGCCGTATAAAATGGAAAAGGAAACTTCTTTGATGCAGGACTATGGCCGATGCAGTGAAGCTTCAAAAGATTTGATGAATATCGGTTATCTAACTACTCAGACCAATCTTTATAGTCCTAGTGAGAAATCAAAGGCTTCATACGTAATATTCTTGACAGCATGGTTAGCGATAATCAGCGACCGCGGCTCTGTCTATAAAAGCAGCTAATATCGATAGAGAATCTTCCATTGTGGCGCAAAGCGCACCAATCGGCCACCACTTGAGCACCAGTCGATCTTACGTAACCTCCTTCTTCTTGTGCCTATCGATGGTTGGACGTTCAGTGACTAATAAGCATGCATGAAACAACATCATATCACAACCTGCGCCTTTGATTTTCTTAGTTGGATATAGCCAGGAATTCACAAGGGCTAAGATACCGCCAGGTCACCTAAACCAAACAAGAAGAACCACAAGGAACTTCAACAAAAGCGTTCGTTACAAAATCATGATGAAAAACAGCGGACAGTAGGTAACGGTCCCGTTTAACAGAAGTGAATGCCCCTCCAGTTCATACATTAACATGGAAGGCAGACAAACGGAATTCTTCTGGCCTCCAACCACTGACCAATCTTTTATAACACCGAGGGCACACAGCTGTACAGTCAAATGAGTCGAAGTAGTACGCGGTATTCGGACAACGCAACGTTCTCTATAATCAATCTATATTTGATGCTCCTTTCCAGCCGGTCATTGTGGGCACTAGTTTGTCGATCAGTAGCACTTAACTGTTTGACATAAGAAGTGAAAGATCAAGGTCACCTCTATCAAATTACTGTCAATTTCGGTGGCGAAAAGGATAGTCAAACTACCGAGCATCATGAAGTAGTGATGAGCTTCGGTTGAATAGGAAGACGTGAAAAACGTTTGGACAGATCAGATCAAAAGAACTTAAATAAGAGCGTTAGGAAAACTGGTCGGAAATCGAAAGATGAGGCATGAAAATAAGCAATAGGTAAACCAGCAATAGCTTACACGATCTGAATATGCGAATGTTAACGTCTCACCGAGACGTTTGCTTTCATCATAACAAGCTCGAGGGCCGATTGGGTTCACATTTCCCCAATAGCTTTCAGGCTGAGGGTGTATCTCCGGATCTGGAAGTGAAAGAGGTTAAAGCAATTATGACGTATCAAAGAGGAACAGTACTATACCTGAACAGCATAACGTGTATTAGAAGTTACGACGTCAAAGGAAGGGTAAACAACGTCGCGATGAGGATAAACCCAAACGTGAAGAAATATCTTGTACCTCTACACAACCACTAGTAGGAAGTGCAGAATGAATGTGAATCTATAGACAACTGCAGGCAGTGCTTCCGCGTCTCATTGTGATCTCCCACCTATCAAGATGAACAGTGACTAGAAACCCCCCAAACTTAAAACAAGCACCAACGTTGAACCCGTCTTGTAGTAAATTTAGGGCTAGATTTCAAAATAATAATCATAATAATTACAGAGGAGTAGTAGAGATGTATGGTATAGGTAGAAAATCGCCACATCTAGACTCAGACAGCCCGGAAAAGCACTGAACGCGCGTTTCATCCTTTCGGGAATCTTCAGCGGTGTGCATTCCATCGGACCCTGGTAGGGTTCAAACCCGCAACTCGACTGTTGCTAGTCCATGGTTGAGACAACTGAGCTACGGGGGACGGCAACGACCATCGTGAATAAGTTACTAGATGTGATATAGCGCCGCTCACTATCCACTATCAAGTGCTAATAGGAGAGACAGCAGCTAATCAGTTAATTTCTGAGTCCTCATCTTTGCGTGAACGACAGACATGGTAACTGTGTGCGATCGAAATAATCGAGACGTCTGCCAACAAATTTTAACACCATATTCTCCCAAGAGACGTAAAGTGAACGATGGTAGTGTTGCGTTTTCCGCACACAGTGATTACCTTGTATGCTGACTATATTTTGGTGATGAGAGAGAAGACCAAGAGAAACAATCCGCCGATGTACAGAGGTATGGAAAATAAGAGAAAATAAGCTAAATTCGTATGTGACGATTAAGTGAATGGTGGCCGAATAATCAATCACCTGAATACTTACGAACCATTTAAGGCGAATGAGAAGAAAATGGCGTTTTGCCGTAGGTTTATTGTCTACTCATGACTACAATTCTAACGAATGAATCCAGCGACTCAACAATTTCTCGGTTTGATTTTTTTCCACTTCTGATAATACTCACTGGTGAAGTGACGGAGGTTAAAACACCTGAATCCACCGAAATCAACTTCATATAAACCAGATGTGGGTATCAGAATGGTGAGGATCAGGTCCACTGGACCTACCTAAACCAAAAATGCATGCCAACATATGCCAGTTGCAGTAATGGAGCAGATCTGTAGGTTACGGAGTTCAAGATAAGTGTGCGGAAAAAAGTGATTACCGCGTGACAGCAAGTTCTAAAAAAGCTTACAAGCGCTGCAATTGCAAGGAAGCGAAACACTCAGGATGGTGAGTGTAGGACATAACTGTCGGACTACCTGTGTTGGTAAGAGAAAAAAAAGCGAAAAGAGCTTACCACCATAAACTTCCGATGTTGAGGCAAACAGAAATTTCGCGCGCGTCCGACGAGCAAGCCCTAAAATAAAAAGTATATTCGGATTGAGATGATGACAAAATGATAGCCATGCATAGTGCACCAACCGCCGCACCCTAATCAGATGAAGCATTTGTGGAAGACATCACAAGCTTTCATTGCATGCGATTAGAATTACGAGATGAAATACTGGCCCCTCGTGAGAACAGAATCAGTGAAAGCCAGACTGACATCCGCCTTCAATGTGGTTGCATCAACCACTATCAGAGCAGTGACACACATACAGACGATAAACTATGGTGGTTTTCCTTGACTTGAAAGCCGCCTTCGACCCTGTTGACGACGCCAACTTGTGGCTCTGCCTCTCCATGAAGGGCGCGACGGCTCAATTTCTTTTCATTTTACAGTCTCTCTACCGCGAATCCCGAGCCCGTGTAAGGGTCTACAGGAAATTGTCTCCTGAGTTCCCCACTAGAAGTGGGGTTCGCCAGGGTTGTCCTATATATATCCTTTTCTCTTCAACTTTCTAATAGAAATGATCATGAACCAACAGGTCCTTTTAGACTTTACCGGAATGTAAGTAATGCCAGGCGACCGACTGACAAACCTGAGGTAAGTGGACCACATAGCTCTTATTGAGTCTGACACAGTGGCTATACAAACACTACTGGATAAACTGCTGCGTGGATAGGGGCCTCGGGATGATCCACACCAGTGGTTGGAGAAAGCGTCAAAGCTAGCGCAGCCACGAAATCAGTCGTGTTCTTGCCTTCCATTTCTTGCATCTGGTTGCTAATATTCGTCCCATTCTGACTAGCTTAACACATTTCCTTCTTGCTTCCATTCCATCTACATTATATTTGCATCCAATGCCACGATCCAACAGTTGTTATTTATTGTTATTCTTGCTATGTGAGCAGTGGCAACTGGATAAAACGCACATCGGTGCACGGACCATAAAACTTCAACGGAACTTTATTGAACCTGTGACTAGCTGCGTCCGTGGTCAGGTTGTTAAGATTCTTTCTTCGTGGATTCATCGAAGCACTGAATTATTCCTCATTCAGATACACTTCTGAGCCCGCATATCTTTGATCATAATACAAAAGGTATGGCTCAGTCATCATCATCATCATTACTATCACCATAAACAGGAGTACATCAGCCATTTGAACTGATGCTTACTGCCATACAACCATGAGGACCTATGAAATAAAGAATAAGAACAGAGAGAGAAGGGAGACTTACCTGAAAACCCTAATGCCCTAAGAAAATATTCAGGGTCAATGGAGCATACACCATGCGTTAACGACATAACGGCACAAACAGCTGGCTATCGTGCAAAGATAAGGCGGCATCGGCGAGACAGCTTCCTTGCGGCTTTCCCTGCCACGCGTCATAATCAGCTATTATCCCACAGGTAACTCAGCACCAAACACACTTTAAACAGACAATCCGATTAGAAGACGGTAAGAGACGCGCCACTGGTGCCAACTGCGAGCCATGTCCTGTAAAGTCTCGAGCCAAGCACAAGGCGAGTCATGTGGACTCCAGCCCGCAAGACGAGACGGACCAACGGCACCCAGTTTAGTAGTCAGTGACTTCATTCCCCGCTGCCAAGTCAACTTCTGTCCACCTCGAGCCTTGCGCCACCCTACACCTGGCAGACTGAACAAGGCCCTTTTAGGTAAGCGGTGACCAGGCATACGTAGCACGTGCCCAAGCCAACGCAACTTCTTCACCGCTATCTGTTGTTCTAGGGAGCTAGCATGATTATCACCACATAGCACTCGACTACGCAGGTCATCGTTGCGGTCACGCTGGTACCATCCGACACCAGCAATGCTTCGCAGACAACGATGATAGAAGACTTGAAGGCGCCTCAGATCTCCAGACCGAAGGGGATAACTCTCACTACCATAGAGCAGAACGGCTCTCACTGCGGCCTTGTATACACGGCCTTCCAGACGGAGGGAAGCTCCCTTCTATCGCCAAAGATGTCGCAGGTTCAAGAAGGTAGCTCCGGCTATTGCAATACGTGAGCTGACGTCAGTTCCTACGCGCCCATCATTGCTGATGCAGCTGCCAAGATAAACGAAACGATCAGCCACCTCGAGTTCCTCGTTAGCAAGCGTCAAGGGGTCATCAATTGGCTGCTGGTCCTGCAGCAACACTTTGCACTTTGAAGGTGCGAAGTGCATATCAAATAATGGGACCACTCGACAGGCTATTCAGGGTTGATTGTGCCGTCGCAACATTATCGAGAAGCAAGACGATATCGTCCGCATAATCTAGATCAACTAACCTTTCACCAGGCAGCACTTCAACGCCTACATCGTGAGATTCCGCAAGGGAACACTCCATGATAGAATCCACGACAAAATTGAACAAAAATGGGGAAATCGGACAACCCTGACGAACGCCACTTGTGGTCGGAAAGCTATCCGATAGTCCACCGTAGACCCTGACGCGGCCTGCAGTGTTCGAGTCTAGAGCACGAAGGATGTTCACATATTTCGTGGGAACACCTTTCCGCGCAAGTATTTCGAACAGAATCGATCGATCGACTGAATCAAACGCATCCTTGAAATCGAGGAACAGCTATTGTCGGTCTGCGGTGTGCATGGCGCTGCTCTAGCAACTGCCGCAAAGTGAATATATGGTCTATACAGCCAAGTCCTGGGCGGAAACCGTCTTGCTCTTCCCTAATCCGAGATTCCCGTTCCACAGTGAAGCGAGGAACGATAATCGAGGCCAATGATGTTGTCACAACTGGCGTTAGGCTGATACCCCTGTGGTTAGAACAGTCGGTGTGACTGTCGTTCTTGTATATTGCCACTATAATCAATTCGCTCCAATTAGCCGGGACACTTCCTTCCAGGTACACTCGAATAAGGAGGTCAGTGCTTTGCAGAGGATCTCACCTCCATCTTTAAATAGTGCAGGTGGGAGGGAATCCGGGCCAGCGGCACGAAAATGATTGAGGGCTGTGATCGCGTTTCAGACCTCAGCCTCTGACGGAGGCTCTAAACTAACCGTCCATGGCTCGTCCTGCATCACCTGAGTAGGAAGAGGTTCGGGAGCAGGGGGCCAGCTGAAGTGATCTTGAAAGTGTTCCGCCCAACGTGCCATACGGCGCTCCTTATTGTGTATGAATGCACCCGTGCTGTCTCTGATTGTCTCACTGACGCCTGGTCTTTTGGGACCAGTGGTGCGGATTAGCTGGAAGAGCTTGCGGTAATTTCCTACTGCCGCTTCCTCCTCCATTTCTTGAGCCTGACTGGTCCACCAGCCTTGCTTGTCAGCACGTAGGCTCTGCTTTAGTTCACGCCTAATAGCCCGTCAGGTCACATTGTGTTCAGAGCCAGTCGGGAGGTGTCTTCCAGATTCCAACAGGTTCTCCGAGCTCTCGGTTATCCAATGACTGGTGCGGTGACGATGGATAGTCCTACATGCAGATGCTCCTGCGTCGTGCATGACGGCCGATATCCTATTCCACTGAAGCTCAGTGTCATTAGGACAACAAATCGAGAGTTCGGTACACAGCGCGTCTTGATAGGCTTGCCTGACCAAGGGCTTAGACAAGTAGTCAGGTGCCAATTGCGGGAGACGCTTGGTGCGCCTCCCGGTAAAGTTCATGGAAAAATGACAGGATACCAAGGCATAATCAGAGTCGACACAGGTATTCCTGTACGAGCGTCAATCCAGGATGAAACCACGCCATCTGCAACTTATGGTCATGCGGTCAATTTGGGTACATCGTTGGCCAACTACAGGAGGACGCCAAGTGGCACTTCGGCGCCCACTGTGTCTAAAAGCAGTGCTACTAAGAAACAACTGGTGCTCCGCACACAGTTGCAGCAGACGCTCACCGTTGTCAGTCCGTTCCGAGTTAAGCCCACAATTACCACCCAGCTGAGCTTCTGAAGAGCTCAGACGCCCTACTTGTGCGTTCATATCCCCTGCAAGTACTATAATATCTGAACTAGTAGCACTGCGTAGTAGCGCGTTCAGTTCGTGATAGAATGTGTCCTTGACAACATTATAACTGCAGTCAGTGGGAGCATAAACGGAAATCACAAAGAAACAACGTTTTTTACTACTCCGTGAATCCACCTTATCTGATGTCGTCAAACGGACTGCATATAAACGGCTGTTCACCGGAATCCAATCAACCAACGACGGCTCAGCTTTGGGGCTTGAATGATACCTACACCAGCTTGACCCGTGAGTGCTGCATCGGCGTCTCCGGATGCGTGCAACCAATAACGAGAGGATAAGCCGGGTGCAGTCAATTCAGCAACCCCGTTAGGATTATTAATCCGAGTTTCGGACACACAACACACATCAATCGCACATCAATCACAGGCACAGTTTGATCGCACTGCTGCGTTTTTAGTGTATAGCTGATAGGATCCTCGACAGAATCACTGCTGAGAAAGACCGGCAGACTAGGCCAGCGCGTAACTATTGCTGTCTCAGTTGAATAGGCTGAGAGGCGTGAGAGCGCATATTCACTCTCATATGGATTTAGATAATAGAGAGCGACTCAGGAGAGATAGGATAGAGCTAAGGCGGTAAGGGAGAAACGAATCTATCTATTGTAAATTTCTGGGTGCATGAAAACAACGTGAACTCGGAAAATCGATCGCTTACTATTCAGACACGCCCGCTAGTTCCTACAGCGACCTGAGTGTAGCCTTCACCAACGTCTGCAGTCTTACAAAAGAGCGCGATAAGCTGAGACGCTTTGTTGTTTCCGAGAGACCAGAAGTAGTGGGGCTCGCACAGACGTAATTGAATGCTGAGGTACCCGCCCAGGAAACTGAGCCTAGTGGCTACTTGTGCTTCCGCAGTGATAGACTATCGAATCCCCGTGGTGGTGTCTTGATCTACATCCGGCCATCTCTGTGTAGATGATTAGTTAGTACCTAACGAAGCGACGATGGCTCACGCGGGCAGCTATAGTGCTCGATCGACCTAATGCTGTTGCAGCGTTCCCATGCACTGGAGACATAGTACAACTACTGGAAAACTGATTTCGACGGTCTAACACAAGGTGTGAGTTTAGTGGGTTGGTCTATGCCGCAAGCTGCATCTGTTGATGGTCAGTTATAGATAATGGAGTGGCAAGGTCTGGTCATACAAGTGTCGGAAAATCGGGCCGGTCATGCCACATTGATTCGAAAAGAAGTATGGTAAACTGGCTCAGTGACGGTGCAGAGTATGGCACAAATTCCTGCTCTTTGCCTCTTCCAATGTCTATGAAGTGTATAAGAAGTAGCGGAAAGTTGACGACAGTGTTAATAGGAGCAAGCGCCGGTATTTCGAAGAGCAGCTTGTAACTGCCGTAAAAACCGACCCGAAATAATATTTGTTTACTTAAGTCAACACTTGAAAAACGGCACGCAACATACCAGTGCTCGGAAGGACAGACCTTAACTTCTAGCACAAAGCGTGCGTCCGTGCCGGCAAATTACCTTGATTCCATGTTTGCAA
Organism: Dicrocoelium dendriticum; assembly: GCA_944474145.2. Lineage (NCBI taxonomy): Eukaryota > Metazoa > Platyhelminthes > Trematoda > Plagiorchiida > Dicrocoeliidae > Dicrocoelium > Dicrocoelium dendriticum. Next base: position 99,649,609 of record OX104065.1, read on the forward strand.
ATGACTAGGTGTCTGTACAGAGTTTGACGTGAACCGGGCTTACGGAACTCGACAGTGATTTTTGGTATTGAAGAGGCGCGTCGACTACTAGCCAAACTTGCCGCCATCAAACCCGTTGGCCCTAACGGACTTCACCCACGGATTCTCAAGTCACTATCGGCCACCATCTCACTTGCTATGGTTGACCGGTCTAACAGGCCGCTGCCGAATGACTGCAAATGTTCCGCGGCAAAGGTGATTGGAAAGGTGGTGATTCCAGCAAATTGTACATCTAAAGCCGTTTGATATGATTGAGAAAATCCATAGCTAAAGGTGTGGTTGTGGGTTTTGCATTGCTTTCCGAGCTGAATGACTAGTTTGCAGACGTTTCATTGCCAGACTAAGCAACATCGTCAGTACGGCTTTAATGACGTTTTAAAGAGCCTCGCAAGTGATTTTGAGATCTAAGTGCTTATTGATTGATTTTCTCGCTACACCGGAATCAACGCTAAAGTCATACGATATCACACAAGAGGTCAGGCACAGGATCATCCCGGCTCTGTTAGAAAGTTGAAACCAAGGTACTCAGCGCAACGGAACGAAAAGCTCTGGTGATTCTCGAATAAGACAGGAGCATAGTTATACTGCCGGCTGACAAAGGACGCCTAACGGGTCTTATGGACAAAACCGATTACATAATGAAGGCACAACATCTGCTCAGCGATACCAACACATACAAACCGGTAAACGAAGAGCAGATAGAACGTTTAGAAGACATCAAGCACACTCCGCTAAAACTACAGTAGATGGGGTGAATCACAAAATCGGAGCACGAAATGATGAAACTGCAGAATTGTATGGCCTAGCAAAAGTACAAAAAAGCGGAGTACCATCCGGCCCCATCGTGTCGCCACCTGGAGCACCAAATCACAGACTTGCAAAAGACCTCTGGAGACGGCTAAAACATCGAAGTGAGGAATCAGAACAGTCGATAAAACTTGGGAGAACAGTTCCTAGCAAAACTAAAAACCACAACCATAAAAAGGGGCGAATTAATGATCTCTTTTGATGTGACGGCGCTGTTTCCATCAAGCGACATCAAATTGCCGAAAAAATAATGGCTGCTCTACTGGAGGAACACGTGGCTTCCGATGCAAGTAGTAAAATCGATGCCAGACAAATGGTGGTTACTGGGATTCTGTCTGACAGCACATTTCACTTTTAATGGCCGAATCTACAAGCAGATAAGAGGCACACCAATGGGACAGCCGATCTCTGGAATGGTAGCCGAAGCAGTGATGCAGGTATTAGAACGGATCGCACCCCAAACTGCGAAACCGGAACTTTGAGTACGGTATGTAAACAACACCGTCATCTTCAAGCGCTCCAGAGTCGAGAAGACACATGAGCTTATCAACGGTGCGTTCCACGGCATTCAACTCACAATGGGCAGTTACCATTTTTAGACGTTCTCGTACGTAGGACTGGTTCTGGACAGTTGGAAACGACGAGCTATCGAAAATCAACACATACGGACCAGATCCTTAACTACAACAGCCATCCGGCAGTATACAAGCGTAGCTGCGTGCCAACTCTTTTCAAACAAGCTCGAATACATATCAACACGCGGCAACGGCGGAGGAACACCATCTCTTCAGTCTGTTAAAGTGAACTGGTACCCAAAAGCCTGCATTCTGCGTTGTCTGGCCCTACATAACGCAATACAACACAGAACAGCAAATGCTACAATTGAAAAGAGAGCCGCTTTGCTTTATATCACGGGAATCTCGGAAATGGCAGCGAGACTTCGTTGTCTTTTGGATTTAAAATTGTCCACCAACCAACTGAGACAATTCATAATAAATTCCTCAAATTGAAAGATTGCAGATTACACCGGATCTTTACCATACAGTGATAAATAAGTTCCACTATACAATGAAGTGCAAAAAAATAAAATTCTGAATTTGCGTGCGTAGAAGGGGAAGTTTTTTGAAAGAGCACTGTCCAATGGATGTGACCGGTCAGTAAAGACATAAGAGCAAAATAAGTGCAGCTAGCAAGATGTCTGGAAATGATCAAATAAACAAGTGTTTAAGTGAAAAATAAAAGGACGAAAGCTGTATTATTTAAACTGTTAAAAATAAGATTTAGACAAACCGCTGCATCTAGAAATGTTTTTATCAAAGTAATCCTGGAAGGTTACCAAGTATATAACCAAGTGGAGATAATACATGCAGTCAAACCTAACTATCAGATTACGAGGTCTTGAAAGCACTTTAAATCTGACAGCATAATAATAAATTTTTCAGATTTTACGGAAAGTTTCACAAACGCTTTGGGACAAAACGATACCGAGATAATTGGCGGTGGATGATATGAGTATGCGATTTCCGCTCACAGAGGTTGGAAGATATCTATAATAGACTGCAAATCATCGCACGGAGAAAAATATCACATCACTGCACTTGGTAGAGTCAAGAGCAAGGGATAGGGATGAAGACTACTCTACCAGATCTTCTAATCCACGTTTAAGTAAGAATTCTGAATAATGGAAGTCATAAAACCAAGCGCAACGTCGTCAGCATACTTGTCTCCTACGAACGTTGGTCGTATAAAGGGACGTTTGACCTATTAGGATAAAGAGAAATGTGATAGGATCGCTCCCCGCAGAACAAGTATCGGCACTGAAAAAGACGATTTTTTACTGTCTAACTGGGTAAAGTGACTACGATCCTTAAAATAGCCACGCAGCAGTTTACACAAGCTAGTGCGAACTTCGTTCTCAGATAGCGATTGAACAACACTAACATATCCAGGATTCCAGTCATTTGGGCCATCAAGAAAAATAAGCCGTACGGATATCCATCTATGAGCTGTAGTGCAGATGCTATAGCATGAACAAGATGTGCCCCTGCAACCAATGTAGAGCGCTGGGGTCTATAGGCAAACTGGCAACTATAGTCGGTAAGGTTGGCTGTGAAAATCCGCAGAATTAGCGTTTTGCCGAAAACTGTCAGAAACACAAATGTATACGCAATCGGGCGATACTTATAAGATCCCGTTTTGAGTACTGGGGTGATTCTAGCCGATCTCCAAACGCCTTGAGACACTTGTTGAAGAGATCTGTTAAAAGTAATGTGAAAGAATCAGCACACTATCAAAGCTAGTGGTAACAGAGCATCCGACCACTAGTTTTGTTTGGCTTTAGTCTTGAGTTCCTTGCGTACGTCAGCTAGGTCGAAGGGAATTGCTGAACATGAGCTGGTGAAGGAGAGTAGGTGAGTTGCACTTGGTGAGGCGGAGCTAAACTCATAATTTAGTTTCTCCACTTTGGTTGTGGGTGATCTTACCAAAGAGCTATCTAAAACATGACAGTTGTGATTGCCGAGAACCGCTTTAATGTATAAGTTGTTTCGTATCATTATCTCAGATTTAAGTGATAGGGTAAGGCGCTTGACACCAGTGGACATCTTACATCCATAAATTTATATTTTCATAATTCGAAGTCGTTTCAGCAATGGGTGACGAAGATCTACCCGCCTATAGGCAGATCGCTTCCACAGGACAACACAGGTCATATCAATTTTTGATGTAGTCACAATGAATAGACAAGTGGTAGTTGAAGACTGAAAAACCTGCTAAGGTAAATATCGGCTGGAGTCTTGTGATATTTACAAGGGAGCAATTTCGCCGTGTAATAACCTAGTCAGCGTGGAAAATAAGCTCCCTGTATATGACTGGACACAAGCTAAAACCAATGAGGTGAGTTGCTCAAAGCAGCTCGTTTTTTGTTTGGAAGACAATTGCACTTTGTGTGATAAGCCCCCAAATGAGTAACTTGTCCATCGAAGAAGTCACTAGATTTACAAAGCCAACTGTCCTCAGGAATGATGTATATTTTTTTAATAAAATCGTCGATAGCTCTGCAGAAAGAACAATCTAGTTTCAGCAGTAGCGTTGAAAAAACTAGGTCATCAAAAGGCTTAAACTCTGACGCAGATGTGCGAGCAGTATTGTGCATGTTTCCAGCGCTGACCGGTTGAAAATCACCTGAGAACTTCGGTTTGCATTCAAATAAATGGTAGCTTATATATTGGGTAAACATTATTGTTGCTGAATTGCACCAAGGTTGGTTAATGTACGTGCTAACACCTCCACCAGGAAACTGGGGGTTTCCTGGACAATCAATCTTGATGGGATAATAGCCATCGAGTTGAATACCACTATCTTCCATATCAGTATGCAGCCAGATTTCTTACAACAGAGTGAAAATTGTATTTGCATACTCACTTCGCTGGAAAGTATAAACGAACCTGCAATTTGTCGATAGAGCAACGACTGATGCCAGATTGCTAGCTAGTATGCTTTCGCTTCTTCAAAAATTTCTCCCCATAATTCGTTGGAAGGCATTCAAGGACTTGTAACCGTATTCAATCAGTCGCAGATAAAGTATCACGTAACGCTTTTATGAGATTGACGGAGTAGGGCAATATCACTGATCTAGAGTATATTTCACAAAACTAAACTATTACAAACATCTAAGTAAAAAAACTTTAAATCCGCAGTCCGTAGCGGCATACTTCAGTAAATTCTAAGCTCCATCTCCGTGTGGTTTACAAAGCCGCCTCCCGATCAACTCATTCAACTCGGTATTGATGAGCCTGGGAAAGAGTGGTGACGGCCGAAGCAACACCCTTGGCAGCTAAATGCAACATCCCACACATTACATGAAGGATCTAGGCGTACTTTCATGTTGCGAGTCCGTGAACAACACGAACAGGCTACATCGAAACGGACTGTACATGCTCAAGGCGCTCAAACGCAGCTTATGCATTTGGTGTGGAGAGGCTGTCAGATGACTCTTCATCATAAGACCAGAGAACGGTTCGCACGCCCACTGTCCGATAACCTTGAGCAAGGAGCAGATCACGCAGGTCCAACATATTAGCTGAAGGTGAGAAGTCCCGCAGCTATTGTACCGCAATAAGAGGAGATGAAACGTGGAAAAGCGAGATACGAAATATAACAGAATACAAAATAAACGTCAAAAAGCAATATTATTTTGCTGCAAGAGTGAAATCGTGGTTGGGGGGAAGATAAGCACAGCACGGAGGCGCTCTATTGGTCGATACCTCTGTGATTACTTTTTGACACTGGTGCTATTCGGGTTGCTTCCAAGATGATGGAGATGGTACCAGTTGTTAAACATCCGTTGAAAATCTATGCCATCTGCACATTCTTTCAAAGCGATTAGTGATAGGACACCAGCGCCAATGAGTTTGTTTATCATTAGCCTCGTGAGTAACTTCCTTTTGGTACCACTACCGACACTCTCATGGTACATCCGAAATTGGATATCTGGATTGCATCAGAAAAACCCCACGGTGCTCACAAGCGAATACGACAGGGAACGCGGCTTTTGTGTTGTTTTCCGAGCCAATCAATTATTCTGAATATGTTTAGCTGCCAAACTAGGCTACATCGTCAATGCACCTTCAAGGATCTGATTCGCAGGGTCCAGTAAGCGACTTCCAAATCCAAGTTCATATTGTCCGAATTCCGCTTTGAATGCTAGGCTACAATGGACTCACGCGCTTGCCGGCTGATTGCTCTTCCAAAGACTTGAGGTGTTCCGGGTAGAAGTGGTGACTTCCGGCGTCCATGTGCACGGACATCATGAAGTTCTGATCGTGACGTTCAACGTTAGGCTATGTGAATGTGGCTGCAAGCTGGAGCCAACACACAGACCCGTTGCCCATCCATTGAAATGCCAGATTACAAGGAGTACCGCGGCTACTCCAAATGCACATGACGCCTGTGGTATTCAAAAACAGTGCCTGCTCGCGTTCTCGAGCACTTCTGGAACGTAGACCTACCTAAAGTCGCTAGTCACTGGTCACATTACGATGAAGGGCAGCTCAGGATGAGAGTGAAGCCAAGGCGCCACATGCGGATGGTCAGTTGGTCCAACAGCGCGTGCAGATAGGCTCCAATCACAACGACAATTCGGCCACAGTAAAAAATCTCATGTGTCGCTTGCATTGTCCAATGGCGTGCGCAAACTCCGTGTCTAATACATAGCAGTTCTCACTTGGGCGGCCATGGACAGACGCCAATTCATTACTAGGTGAAGCCGTGCCCCGTGAGTTTGGTCAAGCACGTTCCCAATACTTCGCGTGGAATTAGCTTCAATGTAGTCTATCGTTGCTGGTTTTGAGCGTGGAACGCAGCTGGATATTTTGTCTGCCTCGCGTATAATAATGGCACAGGTGAGACCATGTTTTAGAGTCATACTACCACACCGCGATGTAAAAAACTTCAATATGCTGTAGGCTGATTTTTGATTGCACACACAATGAACTGTACCCGGCTGCATTCAGAAGGGTTTGAAAACAACCGGTGGGTGTAGTTGGATGACAACGTTCAGCTTTCGACACGAAAGTTTCGTCAAGCCAAATGAACTAGCCGGTGACTGGTTGTCTTTTACGCCAATGTGGGACAATAATCGCGGAGACCGAGATGCAAGTGGGATGGTAATCACGTTACAGGTCACAGTGTCATTTGAAGTGCAACATTAGGGATGCTAACATATCAGGTGGTTCATTGTACGATGTCATAACACGTAAATCGCTGCCAGCCAAGGGGGTAGGGGTGGCTTGTTGTTCGCGCACTGCCCCAGATCCACCCGCCGACGGCCCTCAGACTGGCCTCACACTAAGTAACTCCAGTCCACCTGTGTGTGCACGCACAAGTCGGCTTGCACCACTAGCCAGTAGCTTGTGCTATTAAATTTTGGGGAACAGCGGCGAATTGTAACGGCAGTCTAGAGCTTTTTCGGGGAATGTGGAAAAATATCGGATGTGGAAGCTTCTGAAAGGGACCCAACCAATCGAAACACCTATACACCAGTATATCAAAACAAACTTAATATACCCTAAATTAGAAATCGTTTGGTTTAGGAATGAATGCAAAAGGACCTAGTAAACTAATATAAAGAAATTAGTTAAATGTGAACCTGAAACACGAAATTTGCACCAGGACCATCGGCACATCCCACCCTTATTTGTTTTAAATAAACAAATAAAATATTTTCTATCGAACGTTTCGAGGCACACATGATCAAAATTTTACTAGCAACGATGCTTCGCATAGGTCAGGATACATTATATGCGCAGGTTAAGTGTACTGGTGAGAAAGAACCTAGTACATTGTTGATAAAGAGGGTTCAAACTTTAACGACGGTATGAAGAAATGTATCAAAGCGTGCACATCAGAATTATAGGTATGTGGTGTAGGGAGAATTGCCAGTGTGATGCAAAGGGCGGTGACTTTATTTGATGGCGAGTCACATCCGCAAAGTCGCAGTGTTGTTAAGCAGACATTGGTGGTCTTTTATAGAGTGAAGGCTTGCAAGGCGAAAACACACCAAGTGCTGGAACACTGCCGTGTTCCAGACATTTGAAACAACATGTACAGGTTTTATACTCGTTCAGCTATAACCAGAACCTCTAAATAGCTACTGTCATTAACCGGCGGATTAAATAACAAGATTACGAACAATCAGCAACAGGATATACACCCTGAGAAGTGAATAAACAAATATCAAGAATCACCAGAAGCGATGCAACATAAGACTCACCCAACATGTTGAGGGTCCCCACTGTGTTTGCTTTGATTGTCCGAACAGGGTTGAGCATGTAGTGTGGGGGCGATGCAGGTGAAGCGAGGTGGTAAATTTCGTCCACTAAAAAGAAGTACAGGTAATATGGACTAAGCTTGTTGGGTAGAAAGATAATATTGAAGTAAAATGGTTGATCCGATCAGGATTATTATCCCATCACACGGACAGAACGATCAAAGTAATGTAAATCCACGGTTGATGCACTAACAATGAACTTCCAAACTTCGATTACTCTCTTTTACGTTTTCTGCGCAGCCAGCGTGAGTTATCGGTGGCTACTCCACCGGAAACGCCCTCGGCTGCTAATTGTGTGGCTGAAGAAGAAACCGCCCAAGAGAATGAATCGGTGACAGGGTCCAACAATATGGCAGCTACTGGAATTTACGCCTTTTCAATTCCGATCAAACAGCTCTGCAAAAAACATAAAATGCCCGGCGTATTCATAACGAGTAAACAACATAGCCACTATGACCATACAGATGGAGATCTTTCCGAAGTACAAGTACACATCTTATTTTGTAAGTTTCCGCCAGATTTCTTACTCTCACAATAAAGAGCCCTCTCCAGGCTATACGAGCAGTCTGAACTCGTGCCCATCCAATACCGGTTTTAGTCGCAGCATTTTATTTCTCGGACGCCAGTTCTTCGTTGTTTACGTAACATGCAGTCTTGCAAAGCACTCAGCATGCGGTGGCCACCGGAATCGCTATCGACAGGAAATCGGCACACCGCCATTCCCCCTGTGACTCAAGCGTGCGTCATTGCGCGTCTCAGCCCGCTTACCACTACAACAGACTAGTCGCGTGTGAATGTGCGTAGACAACTGCCGCGCTCGTTCTCTTGGCCTAGACAGAATAAGCACCGCAGTCACGAACATGCCCCAAAACGAAGCCCAACGAGCCACAGCCGATCACCGCTTGCAGCCGCAGAAAAACGGTTCGAAGTGGTACTTCATGCTCTGGATGCAGCAAACATTATCAAGCCGATTGTGCTCGCCTGTCTACAAGGAATGTAAAAGATCTGAACAATAAAGTAGGCTCATTTTGGCTCGGCACTAATCGTGTGGCTGTCCCACTTGTTAAGTGCATTGCTAATTTGGCAAAGAAATGCGATAACCACGTGGCGGTGGCCAAAGAATCAAGACTCTGCAAATGTTACCTTTCGGAATCGACTGTATAGCGGCTGATTAGACGATAAGGGTAAATCCATGAAGCTAGGTACACGGACAAAATCAATCTGAAACCAAGAAACCAACCGCAAATCGTTATAAGGGATGGAACCTGAAAAAACCGGTGGCGCAATATATACCGGATAACGGGAGCACACACGATAGCGCTAATGGCGGGGCTACACATACTCGTCCGCTGACGCTGCCCAAGAATCCGAAGCAAACGCTATGGCTGCACTAGGCTCAAGTACACAGAATACTAATGTGAGACAGGTGGTTAACCGCCCTCGTATATCGATCTCCGATGTCCACTCCAGAAATGAACAACCAGCTAGCTTCTGCCCTAAAAACTGTTCTGACTCAGTCGAACACTCGCGTTCTCCTTGTGGAAGACTTCAACTTGCACGCCTGAGAGGTCTGCCTCGATGGTTTGGCATCTTAAAGTTGAACTGCAAGAACAAATGGCTGGCGTATCATTTCATAATCACGCTACTTCCCTTACGAGATTCAGAACAGGGATCAAACCGGCCATTTTGGACCTCGTGTTCAACAATGAGGAAGCTATGCTCGACACATTGACAGCGAGCAGTCGCTCTGGACGCAGTAATCATGCAACACCGCTCTTCCACAAGTCTGTGCGCATAACACTTCAACGGGAACATAGAGGAGGCCCGTAACCGACCGCAACAAGGCTATCGATTGGTCATACCTAGCTGAACAACTTTCCGGTGTCGGTTGGGGGTAATTCGTCAACTAATTCCGTATGTTAGTAACAAACAAATCTTCAGTTATAAAAAGATAACACATGTGTTGAGGGTTAGGACACGGAAGCGAATGACATTCAGTTATACACTTCGGAAACCATACAAAGCCAATCCAAACTCCGAAAACTGAAACGTGTACATAACCGACTGAAACCATTGCGTCATGCCGGTCCGCAGTTTCAAAGTGAAACGGAAACACGATTTAGCGAAGAGGGTCTGCTCCGATCCTAAGTGTAGTGTTCAAATACTTTGCTTTGTTTTTGCCCTCGATTCATTTATCCTAAGCACACTTCTATTTACACTCGTTGGCCAACCACGAGATCTTGCATTTGATTGGTAGCAATTTGAACCTCTATCGATTTAATTGTACTGCGCGTGCGTGCAGTTTTCTCCAAACGTACGTTACGGTGCTGCTCTGGTCTGTTGCTTTTTCGGGATACAACAAATGGGCGCCGCGTGTTACCGATGATTTGCATGTTAGTGCCCCTGCACCGTTCGGGGCTGACTCTGCGGTTACTCCAAATGCAGAATGCTAGGAAGATTGGAAAATTAGTTTTTCAGATTATATTTCAGCGTTACCAGTTTTCAATTCGTCGGTGAAGCTGAAGACGGAGGATACTTTAAAGCTTTTGCGCTTGCACCTCGGCTCAGAGGGTCGAAATATATTTGATGCCCTAAACCTGCAGGAAAAACCCACGTTTACAGAGGCCATATCGACCCTCGATAAACACTAGGGTGTTCGAGCGAACACCTATACTTCTCGGTACAATTTTGCGCAGCTGAAACAAGCATCTGGTGAATCAGTGGATGCACTTATTTCCCATCTTGTTTGTTCTGTTTGAAAGTGTGACTACAATAGTACTGCCAAAAAAAGTAGAAGCAGGCATGCTTATACAACAGTTGATTGCTGGTCTCGTAGATTATTGGATCAGACAGTCCCTTAATGGAGAACAAAAAAAGCTCACATAGGACAGGAACTGTGACGTAGCTCGCGCGAAGGTCGCAGTCACGGTACAAAACAAAAATTTCCTCTCTAACATAGGAGCAACTGAAATTGACCGTTTGGATTCCACACGCTCTCTGACGCGATGCTCAGTTAGAAATAAGTGTTACCGTTGTGGAAATGCTGAACATCGTGTAAATGAGAAGTCATGTTCTGCAAAGAGTGAAATCTGCCGGAATGGCGGTAACACCGGTTAATTTGCTCGGGTTTGTCTTTCCCACGCCATTTCTTTAGTTGATTCTGCAAATGAACCTGGGATTCCTCCGGTCACCACTAAACAATCCATATATGTAGTTAATGAATGCGAAGGTCCACTTTCGCGAAGGCCTATATATATATGGTTGGCGGCATCCGGTTTCGGATTTGCTTGTCACTGTGGCCAGCCACAGGACGCCTGCGCCTACAAAGGGACCACGGGTGGCTTGCGCTGCACCACCCACAGCTCCACCCACACACCCCATATCCAGTGTAAACCCGAAGGAATAAGACCGGGAGGCATGTGGATAGGAGCCAGGTTTCATCAACGGAGCCGACCCACACTCCTTCACAGGCAAACACAAGCACGCTGTATTTGGGAAATCAATCGCATACAAGGAGGTGGCTGGACCGTAGTCCGCTCCACACTGAGTGCATGGAACCACTCTTCGAGCCTAGCACGGACACAAGGACCGTGCACCCCATCCCCTCCAGCAACGACCAACTGTCGCCTGGAGCCAGTATGGACGAGGTAGTGGGTAATAGACAGGTAGGCACCTTGTCAACATGCACATCAAGCGCAGCCACACTGGGGATATCAAGCAACAGCCAATCACCTGGAACGACAAGATGAAATAAAACAAATCCAATAATGCATACAGATACGGTGGCATAACACTTTGCTAAATTAGCATATGAAGTAAGTTGGTTAGCAATGAATACGCGATAAGGAAAAAAATGTCCGCAAGTTACTCAAAAATGCTACAAACCCAACAAAGTAACCGAACAAAAGCACAAATAATGTAAGCAACATGGCCAGTTAATAAAAGAGTATTCAGGTAGACAGAACAAGCCAAGTAAAGTGGAATGAAACTTAGCCAGCTTAAAGGACCTAGTTTAAGTGTAAGATGGTTTAGACCAACTGCGGTGAAGAAGCATCAAGAATGCAATATATATATATATATATACATACATATATATACATATATATATATATGTATATATGGCGGGGGACCCTATGGTCCGCTGACGCTGATGGCCGCTGGATCCTGAGAAATTGTGTACAAACTGCTGCTGCGGTTGTGCCACGGACTGATGTGCCGCAGGCCTCCTCGTGGCGACCGCCGGGTGGGAGTTAGGTTACGCCCTTTTCCCTGCTAAGATCCAGCACACCAGACCGCATGAGTCAGTACACTGACCAAGTGCTAGACCCACTGCCTTTCAGGTGTACATTTAATCGAAGGCTTTTGCGGAGGACCAGAGTCGTTCTACTGTCAGGTGTGGGCGCCCTGTCAGTATCCTAGTCCATGCTCTTCGGAGGTTAGGAACTGGTCGATGGCCCTATTCCCGTAAAACCTAGCCATGGGAGACAACAGGTCTACGGGTTATATGCTCACAGCTCTATTGGCGTAGAACACGAGCACTACGCATTGTATCTGACGGTGGGAGGGCACCTCCGGATGGCCAATGCTTTGCTACTGCTCGCCTCAAGCCAGGCAGCCCATGAGCAAATTGGTACAACCCGCCAAAACCTACCTGCGTCTAACCGTGGTCGCAGGTGCGTATCCTAATACGATCGCAAAAACTTAAATGAATCGTTCCAGTACCTAAAAGACTGCGTGTGACGGCCGTCAAGCAGATCCCAATCTGTCTCTGCAATCACATTCCCGAGCTGGATCTGCTCCCCACTGCCTTGTGAGTCAAGCAATTGAGCCAAAGGCTCCGAATGGAGTACCCCATGCAAACCTCCGATGCACATCCGCCACCTCGAGTGCGATTGCCCACCAATACAATTGTATGCCTGCGTGCAAAGCACAGCATCGGGTACGGGAACGTGTGCACACTACTGGACCGGAACTAGACTGAGCACCCCGAGCGACTCACTGCATGGTCGCGATGGAACTGGTGCGCTACCACATCGATATCGCGGCCCTCAGGGTAAAACAGGTCGTAAAGTAAGGTAGGTTGCATGAAGCAAGTGCTGGCTACACATCCTATGGGTCGCCAACGACGCCTCACCACCACGTGAACATGGGATCGGATTTGCAATATCCGATCGCCTCCATTGCCAGCTGGTGCGTGAACCAACGGGCATCAGCGCGCGACTGATGACTGTTCGCCTAAGACTCGGAAGAGGTACGTTTGCCACCTTTATAAGCACGTACGGTCCAACCATGTGTTATCCTGATGACACGCGTGATCAATTCTACACTCAGCTATCCTCCGTGATACGGTCTGTGCCGAGGAGCAACCGACTATTTCTCCCCAGTAACTTCAACGCGCGCGTTGGGCGTGATGCGTCGGTGTGGACAAATGTTATCGGTCCGCGTGGCATTGGTTCAGCGAATGTGAACGGTGACAGGCTCCTCTCACGAACACTCGGTTTGCACTGTGTGCGAGTGATATAGCAACTTGGACGCACCCACGGAGTGGGCACGCTCACCTGCTCGGCTATGTCAGAGTGATATGCGTGAAGTGCGCAAGACACGTGTACTGCATGGAGCTGAGTGCGGTACTGACCATAAATTGGTGCGGACCAAACTGAACATATATTTTCGTAAATCTATGTAGTGCAATACCGCCGTGAATCGGCGTATATTTAACATTCTCTCCCTCGGTACTGCGGCGAAACGTATTGACCTGGAGAAGGCGATGGCTGCGCACCTGTGTGATGTAGAATGCATAGCCACAATGGGCGACCTGTGGCACCACATGCGCGACCAGGTGACAGCTGCTGCCGTGGAGACCATTGGGCGCGCAAACTGTAAGCGGCCTGATTGATTTCATGAGAACAATGCAACGATTGGCACATTGGTGTCCGAGAAGAAGGTAGCATTTAGTGCACACTTTACAGACCCTAATGACTTGGGGAAGATTAGTCAGTTTCGTAAACTTCGACGACGACTGACTCGAGAGATCCGTCGCATTAAAAATGCATGGTGGACGGAGAAGGCGAAGCAGATGGAATGCTACGCCGAACGCCGCCAACACAAGGAATTCTTTGACTCCTTGAAGGCGGTATATGGACCGAGATTAGAACCGCTGAAAACGCTGATCGATGGTAGCTCAGACGCTACCTGCACACAGACTGCAGACATAATGCAGATCTGACGAAAAATCTTTGATTGTCTCTTGAACAAACGTTAAGAGATCGAGTGGCCTACATTGAACTGCCTGAAGCAGCACGATGTGAAGACGAGTTTTGCGGACACGCCGAGACTGGATGAGACGCAGAGAGCACTTGATCAGTTGCGAACCGGCAAGTGTGCCGGGGTCGACGGCAGCCCGCTTGAAGTATTGAAACATGGCGGACCCGCGTTGTTGACTGTGCTGCACCACTTGGTGCAACGCGTATGGATTGAGGAGGTGTCTCCTGAGCTGAAGGATGTCCTTGTGCTACCACTGTACAAGGGCAAAGGGAGCAAGCGATATTGCACGAATTATCGTGGCAGCAACTTGCTGAATTGTGTTTGCAAGCTGACTGCCCGGATTCTGCTCAACCGCCTCGTCAGTCAGATTTTGGAACCTAACGTGGCGGAAGAGCAGTGTGGATTCCGTTCTGGTCGCAGCACTATGGATATGGTGTTTGCGGCTCGTTAGTTGTAGGAGAAGGGCAGAAAACGACGCCAGCCGTTGTGCTCGGTTTTTGTTGGTTTCACCAAGGCATTTGATACGGTGAATCGCGAGGCATTGTGCCTGGTATTGGGTCAGTTTGGCGGTCCGCGTAAGTTTAATTGAATGTCTGCACAGTGACATGCGGGCGACGGTGCAGCTGAGTGGAGAGACCTCGGATGACTTTGCAGTTGTCTCTGGTGTGAAGGAAGGCTGTGTCTTAGCCCCTGACCTGGTTAATATTTATCTTCATGTAATGATATCATGTGCTGTGGATGCGGCTTGTGCTTACGGTGTTCGTGTGGAGCACCGTATTGATGTTGGATTGTGAACATGCGTCGTTTAGGTACGAGAACTCCAGTCCGTGAGACAACTATCAGAATGTCGCTGTTCGATGACGACTGTGCGTTGGTTGCACACAGCGCAGATGAGTTGCAGCACATGACTAGTGCTGTGGCTTCGACAGCGGCCAAATTCGCGCTCACCATCAACACAAGCAAAACTGTCTGTCTCTTTTAGTCTTCAGTGGAGGTGCAATCTTCAATATTACTGCAAATCATCATTGGTGCTAAATTATGCGAAACTACCGCGTGTCGAAGGCAGCGGCGGCATTCGGGAAGCTGGAGTACCGAGTGTGGAACAACCATCAGCTTACTACTGGCACGAAGCTGATGGTGTGCAAATCCATCGTGCTGTCCGTTCTTCTATACGGCAGTGAAACGTGGACAATGTACTGGCGGGATGTGCGATATCTCGAGCAGTTCCATCATCAGTGTTTGCGACAGAGTTTGCGCATCGGATGGGGAGACAGAGTTGCGGACACGGTAGTGTTGCGCCGAAGTGGGATGTATGCAGTGAACTGCATACTTTTGCTGAGACACCTGAAGTTGGTCGGTCATGTTTGGCGTATGGTTTCGACGCGGATACCGAGACGACTATTATATGGTCACCTGAGTATTGGGAAGCGGCATGCGCGGAAAGCCTAAGCTTCGTTACCAGGACATGATCAAAGTGCGCCTCTCACGTTCTAATCTTCATTGCAGGTCATGGGAATCGAAGGCGGTTGATTGGCGTGCATGGCGCGATCTGATCACGAAGGCAGTTTCCAAGGTGGAAGAGAAAGCCCACCTGCATGCAGAGAAGAGGCAATTTCGGAAGCGACAAGAGCCGATGGATTGCACTCCATCGACATCGAGCGCATAGTGCTATAGCACATGCCGCCAGACAGGCCTAGAGAGCCATGAGCGAGGCTACTCGGGACAACCACGGAAGCGACGACGGGTCCTGCAGAGAACCAGCGCAGCATTTGTAGGTACGTTGCATTCGATTTACTAACCGCGTGCTTGCATGGTAAATCTCTTTATTTCAGGTGGTGGGTTTGGTATATTGTAATACTGCCTTTCTATCTGATATTATTGTCTACCTGAACTATCTTCTATTAAGTTGCACACGTCTCTGAAGCTCATCGTAGTTAACTTCCGTAATACTTTCGTGGTTGTAGGAAAAATGTAAGAAATATTTTCTGACGTATTGTAATTTTCGCAGATATTTGGCAATAAATTTCTTTCACACCCTCATTTATCTGTATGCATTACTCGCTTTATTTTATTTCATCTTGTCGTTTTAAGTGATTGGCTGTTGCTCGACATCCCAAGTGTGGCTGCGTTTGATGTGCATGTTGACAAGGTGCCTAACTGTCTATTACCCACTGCCTCGTCCATACTGGCTCTAGGAGACTGCTGGTCGCTGCTGGAAATGACGGGGTGCACAGTCCTTGTGGGCGTGCTAGGCTCAAAGAGTGGTTCCATGCACTCAGTGTGGAGCGGACTACGGTCCAGCCACAGTCTTGTGTGCGATTGATTCCCAAATACAGCGTGCTTGTGTTTGCCTGTGAAGGAGTGTGGGTCGGCTCCGTTGATGAAACGTGGCTCCCATCCACATGCTTCCCGGTCTTATTCCTTCGGGTTTACACTGGATATGGGGTGTGTGGTTGGAGCTGTGTGTGGTGAGGGACAAGCCATCCATGGTTCCTCTGTAGGCACAGGCGTCCTGTGACTGGGCACAGTGATAAGCAGATCCGAAACCGGATACCGCCAACCATGCGTGCATGTGGATGGAAATAGGGAACAACCCGTGGTTCCTCTGTAGCCACAGGCTTCCTGTGACTGCTCATGAAGGCCACAATGACACGCAAATCCGGAGACGAATGTCGTCAGTTCAATATATGTATAATCACTAGCCCAGGAAGTGGACATGGAGCCATCAAAGAAGCATGCGACTAAAAGGAAAATAGGCTTAGACAAAGAAACGAACCATTTTTGATTTTTCACACACCAAGTTTTCTTCTGCTTTGTCAAGTTTAGGGTTTGAGGCATTAAATATGCGAATCAGTACAATACTTTACAAAAATTTTCAACGATTCTGGTTGCGGACAATGTCTTCAACCGTGTTAAGCCAGTGACGCTACTCATCTTTAGGTCCCCAAATAGAAGTGGTACAGGTCCAACGAGAGCTAGACGTAAAGTCAATGATTTCATATGTTGTTGCCAAGTGGAAGGCTGACCACTACGCGATCGCCTCCAGCCCGGCCCTTAACGAGCGAAAAGACCGCGGCGGGGCAAACACTCAGGCGTCATGCGTAAGATGTGATCGAGCCATCTCAACTGGCGCAGTAAAATGAGTTCGTTGAATGGATTACTTACATACCCCAAGATGCAACGTCAAACGTCTTCACTGTGAACTCAGTGTTTATGCCACACATGAGCGATCATCACCAAATAACCAGTGTCCAAGGCGGCGCATATCGTCCAGGCGAACTGGCCAGAACTCGCTCCTTTACAACAACACTGAACGAACAGAGGTACTGTAAACATGGCCCTTTATCGAGAATGAGACGTCATGACGACGTCACAAGTGCCTCAGATTGACAAATGCTGATCAGGTTTTAGCGATGCGAAGAGAAACTTCTTCGCTGTTCTGGTCACAGGCATAAACTCAGCTCCCAACGTACACGAAACTATCTACCTATGCAACTTCAAGGGTGAGCACGAGAGCAGGTGGAGGCCAATCCTGAAGCAACGTATTACACTAGGAGGGCGCGAAGCTCACGCAATACTTAGATGCTTCAACGATTCAGATTGAGCTGTATACTCTGAGGATCGTCACCCATGTAAGATAATCTCATCAGCATACTCTAAGTCGGTAGTTTCTAGGTCAAAATACTGGAAACATTCTAGAGCACTCGACAGGAAGTCCTCGATTGCGAAGTTGAAGAGGAATGGGTACATATGGCAGCTCTATCGCACACCGCTATTAACAGTGAATGGGCGAAGAATGCTTGTCGTAAACTATCCCACACTGTTAGAGATCTAAAGATAAAGTGCGGATAATATTGGGATATACTTCTCTTCTTTAGCAAGCTACGTCATAATGCAGGTCGATCAACCCAGTAAAACGCAACCCGTATGTCTAGGAATGCGACGATAGTGAGCGCTTATTAATGAAGTTCTCCTCAGTGAAATCCCAAGTATACGGGGACAGATGCCGCATTCCAGAAGGCTCTATCATACTTGCCGGAAACGTGATCCCAACGTCTGATTCCGTTCGGAACACAGGAATTAGGTACTCGAACTCTTTCAATTTCTTAGATGTAATTTATGAGGTTGCGAAAGTAAGGCAGTTATGCGAATATATCACCAGAACTTTCTCCCTAACTGAAGCACGACTTGAGTCATTCAGGACAATCGTACGACCGACTCTGGAATATTGTAATATCGTTCACAGCCAATTGAGAAAGAAATACAGGAAGGCTCTGGAAAATGTCCAACGATCATTTACCAAGCTGGTCATGGGGCGCTGCTCAAACCTGACTTATCGTGATCGCTGTTGAAAACACCAACTGGATCCTCTTTGTCTGAGACGCTTAAAGAACAACCACCTTCTGCAACATTATAAACCAACGCATTTACGAAGACAGCACAGCACTTGAACTACGAAAGACTGCAGTTTACCCCACACGTAATGGCGGTTACCTGATACGCACAAACCTTTAAGTCATAAAACTCGGTCGAATTTCTTCTTAGTGAGATACACTGATCTGTGGAACACACTACCCCTACAGATACGCATGAGTATAAGCTGTGTCACATTTCGAAATTCCCTTCAGACATTCCTCACTATACCAAATTTGTTGAAGATATTCGACTCACAGCAAACACTAGAAACACTGACAGAAGCTGGTATAAAAAACATAGGAGCAGATATTCGCTTACAGCTAGCTTACCCACTACATGTCATTACCTACAAATACCAAATCCTGCGTCTGTGCAGCCTAGTAGCCCCTCTCTTTTATTATCTACTCCTGATGATACAAACATCCGTAATTTTTACCTAAGAGGTGCACGGGTCTAGGACCCGAGAAAAAAAAATCATGATCAGAAATTCGATTAATAAACTTTTCTTTACCATTATGTAACGTATTCACTATACAAATGATCGCTCCCACTTATGGGGCCGTGTACCGTTTGTCGGTAAATATACGGTTATTTATTTATTTATCTAGATAGGGGGCCGGTGGTAAATGTGACGATATTTGAGTTGTTGGAGTGCGAAAATTTGATCTATACATCCATGGCCGGGACGGGAAGTAAGTTATTCTTCACGACAGTGTGAATCACGTACTGCGGTTAGTCTACGAAACTGCTTGGAAGTAACCGAAATGAGACTACTCCCTCCATGATTGACACATGGAGTGGGAGTGTCTTTCTTAAAATAGTGACAATAACTGATTCACTTTTAGATGAAGGCATCTCTTCTTCATGCCATATTTTAGAGAATAACAAGGGCAGCTGTCCCGTGACTGCCATGCTGCCGTACCTGAACAGCTCAGGAGGAGGTCCGTCTGAGTCGGCAGCCTTGAATCGTTTTGATTGTTGAATCTCGAGGTAGACTTCCCCTTCGCTGGGTTGACTCAGTGGCACGAGCCAGAGTACGCAACAAGGTGGACTGCGTACACGGATGGACGTTGGAGGAGAGTTGAATTGGGGCCCATCGGTCCAAACGCTTCTGCTGGCTGGTGATCGGAGACCTATCGGCCTCGCAGAGAACCTCACTGACACCAAGCATCCTGAGGCCAGTGGATCGAATGAATTGGAAAAGCTTACGAGTTCTGCTATAAAGGGCATCGGTCTCCATCTCTAAAGCAAGCTCAAACCACCATTCCTCGCGATTCATGAAGGACAGAGCTTTACGATATTTGGGGTATAATAAAGGTCTACGTGAAACTAAACAATGAGCAGAAGATATTCGAGGATACCTTGAAGGTGTCTTCAGCAAAAGCGAGCGATAGGCCCAATAAGCGTGAACTTTTGCAAGAGAAAAACTGCGAACAGATGGTTCAGCATATCGCGAAGAACTGCTGCTGTGTGTGGCATCTACGTGAACCGACTTAGTTTACTTGCTATTCTGTATGGTTTTACTAGCGTCAGTGTTTATCAGTTTAATGCCAAGCTAGTCATCGATTGAACTATTTTTAATTGTGCAAAGCGTTGTGCTCGATGCTAGTCGGAGTATATTTTGCGTACTGTCGAAACTGCCGTGTTCGGCTGTCTTGTACTACGGTCCGAATACTGAGAGTTGTAGTGCCACACAGGTCAAGCGATAACACGGTGTTATTCATTCGGCCAAGGTGTAAAATAACTTGTTGTCAGGAAATGGACTGGCAGGAAACGAGAGATGTGACTTTAATTTATTGTCAAATAAGGTCATACTACATGCTCTGCTTGAGGTATGTGGTCACTTTGATGCTCAGTCGAAAGTGGTGTGCAACGTCATGTAGCATACTTGCAAACACCAGTTTCAGTTGCTGCGCTATGAAACAGCTTTGTGGGAGTCTGATGATCAGTAGCACATAGGGAGATACTTTTAGGGCTACCGACGATCGCAGATGACTTAACGTTGTTGTATGTGGTTGAAGGGCCTACGAAAAATTAACGATGCGAGCAGCGCAGCAGAGAAAACAGAAGTACACGGAGTTGATCGCAATGAGCACAGGGTCATGGGCCAGTACTCGGTTATTAAGCGGACCAAACCAACTCAGGCGGTTGCAATGTGATTAAACTTGTGCACTGGTGGTCGATGCGGAAGTTAGGAGCCGATATGATAAGCACAAAAGCTCCCATGATAACCAAGGAACCAGTTTCAGAGAGGTATTGGTTAGCATGAGAATCGGCATTAAGAGGAAGAGGTTTATGCAAACCACTATGCTGATCTAGCTATCCCTGTTAGTACATCCCAGTGGGGGGGTGATAAGCCACGGTAAATAACCGGTTACTTTAATGTCGGGTTCTGGGTGTATGCTCAAATGACAGATATTTGCTCTTAGGCGAACCACGGTCAAGTCGATCACGTCACCTGGTGCTGGCTACCTAGTGACTAGAGCTTACAGTTATGTGACAAAAAGATTCATGTATTCCCGAAAACAGCGCAGTTAACGGTGAAACAGTGATACAGATGGTTGGTCTTAGGGTTTAAACTCTCACCTAAACAAGAGACGGGAGAGTTACCTTGTATGCTAATAGGATCCGCAACATCATGATGAAGCAGTTCGAAATTGGTATGACCCAGCCAGTGTTCAATGTTGTGGCGCCCACCTGTAGCGTAATTATCCAGGGCAATAACTTCATGTCCATCTTGCATCAATCGATCGACAAGGTGAGAGCCTACAAAGCCTGCGCCCCCAGTCACCTGGAACACAAAGAAAGAGAGGATATGTACGGTGAACATATCACAGGGACTTGAAAGTTAAAAATGAAATACAATAAAAGGAAGTTGTGGCGCTTACCGATAAGACTTGGTAAGGAAACGAGCCCAAGTAAAGAGAGGTTAAAATGATGCGCATAAGATGTCGAAGATATGTGGAAAGTAGGTACACATAATGGGAAATGGCGGCACAGAGGGTGGTTTAATGATCTCGACTCTGTATTGGTGATGACTAAGGGCACGTCGTGAGAAAATGTAACTGAGCGGCTAGCTAGTCTACAGTTAGACTTGCAGTCGGCGGTTATAAAATTCCGGTTGGTTCTTCTCTGGCTGTGCAAAAAAGATTCCTGTCGGAGGTTTCGGTGCATTGAAATTTTATCGTGGAGATGGCAATACTACAGTTTCAGTACGGATTCTGAATTTTAAAACTATCGTCTGTAATCCCTTGGATAAAACAAGCGCTAAGTGCCCCAAAATCGGTCGCCATTTTGATCTCGGATTATTTATAATGCCGAAACAATAAACCTGCGAAGCATGACCCAAGATAATCGCAAATCGAGCAAATGTAACCACATGTCATACGCGTCAAGTTAAATTCCACATTTCGTGCAATGGACAACCGACTAACTACGCTGGGCCTTTACGTGAAATTCAGCACGATTTCGTTCAAACTGGCATAAGGCATGCAGTAAAGAGAAACGGCCAGAGAACAATCACCCTGTAGGTCTAAATATTCCGATGCGAGCAGTTCCATATATATATATATATATATATATATATATATATATATATATATATATATATATATATATATATATATATATATATATATATATATATATATATATATGTATGGTCGGACGTATCCGGTTTCGGATCTGCCTGTCAAGGTAGCCAGCCACAGGACGCCTACGCCTACAGAGGGACCATGGATGGCTTGCGCTGCACCACCCACAGCTCCAACCACACCCCGTATCCAGTGTAAACCCAAAGGAATAAGACCGGGAAGCATGTGGATGAGGGCCACGTTTCATCAACGGAGCCGGCCTACACTCCTTCACAGGCACGCTGTAGTTGGGAATCAATCGCACACACAAGGCAGTGGATGGACAGTAGTCAGCTACACACTGAGTTCGTGGAACCCCTCTTTGGTCCTAACACGGCCACAAGAACCGTGCACCCCGTCTCCTCCAGCAAAGACCAACTGTCTCCTAGAGCCAGTATGCACGAGGCAGTGGGTAATAGACAGTTAGGCACCTTGTCAACATGCACATCAAGTGCAACCGCACCAGGGATATCAAGCAACAGCCAATCACTTGAGAGAAAGAAAACAAAAAAAAATAAATCGAGTAATGCATAAGGAAACTTGACAAAAATGTAAATTAATGAGTGTATAAAATCAGTTGTTTACAAAGGATCCGAGATAAGTCCACGAGATAAGAAAGTACATTTTAAGAAAATGACACAAACACGAAAATGTTATCGAAATTATCTACGACTGGCTTAAGCGACGTGTGCATGTTTATAGAAGAGAGTACAGGTAGACATTTATATGGGAAAGAAAAGTATTGAGACAAAATTGCAGACCCACCACCTGAAATAAAGAGATTAAGCATGCAAGCAAGCGGTTAGTAAACCGAATGCAGCGTACCTACAAACGATGCGCTGGTTCTGCCTACGTTCTCAGCAGGACCCGTTGTCGCTTCCGTGGTTGTCCCAAGTGGCCTCGCTCATGGCTCACTAAGCCTGCCTGACTCAGGCACTCGCGACCGCATCTACTACAGCACCATGCGCTCGATGTCGATGGAGTAAAACCCATCCGTGCTTGCCACATTTCCAATTGCCTTTTCTTCTCTGCATTATGAGCTAAGTCTCCCGCACTTCCGCAACTGCCTTCGTGATCAGACCGCACCATGCACGCCAATTAACCGCCTTCGATTCCCATGACCTGCAATGAAGATTAGAACGTGAGAGGCGCACGTACATCATCTCCTGGTTAGGTAACTTTGGTATCCCCACATGCCGCTTCCCAAAACTCAGCTGACCATAAAATAGTCATCTCGGTATCCGCTTAGAATCCATACGTCAAACATGACTGACCAACTTCAGGTGTCTCAGCAAAAGTATGCAGTTCACTGCATACATCCCACTTCGGCGCAACACTACCGTGTCAGCAACTCTGTCTCCCCATCCGATGCGCAAAATCTATCGTCAACACTGATGATGGAACTGCTCGAGATATCGCACATCCCGCCAGTGCATTGTCCACGTTTCACTGCCGTATAGAAGAACGGACAGCACGATGGATTTGCACACCATCAGCTTCGTGCCAGTAGTAAGCTGATGGTTGTTCCACACTCGGTACTCCAGCTTCCCGAATGCCGCCGCTGCCTTCGACACGCGGTAGTTTCGCATAATTTAGCACCAATGATGATTTGCAGTAATATTGAAGATTGCACCTCCACTGAAGACTAAAAGAGACAGACAGTTTTGCTTGTGTTGATGGTGAGCGCGAATTTGGCCGCTGTCGAAGCCACAGCACTAGTCATGTGCTGCAACTCATCTGCGCTGTGTGCAACCAACGCACAGTCGTCATCGAACAGCGACATTCTGATAGTTGTCTCACGGACTGGAGTTCTCGTACCTAAACGACACATGTTCACAATCCAACATCAATACGGTGCTCCACACGAACACCGTAAGCACAAGCCGCATCAAAAGCACAAGACAGCATGGCATCAAGATATATGTTAAACAGGAAAAAAGCTAAGACACAGCCTTCCTTCACACCAGAGACAACTGCAAAGTCATCCGAGGTCTCTCCACTCAGCTGCACCGTCGCCCGCATACCACTGTGCAGGCATTCAATAAAATGTACAAACCTACACGGGCAACCAAACTAACCCAACACCAGGCACAATGCCTCGCGATTCACCGTATCAAATGCCTTGGTGAAACCAACAAAAACCGAGCACAACGGCTGGCGTCGTTTCCTGCCCTTCTCCTACAACTAACGAGCCGCAAACACCATATCCATAGTGCTGCGACCAGAACGGAATCCACACTGCTCTTCCGCCACGTTAGGTTCCAAAATCTGACTGACGAGGCGGTTGAGCAGAATCCGGGCAGTCAGCTGGCAAACACAATTCAGCAAGTTGCTGCCACGATAATTCGTGCAACATTGCTTGCTCCCTTTGCCCTTGTACAGTGGTAGCACAAGGACATCCTTCAGCTCAGGAGACACCTCCTCAATCCATACGCGTTGCACCAAGTGGTGCAGCACAGTCAACAACGCGGGTCCGCCATGTTTCAATACTTCAAGCGGGCTGCCGTCGACCCCGGCACACTTGCCGGTTCGCAACTGATCAAGTGCTCTCTGCGTCTCATCCAGTCTGGGCGTGCCCGCAAAACTCGTCGTCTCATCGAGCTGCTTCAGGCAGTTCAATGTAGGCCACTCGATCTCTTAACGTTTGTTCAAGAGACAATCAAAGATTTTTCGTCAGATCTGCATTATGTCTGCAGTCTGTGTGCAGGTAGCGTCTGAGCTACCATCGATCAGCGTTTTCAGCGATTCTAATCTCGGTCCATATACCGCCTTCAAGGAGTCAAAGAATTCCTTGTGTTGGCGGCGTTCGGCGTAGCATTCCATCTGCTTCGCCTTCTCCGTCCACCATGCATTTTTAATGCGACGGATCTCTCGGGTCAGTCGCCGTCGAAATTTATGAAACTGACTAATCTTCCCCAAGTCACTGGGGTCTGCCATATGTGCAGTAAACCCTGCATCCTTCCGCGACACCAGTGCGCCAATCGTTGCATTGTTCTCATCAAATCAATCAGGCCGCTTACAGTTTGGACGCCCTGTGGTCTCCTCGGCATGTGCGAGACCCGCTGCCTTTCAGGTGTACATTTAATCGAAGGCTTTGGCGGAGGACCAGAGTCGTTCTACTGTCAGGTGTGGGCGCCCTGTCAGTATCCTAGTCCATGCTCTTCGGAGGTTAGGAACTGGTCGATGGCCCTATTCCCGTAAAACCTAGCCATGGGAGACAACAGGTCTACGGGTTATATGCTCACAGCTCTATTGGCGTAGAACACGAGCACTACGCATTGTATCTGACGGTGGGAGGGCACCTCCGGATGGCCAATGCTTTGCTACTGCTCGCCTCAAGCCAGGCAGCCCATGAGCAAATTGGTACAACCCGCCAAAACCTACCTGCGTCTAACCGTGGTCGCAGGTGCGTATCCTAATACGATCGCAAAAACCTAAATGAATCGTTCCAGTACCTAAAAGACTGCGTGTGACGGCCGTCAAGCAGATCCCAATCTGTCTCTGCAATCACATTCCCGAGCTGGATCTGCTCCCCACTGCCTTGTGAGTCAGGCAATTGAGCCAAAGGCTCCGAATGGAGTACCCCATGCAAACCTCCGATGCACATCCGCCACCTCGCGTGCGATTGCCCACCAATACAATCGTATGCCTGCGTGCAAAGCACAGCATCGGGTACGGGAACGTGTGCACACTACTGGACCGGAACTCGACTGAGCACCCCGAGCGACTCACTGCATGGTCGCGATGGAACTGGTGCGCTACCACATCGATATCGCGGCCCTCAGGGTAAAACAGGTCGTAAAGTAAGGTAGGTTGCATGAAGCAAGTGCTGGCTACACATCCTATGGGTCGCCAACGACGCCTCACCACCACGTGAACATGGGATCGGATTTGCAATATCCGATCGCCTCCATTGCCAGCTGGTGCGTGAACCAACGGGCATCAGCGCGCGACTGATGACTGTTCGCCTAAGACTCGGAAGAGGTACGTTTGCCACCTTTATAAGCACGTACGGTCCGACCATGTGTTATCCTGATGACACGCGTGATCAATTCTACACTCAGCTATCCTCCATGATACGGTCTGTGCCGAGGAGCAACCGACTATTTCTGCCGAGTAACTTCAACGCGCGCGTTGGGCGTGATGCGTCGGTGTGGACAAATGTTATCGGTCCGCGTGGCATTGGTTCAGCGAATGTGAACGGTGACAGGCTCCTCTCACGGCCTGACGATCACGAACACTCGGTTTGCACTGTGTGCGAGTGATATAGCAACTTGGACGCACCCACGGAGTGGGCACGCTCACCTGCTCGGCTATGTCAGAGTGATATGCGTGAAGTGCGCAAGACACGTGTACTGCATGGAGCTGAGTGCGGTACTGACCATAAATTGGTGCGGACCAAACTGAACATATATTTTCGTAAATCTATGTATTGCAATACCGCCGTGAATCGGCGTATATTTAACATTCTCTCCCTCGGTACTGCGGCGAAACGTATTGACCTGGAGAAGGCGATGGCTGCGCACCTGTGTGATGTAGAATGCATAGCCACAATGGGCGACCTGTGGCACCACATGCGCGACCAGGTGACAGCTGCTGCCGTGGAGACCATTGGGCGCGCAAACTGTAAGCGGCCTGATTGATTTCATGAGAACAATGCAACGATTGGCACATTGGTGTCGGAGAAGAAGGTAGCATTTAGTGCACACTTTACAGACCCTAATGACTTGGGGAAGATTAGTCAGTTTCGTAAACTTCGACGACGACTGACTCGAGAGATCCGTCGCATTAAAAATGCATGGTGGACGGAGAAGACAAAGTGGATGGAATGCTACGCCGAACACCGCTAACACAGGGAGTTCTTTGACTCCTTGAAGGCGGTGTATGGACCGAGGTTATAGCCGCTGAAGACGCTGATCGATGGTAGCTCAGATGCTACCTGCACACAGACTGCAGACATAATGCAGATCTGGCGAAAAATCTTTGATTGTCTCTTGAACAAACGTTA